>JAMZEH010000021.1:2315000-2742500 GCA_024699665.1 Ostrea denselamellosa
TAACTAAATAACTTTAAACAGAATTGTGCCATAAACGATGTTCACGAAAACAAATCATTAACGCAGGTATGAAGTTGGGTACGGTAATTACACAGCCATGGGTGAAAACGGTCATTTACTGGTGTTGGTGACGGTAATTATTGTGTATATATGGCCAATTCATATTTTAATTATTGCATTGATGCTCTCTCTCTCTCTGTTTTTCCTAAAGTGATCGGGTTTTAGTGTGACTTTTATTACTTGGCATGAATCTATGTGGATAATATTCATGTTATGATATCAATGATATTTCTTCGATACTTTGTCATTATATGCTGGTACTTCATCATTACATGATGCTGCTGTAACTTTACATTTTAATACTTCATCTTGCTGCTTTAACATTACATTTTGTAATGAAGTATCATTATGTGACCCCATGAGGATCCGGGTTGTTAGAAAAGATCCTCAGCACCCCTAGCTTGTCGTAAGAGGCGACTAAATGGGGCGATCCTTCGGATGGGACCGAGATCCCGTGTCACTACAGGTGTGGCACGTTAACGTTCCCTCCCTGCTCAAAGGCCCTGAGCGCCGAGCATAGGCCTAAATTTTGCAGCCCTTCACCGGCAATGGTGACGTCTCCATATGAGTGAAAAATTCTCGAGCAGGACCTAAAACAATATACAATCAATCAATCAATCATTATGTAATGTTGAAGTCTCATCATTTAATGATAAAGTATCAGCAGATAAAGAGAAAGTATAATCATGTAATGAAAAATTACCAGCATTTAATGATGAAGTATCATCATGTAATGAAGAAGTATCATCATGACATGTATGAATATTATCCATTTAAGCAGTTGTGGCATTCCATACATTGCTTTGTTTGCATCCAGATATTTTACATTTTGGGACTGGTTATATCAAAAACCAGTGCTATTATAGTGTCGGAGATGACATGCTTAGCTAGTGATACTGGAATTATACCATACTGGATTATAGCTAATTCTATATATTTCTACCCACCGGTGTAATTTTAAAAGAAATCAATATTCTAACAGTTTACAGAAAAACGAGAGTAAGCTCAATTTTCATCAATGACGCACTTTTTTATGTAAAACAATGTTCATTAAACACAATTCAAAATTTATCATATAATCAAATGAATAAATAGTGAAATGAAATGTTATCTGTGAACCACTCTGTTATCGCACAGTTAGATTTTCATTGTTTTGAGGGCATCGCATAATATTCTTCCATCTGCCAATAATCCTCTATTTCATGGCTACACCGTAATCAAATGTTTGAACAACATCGCCGCAAATAGAGCTGTACACTGATGATTGTAGAATGGATATTTTGCTGCTGCTGAAACTTCTGTAACATCTGTAAAATGAATTCATACAAGTTACAGTATTTTCTAACATGAGGTCCATGGGCCACTTCGCTCATATGAGTCACCTTGGCCCTGCTGTTGTATAGATGTTGTGATTTTTTTAAAAAAAGATCTATTGCAATTTTATTCCCGTGAGAAATTTTTACCGCATATTGTGACTCCACTTTGCCTCATAGGGTCACAAAAGCATAATAAAATATCATTAAATAAAAAATCATGGTATGAAATTTTCAAAGATATTTTCTTATATATTCTCATACAAAACTTTGATTCCCTATTGTGGCACCATCCTACCCCTGATGGTCGTGATTTGAGCAAACTTCAATCTGCACTACCTAGTAATGCTTGCATATTGATATAAATATTCATGACCCTCTTGCTATTGAAAATATTTTCCACATATTTTTTAATCCCCTCACTGTACCTCGGGGGGGGGGGGGGGGGGACTGCAATATGAAATACATGGGAACGCTTGCATATTAATATGAAGAATCATCGCTCCGTTGTTCTTAAGAAGATTTTTAAAGCTTTACCTTATATACCCCCTTTTAAAACCTTGATCCTCTATTGTGGCCTCATCCCATATCCGGAGATGATGATTTGAACAAATTGAATCTACTCTATGTCATAAGCATTCATATAAATTTCAACTTTTCTGGCCTAGTGGTTTTTATCAAGATTTTTAAATTACCCCACCAATTTTCTTATTTATGTTCCCTAAACAAAGGTTTGGAAAATATTGTTTTTACTCTGTTTCTTGTTATTATTATGTTCAACAAATGAAGTTTGGGAACATATTTTTTTAATGGGTCTGTGTTTGCCCATCTCTGATCTGTATTTTCTATAGGAATTACCAAATTGAATACTGTTAGTTATCTTAGCCTTTTCATACCTATTTTGAAAACTAAAATTTCATTTTTTGACTATAACTTTCGAATGAAACATGAAAATGATCTGAAATTTTAGTTTTTGATTTATGATTCCAATGCCTATTGAAAGGTGTCAACAAAAATTCCTTCATTGAATTCGCGTGCGCGTGCATTGTCAATTTTGACGCCAAAATTCAAGTATCGTTCTCTAACAATTGTTGAATTTCATTGAATTGTATTGAAAGTTTTGTTGGAGACATATATATGGGCTCTTTACTCATCGGTGAAGAACAAAATATCTTGCGCGTGCGCTAAAATTTGATTGGATAATATTCTAATGCATATATTTCGCTCATGAATGAGGTATTTTCAACCATATTGAGGTCTTAGGTATAGACTACTAAAACCTAAAATGCAAGATCATTGGATATGCAGAAATACACGTGCATGCGAGTGTCTGCACGTGCATTGCTTTCGGTCTTTGTACATTCTACTTCCTGTTACTTTCTCGGTTTTTATTGAACTGTTTTGAAATTTATGTTGTAGTTATATATTAGACTTTTAACATCATGACAAGGTTAAATTGCTATTCAGCACGTTCACGCACATGCACTGAATTTTGATTGGCGAATTCTCAAATGTTTTTAACCAATTTCTTTGATTATGAAATGGAGTAAATATTACAATATAGTAATGCATTGAGATTCTACAAGGTTTGTTATGGTCCAAATCAACAGTCCTAAAACAACTGACATCACTTCCTACTTGGGGGAACGTTTGGGGAACATCTGTAACGGTCCCCGTTTCAATAAGAACTAGTTATTATTATTATGTTCCCAAAACGAAGTTTGAGAACATTTTGGTTTTACTCTGTTTCTTATTATGTTCTCGAAACAAAGTTTGGGAACATATTATTTTCACTGAGACAGTGACATATTAAAGTCTTCCATTTCCAACGGTTCAACTGATCATACTGCTTATTATTAAGGTCTCCAACAGAACACCTTATTGTTATTGTAAGGATACTTTTTCTCTCTATTTTTTCTTCTTACAATTTTGTGCACGCGGTATCTCGAATATGTGTTTGCCGATTTTCGTGAAATTCTCAGGGATATTCACCTGAACTCGATAGTTTTTTTTTTGATTTCGTTACGTCAATTATTACATGATTGTTTGTTGTTGTCCGCCACACGCAGATTTTGTAGGTGGAAAAGAGAACCAGATACAATGTATCCGGGAAGTAAACGTTGATGTCAGCAAAATTATCATTGATTATCATTGTAATAAGGGATTTCTAAGGGAATGATGTACAAAACTTTGAAGCTTTATATCTCATAAATTGATCAGAATGTGACGCTAAACAAGATGTCCTCTTCAAATGTCGTCTTACGTTCCCTTTTAAGGAATTCAGGGGATGATCTCTAAAACTGAGTATGCTATATATCTTGAAAACTAAAAACATTTTGTTAAACATTATTTAACAAAGGTTGTAGATAATGTTGAGACCTATTCAACGATATCAAATTTTAGGGGTCATTCCTTTAAATAAGGGGCCGAGAGGAATTAAATATTAAGATACATTTTCCTATATATTGTTTAGAAAACAAGTGTTGTTTGGATTATTTAGCTTGATATTAATTTAGCATAAGTAAAAATACTAATATCTATAAACAAATTCACTGCGATACATTTTCAATACAAATTACAGCTAAAAAGTATGTGAATCATGTCGAATTCATTTAATTAGCTTCGTTTCAGTCGCAATTTACTTTTTTTGAAAAAATATTCAGTGCGAACAATGTGAATGAAGAATAATTAATTGTTTTCAGCCCAAGTCCCTTGAAAATAAGAGAAAAAGTGCTCAATAGAGACGAAAAGCAGAAATCGGCTATTTTCAACGCCTTTTTTAGCAGCCATCTTTTTACAAATAGAGTTGCGAAGAAAAATCTTGCAGAATTTCTATTTGTTTAATGCACTCATTCCATATTTCAATGAACCACGACCTTCTACCTCTGTTTAAGCTGTGCTCTCTTGTAACAAGCACTTTGGCTGAAAATGTCAATGTCCATTCACAAGTTTGGAAATCATAGTTATATAGTCGCGAATCATTTTGTTGTATTTATTGTAATTACAAGGGTTAGGTTCTATTCTCCTCAACTCTAAAAGTCCTGAAAAACACGACAGGCAAAGCAGTTTCTGGATTTATATACCTTTTAAAATTGCCTCAGTATAGGTTCCGTTCAATAGATCCAGACATCAAAACAAAGAGAAAACTCATATACAAAGTGATAAAAGAAATTACACCCTAATTGCAAAAAAAAAAAAAAAAAGAAAAACAACAACAACAACAAAAAAACCAAAAACACACAAAAAATAATAAAAAAAAAACAAACAAACAAAAAACAACCATCCCCCCCCCCCCCCCCAAAAAAAACTAACAAAAAACAAACGAACAAACAAAAAACAATAATAAACAAATAAAAAACAAGACGACTAGTATTAATGAATATCTAACGTATTTTGAAAATATCTCGTAAACCATCGTGTATTTCTGAAGCATTATTAATGCTTATTTTAACATTTTGTAACTGCTAATGTCAGTAGAATGGTCGTTGGTTAGATAATTATTAAGGTCAATTTTTTTTTGAAAGACACCTAATAGAGGGGGATAGGACTCAATTTAAAAGAAAAAGTTTGAAATTTTCTATTTCTTTTATCACTTCCGGTGACGACCGGTAGTGACGGCTGATATGCCCAATCCAATTCTGCACTTCTACGAAGTGAGATCTTTCATCCCTGAAAGTTTGTTGACTTTATCTTTTACCATTTCCGTGATAAAGGGTGGACATCAGAATCCGGAATCGGACTTATCTGATGACCGGAAATGAATTTTGAGAAAGAAAAAGAAAAGAAACTGGGCGTATTTGTACATTGAATAATTCCTGAAAGTTCCAAGACAATCCATCAAACCATCTCTGAGAAATCGAAGGGAAATAAAAATAAGGACTGATTGATTGATTGATTATTTGGTTTTTTTTACGTCCCGTCGACAATGTTTCACTCATACTGAGACGTTACAAACTGTAGGTGAAGTACCACAAATTTAGACCTATGCTTAGCGCTCAGGGCCGTTGAAGTGAGGTTTCTTCAATTTGCCAACGCCTGCCGTGACACGGGACATCCGTCATTTCCAAAAGAACCGTGATTCTCACTTCTAAATGCCGAGCGTTTGCTACCTATGTTTATGTTTTAGGTTTGATGCGGCCATGGCACGAATGGAGCTGGAACTCACGATCACCCGGTTACGAAGCGAACGCTCTAACCACTGAGCTACCGGTCTTCCGTTGGAACGGCAGAATTTATTAAACAGTTCGATCAGTTGAAGGTCTTCCGTTTCCAACGGAAGATCTTAAATAAAGAAAACAAAACCTTACAAGTAGTATAACGCGACTGGATGGGGGAGTAACTGATTTTTTCCACCTCCATGTGTGGTTCAACTGAGTGCATTTTTGAGGTCAAGTTTTCCGCCTCGATGGGGAGGTCAACTGAGTGCACTTTTAAGGTCACTTTTAAGGTCAAATTTTCCCGTCTCAATGGCCGGGTCAAATGAGGACACTTCACAATGACGTTAAAAGGCAGTTAAGGCGGCGCGCGCCTCCAAGGCAGCTGTGGCCGGGCCATGTGTTTTGGTTGGGTGGGTCGTTGTTGTGTTTGTTAATCCAAGGTGTTTAACGCCTCAGAGCAAAGATGTGCTCAGTGTTAATCAACGCATAAAAAGGTTATTTATGTTGGAACGCAATTTGAAATTTAAAAAAATAATTTGTTGAAAGCAGTTTTAACACACTGCTGAAGTCCACAGTTTTAACACAATGTTGAAGTCCATAAACACAAGTTGTTTAATGCACCAGTCACGTTGAAGTCCACAAACACAAGTGCACAACTTTTAAGGAACACAATTTGCAAAGAACTCCGATTTAACTCAGTGTGCGCAGATTTTTACAGTCTACTGTGCCAAGATTGTCCTTGACTTGCGGCGATCGGGAAATCTGGCTGTAACATCTAGCTTAGTGTATTATGTTGACGTTTCGCTTCTTGGAAAGGCGGCTATTTTCTGAAAGTCAGATAGATAGGAGAGCAAACTATTGGTGATCGCCTGGAAAATCGATAAAGCCGAGAGCGCTATGATACATGGTAATTCTCGGTGTTTTAATCCTCAGTTCTAAGATGTGTTAATAATCTTATGATGCGTTTAATAATCCTCGGTGTTTTTATCCTCAGTGAGATGTGTGTTCACTGTTTGTTTAGATTTCACAGTGTTTGCAATTTTTGACACTCACTCTGCTCAGTCCTCTACAGGGTTGCTTATGTACCGAGACTGTCCTAGACTCGCGGCGATAAGGGCCCGCTGTAACATCTCGCCATGATATCTTGGGAAAGCGGCTATTTACTGAAAGTCAGACTTTGCTTCATGTAGGAAAACAAAACTTTTGCGATCGCCATATAAGAAAATACATTGCTTTAATGCAAAGAATAAAGAGTTTATATAAATACTGTGTGGTCAGATCTTTAATCTGCGCTTTTTGTGTATATTTTCTAAATTTTATACTGAATGCGTTACATAGATTTACGCCATACAATCAGTCTGAACTCATAATTCTTGAATCATTTCAAATAGTAAAAGATAACCCATTTTGTAAGTTTTCCATTTTTATTGAACAACATTCATGTATTAAAACATTCAATTTTATAAAACAATTTGTTGAATGGTAAGTTTTAATAGTCCTATTTCATTCTTTTTGGCCAGTCTCTTCTTGAGGGTTGTCCCACTGTCTTTGTACCTGGTATCGAGACAGCCATTTCTAGTGCTGGACAGTAGCCGATCCAGTGGCCTTGCTGTACGCATTTGTAGCAGGGATCCTTTTCTTTCATTTTCTTGCCTTGAGAAATCTGGTGGCTAATGTCCCACAAGTGTAGCAAGTGTTGTTAGTTTGCTGGTTCCAGCTTTTTGACAAGGATGACAGTGTGGTGAATTTAATACTTTGATTCTATTAACATTTGAGAAAATAATTGTCTGTAGTCATGGGGCTATTCCAAGCTCTACCCTTGTGATTCAGGAAATATAAAAGCTGTAGGATTCTGACTGGACAATCCGTTGTCTGGATAATTTTCATTTGTCTTATCTTGCTTCTGATTCTATCAGCTATGATGGCCTATGATACTCTAGTAGAGTCTTGTTAAACACGCTTTTTATGCTTTTTATGAAGCTTCTTTTTTCTTTTCTTTCTTTGTCTGATTGGGTGGCTCCAGCTTTGGCACTGGCAATCAAAGGAACATGAATGGTAAATATTACGTGACCTTTCTGACATCTGACTTCACGATGGTACTTCATCACGACACTTCCCTTCAATAAGTTTCAATGAATTTTCACGATCGTTCTTCCATTTAAAAAGGCCAGGACGGTCAATAAACAGGTTATGATATGAATGTCGATGGTATCAAAATGATTTTTTTTACTCAGCTTCAAATATTCAGCTCTGATGGGTTCCCATTTAGCCCCTAGATGAAATGTATAAGGAACCACTCTTAATAATTTATCCCCGTGGGATCCGGGTTGTTAGAATAGAGCCTCAGTACCCCTTGCTTGTCGTAAGGGGCGACTAAATGAGGCGGTCCTTCGGATGAGACCGCAAAATCCGAGGCCCCGTGTCACAACAGGTGTGGCACGAAAAAGATCCCTACTGCTCAAAGGCAATAAGCACCAAGAATAGGCCTAAATTTTGCAGCCCTTCACAGGCAATGGTGACGTCTACATATGAGTGAAAAATTCTCGCGTGGGACGTTAAACAATATATAATCAATCAATCTTAATAATTTCAATTCGTTGGAGCCTACCACCCGAGGATCCACGATATCGCAATACACATACATAGATTTCAGATTTTCGTATAAATCCATGGCATCGTTGGCTAAGTAAGTAAAGTTGATCCATCTACTCATGGGTTCATTCTGAATAATGAGCTTCTGGCTATCCATCCCGAGCTGATAGGCTAAGGATGTAAAGGTGAAGATAACTAACAGTATTCAATCTCGTAATTCCTATATTAAATATAAATCTGAGACATGGCTAAATACGGACCCCTGGACATACCAGAGGTGGGATTAAGTGCCTAGGAGGAGTACGCATCCCCTGTCGACCGGTCACACTCGCCGTGAGCCCTACATTCTGATCAGGTAAACGGAGTAATCCGTAGTCAGAATCAGTGTGCCAAGAATGGCCCCAAAAATCCGTATGATACACGTCAGAGAGCATTTGACCTAATGGAAAGTTGCATTGGCAAACTAGATTGTTATAATGACCATAAAATTTGCGAAATGTTGACTTTAGAGAAGATTGTACAAATCCCTGTAACATAAACTTCTTTGTCAGTATCCTGCGTCGATTTAAAAACTAATCATATGCAGAATAAGCTCTGGCGTGTCGAATCAGTTGAGAGATATAAACACCATACTCAGGTGATGATGGAATATTGCCACTTAGATAAGAGAAGTTGACGATGGAGAAATTGAAATCATCCCGTTGATCATAAAGTTGAGTTGTTAGTTTGACGCCAGCACCTATTTTCAGTAAAATATCTAATTACGAAGCAGATGTGGTGTCTTTTATATCAAGTTCACTGGGATATATCGAATCGACATATGAATGAAAATTATCATTGTAGATAGAGAAAACGTCGTCGATATATCTAAATGTCGAATCAAAGGCCACAGGAAGAGATTTTTTCTTCTCATGTAGAAGTTACTGAATGAATAAGAAAATAAAAACAGGTCAGCTAACAAAGGAGCATATTGGTGTCCATGGGAATTCCAACAGAGTGTTGGAAGATCCGATCACCGAAGATTACGAAGATACTGTCAATAAGGAACTCTAGCATCTTTTTAATATCAACTTTAGAGTACTTGTGCGTGGAGTCAGAGTAGTGTTTAACAAAATAATTTTTGGGATGGCCGATCATTAGAGATGAATATTTCCTTTTAGCATTTTTGTTGACGAAACAACTGTCTATGATGTCAAAAAGTATCGTCAAATACTTTTTCAAAATTCACTTCCGTTCAACAGGTATGTACATTTCCGTTTGATAAAACACATTTTGTCCACCGACTAAATAGGGCGGTCCTTCGGATGGGACCTCAAAAACCGAGGCTCAGTGTCACAGCAGGTGTGGCACGATAAAGATCCCTCCCTCCTCAAAGGTCATAAGCGCCTAGCATAAGCCTAAATTTGCAGCCCTTCAACGGCAATGGTGCGTCTCAATATGAGTAAAAAACTCTCGAGCGTCCCGCTCAATCATTAATCCACCATTTTTTTTTTCTATACGGTTAAAGATGGAGTCTTGAAACTTTCAGGGATGATAAATAATGACTTTCTGCTTTGTAGTAAGGTTCATCATCGTCATCCATTACTTCCAATTCTCACCGGAAATGAACAAATACAACGTTCAATTTCAAATTTATGCTTCTGAAACAAAACTTGCATAGAATGAATTGGTCTCTATCGTAGGATCAGTAAATATAAGACTTACCGAAAGTCAAAAGAGCAACATCCGACTTTTAAAAAAAAAGTTCGGAAAATCAGTTTTTCTTTGTTCTGATATATCTCTTATAAATCAGATGTTTGAAGTGATTTTCACATATACTATTGACATTATCAATTTCTAAAGAATAGTTGAAAACCCTTATCAAAATTCACTTCTGCCCATGAGATATGTCCAATGTCCCTTTTTCAGAAAGAGATTTTATCCGTTCCTTTTCTTAAAAATGGTTGAATATTGAAATTTGAAGCTTTCAGAAACGATAGATGGTGACTTATAGATGTAACATACGTCATTTGATTTTGTTGCCATCACTTCCACCGTCCACATGTAAGTTAAAAATCTGTAATTTTTTATTTCTGTCATTTTTAAATGTTGATTGTTTTGTTTGTTTGTTTGTTTTACATCCCGTCGAGAAATTTTCACTCATATTGAGACGTCACCAGCCGTAGGTGAAGTACCACAAATTTAGACCTATGCTTAGCGCTCAGGGCCGTAGCAGTGAGGGTTCTTTAACGTGCCAACGCCTTCCGTGACACGGGACATCCGTTTTTAAGGTTTTATCCGAAAGACCCGTGATTCTCACTTTTAAATGCCGAGCTGTTGGCGAAAGAGCAGTCACTACCTATTTTTCGTCTCGGGGCTCGAACTCACGACCTCCCGGTTACGAAGCGAACGCTGTAACCACTGAACTACTGCGTTAAATGTTGAAATTGCAATCTAACAGATCATTTCAAGTCCTATCATTTCCACTGAAAGTCATTTTTACTAAACTGGAAGTTGTCCAATAAATGAGCAGTTTTCTTTCAGGGACGATTCCTGCAAGCTCATAAGAACTTCCAAGAAACCGGAAGTAAATAAGAAAGAACCGGAAGTTGTTAAAAAATGACCACTTCCATATGCTATATGATTTTTGCTCTATTTCGAAAATCTAGGTGCTTATTTGTATCATATGTTGTCGATCATCGTCAGTTGAATTATCACAGTCAAGATCCTTTCCTTTCTTCCCCCTTCAATTTCTCAGAGATGGTTTGATGAATTGTCTTGAAACTTTGAGGGATTATTCAGTGTACAAATTTGCTTTGGCGTTTCTTTTCTTTCTTTCAAAATTTACTTCCGATTTTCAGATAAGTCCGATATCCGTATTCTGATGTCCATCCTTCTTCTCCGAAACGATAAAAGATAGAGGCGCCAAACTTTCACGGATGAAAGATCTCACTTTGTACACGTGTAGAATCAGGTTGGGCATATCAGCCGTTACTTCCAGTCGTCACCGGAAGTGATAAAAGAAATAACAAATTTCAGACTCTATATTTGAAATTGATTCCACTTCATTAGGTTTGTTTTGAAGTGTCGAGAAAAGTTGAAACGTTCACTTCCGGTTAATTAAAAAACCTTCTCATTTTTCAATGCCTTATATCTCACATAATAATCAAATGTTTGAAATATGATTTAGACATTAAAAATGTCTACAGTGACGTCAAGCATTTTTCTCAAATTTACTTCCGTTGATGAGATATGGGGTGGACATATTTAAACATTGTTTTTTCATTTTCGCAGAAATGAATAAAGACCGACAATTTAAACTTGCAGGAATGATACAATGGGGATAATCCATACTACAGATATTGTCCGCTACTTCCACTCTACAAGGGAAGTAGTTGAAAAAATATACGATTTTCAGGTGTTTCAAGCGATTTCTTAGAGATGGCTGAATAGATTTTCTTGAAACTATCAGGAAAGATGTCTTCTGAAATGAATTTGATACTGTTGTTTTGTTATCGAAAAATTTTCTTCCGTTCATGAGATATGTCCGATTTACAATTTTTCAAAAGAGATTTTGTCCAACTTTTTTCTCAGAAACAGTAACAGATAGAGTCACCAGATTTTCATGGGTGATAGATCTCGGTTTGTAAGCGTGCAGAATTGGGTAAATATTGTCAGTAGTTACTTCCGGAAGTGAACAAAGGAAACGTCAATTTCACATTTTCGCTTTTGCTACAATACTTGCATGGAGTAATTAATTCTCTTTCGTAGTTTCAGAAAATGTAAAACTTACTAAAATCCAAAACATCAACTTCCAGTTTTTCAAGAGAAACTTCTGTATATCGGTTTTTCTTTCTTTTCAAATAATTGGCTTATGAATTAAGTTTTTGATATGAATTTCACATATCTGATTCACATTACTCTTTTTACAGTAGCATATGAAGGGGCATCTTTTCCTAGTGTTGCTACCTTTCTTATGCATATTGGATCACTGCTCTTTTACCGATTTTGTCCATTTTGCAAAAGTCAATTGTCTTGTTTACTTTAGAGTGCTACCTCGTTGATATAAACTGATCAAATGATACCAGTCTTCGGGAAAACGGTCTTAAATAGTCAGGGAATAAGCTGAAAAAGAACAGCGATGCTAACCCCTTCAATACAAGGCTCACAACATATCTATAAGCCCTCGTAGTATAATCAGCCGGGTGAAAGATCAAGTGATGACGTAACAATGGAAGCCAGGAGCGCTATAATTCTAACAATTAGAGAAAGCCGGAGCGATATGACATTTCAATGCAAATGACGTAGGACTAGGTTAAGTAGGACTAGGTCAGGTATCACGTAACAATGGAAACCGGGAGCGTTTTGACATTAGGTCGGATATGGCGAAACGATTGAAGAGTGGTATAACGTTAAGTCGGGTATTATGTAAGAATGCAAGAGACCTGTGACGTTAAAGGGCATGGATACGATTTGAACAGAAAATTTTCAAATTTTATTTTTCCATTTTGAATGTTTGAAATGCTCATAGAAAATATTTCTAATGGTCAGCAAAAATTTTAATGTCAGCTTTTGATTCTTGAGTTTCAAGTGAGATAGAGCACTCACGATTCCTTGTTATGTAAACAAGGCTTTTGCCATGTTTTTGTTTATATATATAGATTGCTAAATATAAAATATCATGTTTAATAGAAAATGATATATGACAAACACTGTAAACTGTTTAACTGTGTTCAGAATAAACATGTACGTTTAAAAAAGTCTGATTTACACCAAATGTTTTACCAGTATAGTTATCCAATGTAAAGAAAAACGTGGCACAAAACTAGTTTATATAACAAAGAATAGTGAGCTATGCATCTCTTTTGTAACTCCACAACTGAGAATCAAATTTTTGCTGACCATTAGAAATACCTTAGTTAAGCACTGTAAACATTAAAAATGGAAAAAAATATTTTTTTTTAAATTTTAGTTCAAATCGTGTCCATGCCCCTTTAAATTGAGCATAACGTAACAAAGGAAGCTGGGAGCAATATGATGTAACAATAATAAAGGAAAAAGGCGGTGCATCCAGTGTTTATATGTTTTAATGATAATTGCGCCAGTGGTGGTGTATAGGTGGTGATATATGGTGTATGGGTAGTGGGATGTGGTGTATGGGTCATTTTATGTGGTATAGGTAGTTTATATGGCGTATGGTGGTATATGGTATATAAGCGGTTAATTGATTGTATATAGGTGGCGGTATGTGGTGTATGGGTGGTTGTATGGGTAGTGGTGTTATGTACCACAACACATACACCACAAACCACCACTTATACACCACATGCCATTACCCCTACACCACATATTACTACCCATATCACCACACTTACACCTCATACCATTACCCATGCACAACATACCATCATTCATACACCACATACTGCCATCCATGCACTACTATTGGCACTTTAATTACACATCTTAACAATGGATGTCCAACTTTATCGATGTTCTCAAGGCATTGTTACGTCATAGCGCTCTCGGCTATTTCAATATTTCCTACGTTATTGTTACGATATAGCGCTTCCAGCTTCCATTGTTACGTCATACCCGACCTAGTCCTACGCAACATAGTCCTACGTCAATTGCATTGCTACGCCATACAGTCCCTGAAATGTTCTACTTCACCATTTTTCCGTGCGCTCACCATGCACTCTCGGTTAAAAGTTCTGCGTTGACAAATCGTTCAGCGTGCGCTCACCATGAGTTCACCGTTCACAAAACGTTCACACTTCGTTCATCGTTCAGTTTTTGCATTGTCACTCGGAACATCAATGCGAAAGGAGTGATATTCATTGCAAGGAGAAAATGAAAAAGGGACGTGTACAGAAGTAAATATCAATCATACATGTAGAATTAATTGGAATTAATCGCTGATGTGATTTGTAACATCGTTCAGTACTTTCTAAAACGAATTAATAACATTTGGGATCAGAATGCCATAAACCTTTCATAAATGCCGTTTTCTGGTCAAAATATCGCATAAAATAAATACTTTTGACAAATATTGCAACATTATCTTTTAATAATTCCTAAAGTGGTATAGCTATAAATAAACAATCAAACTGCATTAAATTATGAAATTTTAACAGGGTATTCTAGAGTGGTATAAAGTACTCTAGCATACTCTGTTTAGAGTACCCGTCAAGAATTCTAAATATGATACCAAACATGCATTTCTTTTTTACTTTTATTTGTACACATACATCTCTAAATGTAATACTGCACACAATGTAAATATGAAATTTGCTTTTGTTTGTGTATGATTGCTGCGTGCATTGATGTAAAATTTACGATCATTTCATGAGACATATACATTAGGTATGTAGTATGCTTTGTTTAGACTGAATATATTCACAATATAGAACATGCAGTTTCCTGATTCCGTGTTATTCTGTTATTTATTCACTGGACAAATATACATATCATTTTTCTTATCTGTGTATGAAATAAATATATTCCATGGGAAGACTTCCATAAGTTTTGAATAAATCATCATATTGCGTTCAGCGTGCGCTCACCGCTCACTTTGCGTTCACCGTTCGCTCACCGTTCAGTGTGCACTCACTGTTCGCTCTGCGTTCGTTGATCGTTTGCTCGCCGTGCGTTCACCGTTCGCTCACCGTTCAGCGTGCACTCACTGTTCGCTCTGCGTTCGTTGATCGTTTGCTCACCGTGCGTTCACCGTTCGCTCACCGTTCAGCGTGCACTCACTGTTCGCTCTGCGTTCGTTGATCGTTTGCTCGCCGTGCGTTCACCGTTCGCTCACTGTTCGCTCTGCGTTCGTTGATCGTTTGCTCGCCGTGCGTTCACCGTTCGCTCACCGTTCAGCGTGCACTCACTGTTCGCTCTGCGTTCGTTGATCGTTTGCTCGTCGTGCGTTCACCGTTCGCTCACCGTTCAGCGTGCACTCACTGTTCGCTCTGCGTTCGTTGATCGTTTGCTCGCCGTGCGTTCACCGTTCGCTCACTGTTCAAGTGGGAAAGTAGAACGTATCAGGGACTGTAACACTCTTGGCTTTTTGGCATTGTCATAGCGATCCCAGCTTTTATTACCACGTCATCATTTAACCTTACTTGACTTTTGACGCACGTTTCCAAGCTGTTTATACTACTATCATAATATGCTGCATAAAATTTTATTGTTTATATTTACAACTTTATTGTAATTCGTTATTTAGCATTAAGGAAAATACTCAAAAGATCATATGAAAGAGATATTTAATTTAAATATCATTCATTTATTCAGTTGTTCCTATCAATAGTTCCTTTATTTGGCAAAGTAATCCAATGTTTTCTTCAATAGAATTATAGTGATATCATTTACACAATCGCCGCCCGCGTGGCGCAGTGGTTAGAGCGTCGGGCTCAAAGATCTGATGATCCTTGAGTCGGGGGTTCGAATCCCACTGTGGGATGTGGGTGCCGGTCTTTCGGATGAGACCGTATAAACCGAGGTCCCGTGTCGCAGTAGGTGTGGCACGATAAAGATCCCTCCCTGCTCAAAGGCCCTGAGTGCCGAGCATAGGCCTAAATTTGCAGCCCTGTCACCGGTAATGGTGACAGCCGCCGGATAGCTGAAACATTGCTCAGGCGGCTATAAACAAACAAACAAACAAAAAAATTAACACAATCATGGCGTGCAATGACTTATCAGTTGCTATGATATTAATGGTATAATCTAGTTATTCTTTGGAGTTATTAATTAATAATTTGTCAATTCAATACAATTATTTCACTCGTTAATTAGATTATTGATGAAAAGTGAAGATAATAATCAGTGATCAATCTCATAAAGAATATACAAAATTAAGAGTAGGGGCAAATGCGAATCCCTGAACAACCACAGGTAAGATCAAAGTCCTAAGAGGATGAAGCATCGTTTGTTGACTGTCATGATTTATCTAACTTGATAAAGTAATTGGAGTTTTCTTTTTGTTTGTTTCTTTGTTTTTCACCACACTCAACAGTTTTTCAGTTATCTGGTGGCGTCCAGAACCCAGATATAATGTATCCGAGAAGAGACCACCGGCCTTCCGAAGGTGTGGTGCCAAACTTTCTCACATATATCGGCGCGATCGAGAATCAAACCCGCGCCGACTAGAGGCGAGAAGCCTTGTGATTTTGAGTTCGATGCTCTAACCAAGGCAGGTCCGGTATATTAACATTGTGTAGCAAAGCTTAGTTAGTGTCTCTCAAAGGCAGGTGGTAACAGTCGCCAAGAAGTCGGATTGCGTTGATAGGCAGGTCCGGTATATCACTTTTCGTGTAAGAAAGCTTAGTTGGTATCTCTCAAAGGCAGCCTTCTAGTAGCCTAGAAGTCGAACTATTCATGCGTTGACAATTAACTTGGTATCCCTGAAAGGCAGTTGTGGTATATTTTTCTTTGTGTAAGAAAGCTTAGTTGGTATCCCTGAAAGGCAGGTCAGTATAGTAGTCTAGAAGTTGGAATACTTATGTATTGACAATTAACTTGGTATCCTTGAAAGACAGGTCCGTTCTATTGCTCTGTGTAGAAAAGCTTAGTTGGTATCTCTGTAAGGCAAGTCAGTATAGGAGCCTAGAAGTCGAACTATTTATGCGTTGACAATTAACTTCGTATCCCTGAAAGTCAGGTCTGGTATATGACTCTTTGTTAATGATTAATGATTGATTATATATTGTTTAACGTCCCGCTGACCGGTCGCGATAGCTCAGTGGTTAGAGCGTTCGCTTCGTAACCGGGAGGTCGTGAGGTCGAGCCCCGCTCGTGCCATGGCCGCTTCAAACCTAAGACGAAAAATAGGTAGTGATTGCTCCTTCGCCAAACGCTCGGCATTTAGAAGTGAGAATCACGGATCTTTCGGATATGACCTTGGCACGTTAAAAAAACCTCACTACTACGGCCCTGAGCGCTAAGCATAGGTCTAAATTTGTGGTACTTCACCTACAGCTGGTGACGTCTCAATATGAGTGAAAAATTCTCGACGAGACGTAAAACAAACAAACAATCAATTTAACGTCCCGCTCGATAATTTTTCACTCATATGGAGACATCACCATTGCCGGTGAAGGGCTGCAAAGTGTAGGCCTATGCTCGGCGCTTATGGCCTTTGAGCAGGGAGGGATCTTGATCGTGCTACACCTGCTTTGACACGGGACCTCAGTTTTTGCGGTCTCATCCAAAGCACCGCCCCATTTAGTCGCCTCGTACGACAAGCAAGGGATACTGAGGATCTATTCTAACAACCCGAATTCCCACATGGCACTTTGTGTAGGAAAGTTTAGTTGGTATCCTTAAAAGGCAGGTCAGTATAGTAGCCAAGAAATCGGTGTACTTATGTATTGACAATTTACTTGCTATCCCTGAAAGGCAGGCCTGGTATATTGTTCTTTGTGTAGGAAAGCGTAATTGGTATCTCTGAAAGGCAGGCCTGTACAGTAGTCTAGAAGTCGGACTATTTATGCATTGACAATTAACTCGGTATCCCTGAAAGGCACGTGTGGTGTATTTTTCTTTGTGTAAGAAAGCTTAGTTGGTATCCCTGATAGGCAGGTCAGTATAGTAGTCTAGAAGTCGGACTACTAATGCATTTACAATGAACTTCGTATCCTTAAAAGGCAGGTCTGGTTTATGGCTCTTTGTGTAGGAAAGCTTAGTTGGTATCCCTCTAAGGCAGGTGGTTACAGTAACCTAGAAGTCGGACTAGTTATACGTTGATAATTAACTTTGTATCTCTGATAGGCAGGTCAAGTATGTTACTCTGTGTAGGAAAGCTAAGTTGGTATCTATCATAGGCAGGTCAGTATAGTAGTCTAGAAGTTAGACTAGTTATGCATTGACAATTAACTCGGTATCCCTGAAAGGCATAAGTCTAATGTGTTGCTCATTTTATATGAGTTGATAATAAACTCGATATCGCAGAAGGACAAGTCTAGAGTGTATTGTGTGTGTGTGTGTGTGTGTGTGTGTGTGTGTGTGTGTGTGTGTGTGTGTGTGTAGCATGCTTAAACTTGCATGCTGGACAAGAAGTGATTAAGAATTATTCTATATTGATAGGTACTGCATAATTTGAAATCATTGTCTAAGGATATAGTTGGTTTTTACAGTCAATATAAAAAAACCTTTGTTGTTATGTTTTAATATAAAACTACGACGAGTGAATTCAATTTATTGCATATTTTTTCTCTCTATCATTTTTGTAATTGAGTGGGGAAATTAAAACTAGGTCAATGGGTATTGCTTCCCCTACTTGTTGGGTTTTAATTTAGAACTGAGCGAATTGAATTTATTGCGTAGGATTTTGCTTTTTTTTTTTTTTTTTTGGTTGTTTTTTTTGGGGGGGGGGGAGGCGTTTTTGTTTTGTTTCTTTTTTTGGAGGGGGTGAGGGGTGGGGAAGGAATTTAAAAAAGGTCAACGGTTATTGCCTCAGAAGTGTATGCATATTGACCCAGGCATGTATTTGAGATATATGTGATAATTAGGCTCTAATTGTTCCAAACAAAGATTCAGTTATAATTATTCGTATATCCGATTAAATATTCCCTACCAGTAGGATAATTCAGTCAAAAGTACGTCAAGTGTAACGAAACTCAGACTTGATCTGTAACTATCCAAGTCAAAGCCATGTATAATTTTTCAATTGAATATATTCATCCAATGCCGAGAAGAGTCTGGAAAACCTCGTGCGGAATGACGGACAGACGGACGAAGAGACAGACACCGAGGGTAAACTAATAGTCTCCTTCGGCAAAGTCAGTAGAGGACTAAAATGTTGAAAAGGAATTGTTAAGACAAAAATGTTTTAATAAAATTGTGGCATTGATATACCTCCAGCTGGCCAGGTTTGGTTGTAAGGATTGTGTAAAATTATCCAACTGAGAATACCTGAACAAATGTTGTCTCCCTTTAAAACAATTCGGGTGTAGATGGGGTCAGTATATCCCACTTTCAAAAATGGAGGGGCACAAACATATATACAAATTTGTAAAGAAAGTCCTTATGACAAACTGTTGCACCAAAATCGCCCTTTAAACCAAAGTACTTTCATAATAGGTTTCTCCTAGTGATAACTATAACATTCGGAAAATAAAAGAAGTTTGTCATTAATTTTCAATGATGACTGAATTACCTTGAGTTTGGCTGAATTCTTAAGAGAAATCCACCATTCAGTAATCCTTAAAATATAGATAAAGTGGCTTACCATGTACTGTTCCCAATTCCTTGGAATTTGCCATTTTTATTACAAGTTCTTTTCCAGGAGATAGTGTCAATTTTTGATGTCCTGTTGAACTTGAGCTAAAGTCGAAAATAATTGCCTTTGGATCACTCTTCTTATTTGTAGACTCTAATGAAATCGGAATACCAGTTATAGCTGTAAAGAGTAGATATTTAAAATGAAGTAATACTCAGAGAGAGAGAGAGAGAGAGAGAGAGAGAGAGAGAGAGAGAGAGAGAGAGAGAATCCAGTTCCTTGAATGAGTAAATCAACAAGAAGTAAAGGTATGCAATAATACAAAATGACGAAAACAGATAAAATTGAATATTTCTTTAGAATAAAATTCCTGGAGATGATCCATAGTTTTATCCAATGTTGCTAACTTTGTGAACATCGAAAAACCGTTGAAAGATATCGTATTAAAGCACAATATGTGGACAGTTTGGAAACGCTTTTCGCTGTCAGTAGAGGAAGAAGATGTTATGTTATGTCTTTCGAAGACAATTCAGATATTGACTCGGTCAATTAAACGCGTGTGTCCATTGAACTAACTTTATTGTACACTGGTTCACTGTAAATTAACACAATTATAAACAGAGAACAAGTCAAGGTGGACAAATAATAACCCGATTACTAAGATTTTCTCTTTTATTAATATAGATTTAAATGTTACAGAGAAACAAAACAAAAATTCCTGTAAGATCGGCAACCGTGGCAGATAGTCATGAAAACTATGAACCTCTGACCAAGCAAACGAGAGCCCTTGCTAGCCCCCCCCCCCCCCCCCCCTCCCCCCCCCCCCCCCCCCCCCCCCATCTACCAACAACCACAGTAGTCATGTTTATTGCTTTGTGTATATAATACCTGGCCCCAAAATCATCGTTGTTCCTTCCAAACCTTTGTCTTAATGTATTTTGAGCTAGAGTAAATACACAGATGATTAAATCATTTTCTTTGTGTTTGATAAAGTACATGTAGTGTTTAGATTTTACTTTCACAGTTAATTAAAACTAGATAATAATTTTCCTTTATTTTATAGATTTAAAAAAAAAAATCAGTTAGGTTTGGAAATACTCTAACCCATTTAATTGAAAAGGTACATCTAGATATATCTATGTACCATGTACCAAAGAAACGTTTTCAATTGTGGACACCTTACATTGATAAAATTTGAAGACAGAACCAATTTTGACGCTTACCATACCCAACTATTTGGATCAGTGCTACTTATTTAGGAATAAATGCGAAATTCATCCACTAATGTATTTTTTTTTATCATTTCTGGACGTACTGTGCATGTTTCCTCCTCACATATGTCATTATTAATGAACGATTTTGTCTACCTTCCAGAAATAATTTTTACATCAGCGAATGAATGGTGATGATGGTATGTAATTAATGATATAAATTGTTCATTAACAAACACAAATGTATTCGTAAATGCAACATTATTATTAGTGGATTTTATATCATTTGTGGTTGTTTCACAGCTCTTTTCCCAACACGGTCCTTTGGTATTTAAAAGAAAAAAAAAAGAATTCTCCTATGATAAGATATATATAAGATAGTTACACTTACGGAAGAGTTGCATGCTTTCTAGATCTTTTCCAAGTACGTTACTTGCTTCGCATATGTACTCTCCAAAATCATTCCAAGTTAGATTCTGTATTCGTAAAAGAAGAACTGTTGCATAAATGTCTTTTTCATAAATCTCTGACGTTATTCTGTGATAGTTGTTTGCAGTGAAAACATTATCCCCTTTTCTCCAATTTACTATAGCTTGTGGTGATGCTGATATTTCGCACTGAAGAATAGTCTCTTTTCCTAAGTCTTGTTTTTGCTTTTTATTTAGTACCTGGACTTCGGGTTTGACTGAAAAAAAAATCATATACTCCTTTAATAAAATCATTATAAAGGTCTTCCGTTTCGAATGGACGCCTTACTGTTTTCGTACCCTTATCTTTTCCTCCAATGGAAATCAGAGATGAATGAGACAATAAACATGACATTTTCAGAGATGACGAACAGTATAGTGCAATTTGTACAAATATTCAGTTCAGATAAAAGAAGTTTTTCGCGCATACTTCTTGTGGGAGTGACCTTTCGACGTTGGAGGACTAAGCCGATGTTGCTTACGTGCAGTTCCTTGATGCAGAGTGTGTATTCAACTCTTCCCCTCCCCCACCCCAGTAAAACATTTTTCAAACTCTCCTGCCCTGGAAAGGATATATCGTGAAAACTAAAAAAATTCTTTTTGCAATTAGGGTGTAGTTTTTCCCCTTTCGACCTTTCCTTTCTTCTGTCACTTTGTATATGAGTTTTCTCTTTCTTTTGACGCATGGATTGTGTGTGAGCCTGTTAAACAGAACCCATACCGACCCAATTTTCAAGAATGTTTTAATCTGGAAACTGTTCTACGTATTTACAGATCAATTTAATTGGACACAATAAAAGCAGCCCTTTGTAATTAAAACAAGTTTTAAAAAATATTGGTGACCTAAATAATTGCATCTTCTAGATTTTGAAACAGACTTCAAACATTGTCAGCCAAAGTGCTTGTTAAAAGAGAGCACAGATTAAACAGAGATATGGGATAAGTGCATTTAATAGATAGAAATTCTCCAAGACATTTGTATTGCGACTCTGTTCGTAAGAAAAGGCTGCCAAAAGGGAGTTCAAAATGGCCGAGTTCACCTTTTCGTCTTTTATGAACATTTTTTCTATCATTTTCATGGAACTTGGACAATTACAAAACAATTAATTATTCTTCATTCCCATTGTTCGCAAAACATACTTTGTCGAAAAAATAAATCGTGACTGAAATAAAGCCAATTAAGTGAATTCCAAATGTTAAACATACTTTTTTGCTTTATTTTGTGTTGAAAGTGCACCAGAGTGAAACATTTTGTTTAACTATATTGAATTCATACCATGCTAAATGAACTAAATAACACTTTTTCTCAACAAAATATAGGAAAATGTATATCTTAGGGTCATTCCCTGCATTTTTTCAAAGGTAATGAGAGAAAAAATTTGGACTGCATTTTGTTAAGAGTCACATTCTAACACATTTATGTTCTATAATGCTTTACAAAATATTTTTGGTTTAAGAGATACAAAGCATTAACGTTTTGTACAATATTCCCTTCGAAATCAATTATTACCAGAAGATGTTGTTTTCCCGTAAGTGTCACATCTTCTGAAACCACGAAAAAACCTTAACTAACCCATCCAAGGTTTGTTTAAAAGCATAAATTTGAAAGTTGACGTTTCCTGATTTATAACCGAGACATATTAGGGAAAGAAGGACCAATTTTCCGAAGTTTTTCTCTAAAGACTGGAAGTTTGTATTTTAACGTCAGGTAAGTTGCACATTTCCTGAAACTCTGAAAGAGACCTAATTATTCCATGCAAGTTTTGTTTTAAAAGCATATATTTAAAATTTAATGTTTCCTTTGTTCACTTCCGGTGACTACAGGAAGTAACGAATGACAAAGATAAATCTTACTTCAAGACGGAAAGTCACCACCTATCATCCTTAAAAGTTCAAGACTATCTTTTACCGTTTAGGAGAAAACTGGTGGACAAAATGTCAATTTAAAAACAGGTAATATGCTGCTTGTGACCGCAAGTGCAAGGAAGTGATTTTGAGACTGCCATTGAGAAGGGAGTCCCAATACATATCTGCAACATCAATTTCAAAACCATTCATTCAAATCTAAAAATGTTATGTTAATACTTGAAATTAGACATCAAAAATGAAATTGCACTCGCTTACGCACACGCGAATTCGACGATGAAATTTTTGTTGACACCATTCAATAGGCATTTCAATCATAAACCCACAACTAAGACTTCACTTCAATATAACTTTTAATTCGAAGGTTATGGTCATTTTAGTACCCCAAAATGAAAGAAAACAAACGCACGCGCATATATGTGCACGTGAGTAAGCCACCATAATGATGTTGATGTCATTCGATAGGCACTTGATAGATATACTTACAATATCAATTTCATGTCGGTGCATCATTTATAAGAATGTTATGGCGATATCGGCCAATCAGAATTTAGCGCACGTGCATGCATGTGGGGAGATGATTTTGACACTACCATTGAGAAGGGAGTCTCAATACATATCTGCAACATCAATTTCAAAACCATTCCTTTAAATCTAACAATGTTATGGACCGATACTTGAATTTAGACATCAAAAATGAAATTGCACACGCGCCCACGAAATTCGACGATGGAATTTTTGTTCACATCATTTAATAGGCATTTGAATCATAAGTCAAGAAGTACAATCTCAGTTCAATTTAACTTTAAATTCGAAAGTTATGGCCATTTTAGTACCCAAAAAATGACGGAAAATCAATGCACGTGCATATATCTCCACGTGAGTAAGATTAAATAGTGATGTTGATGTCAGTTGATATGCATTTGATAGATATACTTACAGTACATATTTGATGTCGTTTGTATCATTCATAAGAAAGTTAGGGCGATTTGAAAATCGGCCAATCACAATTTAGCGCACGTGCATGGTAAAAGTCATTTTACTACATATTTGCGTTCAGAATACCAACATACATTCACACCTTAAGTTTCAAAAGATTTTAACAACTACGAAAGTTATGGTCATTGAAAGAATTGAAACTTTAAAAGACGATGCACGTGAATGCGCATGCACGTTTGCAAATTTTATATCATCAGTCTGTAGATATTTGGGATATCTACCTTTACTGTGAATATGATCTCATTCTCATCAACAATAACAGAGATATATAGATTGTTGTATTATCCAATCAAAACGACTCACACGTGCATGCACGTGCAGAATCGTAATTTAGACCATACAAATCGATAAAGGGGATCAAGCTTTAATTATCAATCGATATCACTGAAAAACAAAAAAGTTACTGCAATTCAAAAATTTGTACACAAAACATCTAATGCACATGCATGTACAGCAAGCATTTTCAGACAAAATGACATTCGTTTCGCACATCTACATATGGTATACTGTCATCTTATATTGATTTCATATTGATCCCATGAGTAGTTTCTGAGAACACTCGTGGACAAAAAAGTCCCAAGAAGACAGAAATAATAATAATAAGAAGAAGAAACCGAGTAAAACCAATATGTTCCCTAACTTCGTTTGGGGAACATAATATGAAACAGAGTAAATCCGATATGTTCCCGAACTTTCTTTGGGGGAAATAATAATGATAAATAATAATACGAAACAGAGTAAAACCAATATATTCCTAAACTTCGTTTGGGAACATAATAATGATGATGATAATAATAAGAAGAAGAAACCGAGTAAAACCAATATGTTGCCAAAATTCGTTTGAGGAACATAATAATAATAAGAAACCGAGTAAAACCAATATGTTCTCAAACTTTGTTTGGGGAACATAATAATAATAATAATAATAATAAGAAGAAGAAGAAGAAGAAGAAACAGAGTAAAACCAATATGTTCCCAAACTATGTTTGGGCAACATAATAATAAGAAACCGAGTAAAACCAATATATTGCCAAACTTCGTTTGGGGAACATAATAAATAAGGAACAGCATAAAACCAATATGTTCCCGAACGTCGTTTGGGGAACATAATAATTAGAAACTCATTGATAGTTTAGAGCCAGGATTTGCAACACACCATTCAATGCCAGTTTTCTTTCATAGTCATAAATTTGAAATTAAATATTTTTGGTTAACTTCCGGAGACGACCGGAAGTGACGATTGACAAATTTAACTGCATTGGACTCGTCTATTACAAAAGGTCTATTACTAGTAAAGGTCTGAAAATCGTTTCTGAGGTATTGCGCGGATAAAATCTGTTTTAAACATGGAAATCCGACATATCTCACGAACGGAAGTGAATTTTGAAAAAAAAAAAAAAATTCTACGTCACACTAGAAATGGATAGTGTCAATAACATTTGTGAAAATCATATCAAAGATTCAATTGAAAAACGAGAAATCTGGGGACAAAGAAAGATAAATATTCGGAAGTTTTTCCTTTAAAAACAGTAAGTTAATTTTTTTTTTGGCAAGTCTAACATTTTCTGAAACTGTAAAAGATACCTCCTTATACCATACAAGTTTATTTCAAAAGCATAAATTTAAAATTTCACATTTTTGTTTACTTTCGGTGACAACCAGAAGTTTGTTTGTTTGTTTATAGCCGCCTGAGCAATTTTTCAGCTATCCGGCGGCTGTCACCATTACCGGTGACAGGGCTGCAAATTTAGGCCTATGCTCGGCACTCAGGGCCTTTGAGCAGGGAGGGAACTTTATCGTGCCACACCTACTGCGACACGGGACCTCGGTTTATACGGTCTCATCCGAAAGACCGGCACCCACGTCCCACAGTGGGATTCGAACTCCCGACTCAAGGATCGTCAGATCCTTGAGCCCGACGCTCTAACCACTGCGCCACGCGGGCGGCTGACAACCAGAAGTAACGGCCGACAAGTTTAAACCCCATTGTGCACGGCTAGTAACTGAGATCTATTATCGATGAAAAGTTTCCAAGAAAAAAGGTAAACAAAATCATTGTTTGAAAGAACAGGAAGTTTTGACTTCCGGTGGAGTTAACTTTTTTGACACTTCAAAAAGACCTAATAAAGTGGTGCAGATTTTAATTTGAAAGATTAAAATTGAAATTTTTCATTTCTTTCGGTGACGTCCGGAAGTGACGATTAACATGTTCAACCGATTCTACACACCTACACACTTCGATCCTTCATCCACAAATGTTTGATGTCTCTATCTTTTACCGTTTTCGTAAAATGAAATAAGGGTGGACACAATCTCTTGAAACACTGGAAATCCGACATATGTCACGAGCAGAAGTGGGGGTTTTTTTTAAAGAACATAACGGTATGAAGTTCATTTCAGAAGACAACTTTCCTGAAAATGTCAATAAAATATATTCAGGTGTCTCTAAAGATTCGCTGGAAATAACCCGGAAAATCATCAATATTTGGTACATGTATAGCTTTCAATTTAAAACAAAACGTTTGAAATTTTTTATTTCTTTTATACTTCCGGTGACGTCCGGAAGTGACTGTTGACATTCTTAACCCCGTTCCCCAAACCTAGAACTCGAGGTCTAATATGTTCCGTGTAGGTCATGAAATTTTCCTCCACAAAGGGCTATGCTATATGATAAAGACACTTTTATCCCATTAAAACCGAAATTATGTTATGATGTTTTGCGGCCATTGGTGGTATTATAAAATTGTGGCAACCCCCCCCCCCCCTTTTTTTTTTACACAGATCGAACTTTGGCATACCATAGAATTATCTTTCCAGTATACACAAGTATATTTAAACTTGGTTTTATAGGGTCTCACAAAGGCTGCTATCCTTTCATTATTTCTCATTTTTTCTAAAAAAAAAATTGAATTGAAACTATAGTTTTAGAACAATTAAATCAGTTTTGATGTTGTCGAAACTTGATTATTTTAATTGATACTAAACAAGTAAAACGTATGTATCAAGATGAAATACTAAATATATACATACAGTGTACGTTGATGGAGAATGATTTGGAAACTGCTGGTCCTATTCCATTGAAGACTTCGCATTCATACCTTCCACTACAGTAGCGAGAAATGTTGTGTATCATTAAGTAGGACCCTTGACGACTTATTGCTGAAATATAATGTAACATTCTTTATCACATATTTTCGAAATATCTTATCAGTATGAAAATATAGATTCATTGACATTTTGGGTCACTTGAGTAAACTCAGGTAACCTATTGCAATTATTCTGCGTACGTCGTGGTGCGATTGTCCATCGTGCTTTAACAAATGAACATTATTAACTTCTTTTTAAATTTTGTATGAGGCATATTTGGGACAAGGGGGATGTATATTGTAAATTTCAGGACTCCTGCACCCCTTGTGGTGGGGCAAAAACTTTTCAAAAGTATCTTCTTCTGTACAACTGCGCATGTATAAAACAAATTAAATGCATAGTAATGTAGAGCACGAATGCCTCTACCACAACTGTAAATTTCATGATCTCCGAGGTAGAGATTTAAACTCCAGGGTGGGACCAAACTTGGTATATAGTATTAACTTGTAAAAACATTTTAAAGCATTTTTTAATGCTATTGAGACTAATGTGAAACTAAATCAATTACAATGACCAGGTAACCCTTTACCAAAATTGTAAATTTCATGATCCCAGGGGTAGGGGTTTCGGTGTTATAGTCAATGATTAAACGTGTTAACAACTAAACATTTCTAACTTCCTCTAATTTTGTTGTGAAGCATTTTTGAAACAAAGGTGACAAAAATTGTAAATTTTAGGACTCTTGTACCCTTAGCGCCTTAGAGGTGAGTCAAAAACTGCCAAACTTTTCAAAAACCTTTCTTTCATCAACCGCATATATGTAAGAAAAACTAAATGCGTAGTGATGTAGAGCAGGAAAACTACCAAAGCTGTAAATTTCATGATCCCTGGGGAAATTGTTAAGTTTTGACGCAAGGGTGGGGCCAGACTTGGTATATAGTATTTTTGTGTAAATCATTTAAAAAGCACCTTCTTTAATGTTATTGATACTAAATTGAAACTAAATGGATATTTAGAATGAGTAGGTAGCCCTTTAACAAAATTATAAATTTCATGATATCAGGGGTAGGGTTTTGGTATCAGGATGGGGGCAGAAATAGTCAGTGGTTAAATGTGTGAACAATTGAACATTTTTAACTACCATTCCGATTCTTTTGATATTTCGTATGAAGCATTTCTTAGTCCAGTAAATTTAGCTCAAAAATTCATCGAACCTAAAACAAATTGCAACAAAACAAATTTTATATTATTTTGATAATTTTACAATATAAAAATATAAAAAGTTGACAAAATTTGATCGAGCCATTTTCGAGAAATTTTGGGTGAAATACGGACATTTTAAATGAAAATTTGGAAAATTCAGCAGCATATAATTATTCCATTATACTATCGGATTACATCATATTTATATATATATCGACATTATTTTCACACACACACACTCACACACACACACACACACACATACACATATATATATATATATATATATATATATATCTTGTCTCTTTAATTTATTCATACATTGACATAGTCAACATAAATTTCTGCTCCACTCATCCATATCATCTTCAAAGTATTTACACATAGATCTCCGTTTTCAAACATTGGCATGTAATTAACATAGATTCTCTTCCATTGCTCATGTATACTGTATATCTAAATTATTTATATTCCAAATATACAATTCTGTTTCATTCGTCACATATTTACACATCGGTGTAGCGAACATATAGATCTTTATTTCATTCACCATAGTTCAGCCTAGTCCAATAATAAGATAGATCACTTTTATTCTTCACATATTTGTATATCGGAATAGACAACACAAACCTCTGCACCACTCACTGTATTTACTTGTATTATTTACACATCGCCCTATGTCACATAAATTTCTGTTCACTCACCAGTTATATCTATATCATTCTCACATAGGTATAGTCCTCGTAGGTTTTAGAGTTGTTCACACTTCAGCATTGTCAACGTAGGTGTCCTCCCGTTTACAATTTAAGCAGCTGTGTCCTCGACATTCCAAACATGCAATATTACACTCAAGGCCATGCTTTCTGCATGTACAGCGCTTTGTTTCACAGTTTGATTTACACTTACAGCGAATAACAACAAGAAGTTTTTCTGGGGCGGGTTGCTTTTTTGTTTTCACTGGCATTAGTTTTCCAGAGTCAATAAACCATCCATATTCACAAGGGTTTAATTCACGTCCTCCGCCTATCCATGCTTGAACTTGAAAGTATGTTCGTAGACAGCGGAATGAAACAGCTTCTGAGGTTGGTGGAAGTGAATGGACCTGAATCACCTCTTTGCTGGTAAGAACCCTGGTGGCAAATTTCTGGTAACGCAGTATGTCAAGTCCTTCCAATCCACAGCCTCCATATAAGCAGGTGACCATCCTTTCTCCTACTTTTGTTATTTCTTGCACTGATGTGTCCCCAAGAAAAACATCACCAAGCTCTCTCATTACAGGACTTTCCAGAAATTTTTTAAAAGTTGTTCCCTTTCCTATTCCGTACAACTTAGAGGTTGTGTCCCATCCGCTCACAGCGTGGATAACAGGCAGCATTTTGCATATCTCGTCCCCAAGGATATCTTTCGTCTTTTTTATGTCCCATACTCTAATACTCCTCTTTTTTTCCATGTGATTTGGTCTGAAGATAAGGGTCTCTGATTCAGGTTGGCAGTGGTAAAGTAGAAGTACAAGTAAATCCGTGTCTTCACCAAGAAGGACTGTAGGACTTGACAATGACGATTCAACAGCAGTATCAGCAATTAAAACATCTGCATCACCAAGGGTGTGTTTAGTTTTAATTCCCTTATCTTCCATAGCGTTGCTGAGGAGTTCAATAAAATTTTGCTTGTTTTCATGGTTTGCCAAAAATGTATCCTTTTTCGACCGAAAAGGAGTATTGTCTGTGAAAGTCACTTTGGTACCAACAATTCCTTTTGTGTGTTTAAGATATAAAGCATCCTTAGTATCTGGACCAGACGTGTATCCATCAAATACAACCACCGTGGCACTCAATCCGTAGCATTTCAAAGATTCGATATATCTTGCGCATATTTCCCCAAACGTCATTCCAGTCTGCCATGGAATCTTGTGAATAAGAGATCCACCGTCAACAACATACTTATAATTTTCACCCGAGGTTTGCCCACTGCAATCGCCAAAGTTCCAAATTGTATCAGCTAGCAATGATTTCTGGGAAGATCTCATAAATCCTGACGACTCAAACATCGAACTTGGTGGTATCTCGTGAATCACGCTTTTGACGACTTTTACCATCTTCTGTATGCTGATCAGATGACTAAAAGTTAGTCCTAGCAAATGACTGCATGGCACTGTTTACTTCGGCACAATCTGGCATGGACAATATCCAAAGAGCCCTTTGATTTTCATTCATTCCACGTCCCCTTGTTAGTCCCCCTGTTGTTTTAATACTTCGCATCAAAACCTGTTCTATGGCAAGGTCAGATGATATTCCTGCCCAGTAACTGTAGCTTCGCCTGACCACATGAAATCCAGATTCAAAGAGAGCAACTAAACCTGGGTTCTGCTCCTTTAAACATTCCATTTGCTGAAGATATATACATGCAGACTTTACATACAAATTGTGTCCTGCTGCTGCAAAATATGGCAACATATCTTTCAAGGATTCCAAATGCAGACTACAGTTACCAGTCCTTTCTGCTTTAATAAAATCACGAAGAATGGATATCATGTCCATGTATTGAAACCAAAGATTGGCTGTTCTGCAATTTGATCTTGAGAGTTGAAATTGGACAATTTTTCGCTGGATAACATCCAAGGCAAGGTTCTGATTGATTTCAGTCAAAGTCACATCACCATTAAGGAAAGAATTCAAAAGGGATTTTGCTTCTTTGATCTCTTTCGGGTAGCTGTGGCCATTTGATATATCTGCCTGGGCAACTTGTTCTTCAAAATTGTTTTGCATAATTGGTTCACCACTATTTTCATCCAAGCTGCCTTCCAGTTTAGGAAGAGGAATTCCATATATTTCAGACATCATAAGTGTTGTAAGAGCTGTGTCTACCAAGAAATGACCCCTGACAGCTCTAGCAATGGCTTTACCACTCATCATGTGTGAAACTGCAGTAGGTGCGTAAACAATTTCTAGTAGACTCGTCAACCCTGATCCTGACATGATGTGACCAATACTCCCAATAAAGCTCATCTCTGTGTGGGATCCTCCAAGTCTCAGCACAAGTGATTTCAGAGGACTGTCTACAGGTTCTTTCTGTATAATCAACATTGACTTCCAATACAGAGGCTGGTCAAAGGTAAGTATAGGTGTGCAGTTGTTTTTGCGTGCCTCATTGTAGACAAAATGCATTGTAGAGTAGATGCATGATTCATCACTCGGGTTGAGGTCAATCATTGGAAGGAAAGTAATATTTGATCTCCCTGGATAAGGACCATCAGTTTTGTGCATGATTGTAGACCAGCTTCCATTCAGACAAAGAGACCAACAGGCTTTTGATAGCAGATCAATATTCCTAGATTCCACCAGTTCCATTCTTCGCTGAATGTTGAACTTTAATGTTGACGGCATAGGTAAATCATTCTTGTAGAAATTGACATTGATCTTTGCCTGGGAACCGATTTCATTGAGTGTTGTGTTTACACGAGGAATACATCGCGATCTTCGAGTGCCAGGAGTAGAGGCTGCAATTGTACCCATCCCATGAAATGTTCCATGTCCATCAAGTGTTCTTACGTTGTGGTCTACGTTGTCGGCAACAAATTGTAGGAAAGAGAAACCATCATTACTTCCATTACTTGTGTTTTCCAAGCTTCTGGAAACTGCAGCGCCCATCTCGAACTTCTGTACTTCAGCATAGGACAGCGAAAAGCCAAGACTATGCAGTGTGTCAAGTAGGAAACGTGATCCAAAATGATGATGCATCTGCACACCCAATCCTAGTTGCAAAGGTGCTATTACAGATCTAGGTCTAGAAGCTTGTACAATGGCCTGCCCAATTGATAATATCTTCCTGGTAGCATCTGTCTCACTTAAAAGGTATCTCAGAAATAGTTGCAGGGGATCAGGAACGAATGCAGCATTCGATATTTCAGACTCTATTTCTTCTGCAGATGGATAGAAAAGATCTTTGGATGGTAGCATTTTGATGTCTTCTCTGATAAGTTTTGCTGTCGTTTCTATGATTGCTTTCATTTCTTCATCCTTGTTTTCTTTTCTGGAACGGTTGTAAAAGTTCTGCAAAATTGAAGAAGCATTGTCTCGAAATGTTAAAATATTACTTTTTCCCTCTTCTTCTGTGAGAATTATGGAATCACCAAAGTATTCTAGAATCTGTTTCTTCATGTGTACCGTTGAGTAAACATCATCATCATCGCCACACAAGTCCTTCATTTCCTGAACCAAATCTGCTACTGACACTTGTTTACGTTCAGCTTCCACTCTGGAAACTATTGTATGGAAAGCTTTCTCCGCAGTTTGGTTCCTTGGTCTACCTGCAAGTGGCATTTATTTCTTTTTAAAGTTGTTCTCGGGAGTTGTCAAGACTTTAAGTGGAGTGTTTTTGCCAGTTCTAAAATTTGAGTTACACTGGGCATGATACACGGCTTCAGCTGCATGTAAATCTGAAGGAGCCATCTGGATTCGGCGGTATACTTCTTCACTCCATTTGTCATTTCGCTCCTTACAGATGTTTTCTATTGATGCTTGGAATTCGAGTGTTTTGATACAAACGACATCATATCCTCTCTTCTTTCGATTGTTCTTTGCTATCTGCCCGCAAAAAAGACAATTTTCTGTAAATTTGAACTTTGGGGTGTTGGATCTAAGATCCCTTTCACATGCTATCTCAGTTTCTTCACATTTACTTCTCCATCTTGACGACTTCGCATTGATGAAGTCACGGCGACAGTCTTGATGGACAACCTGGCCAGGCACAGTAGATATTTGGCATTGTTGTTCATGGTTGATTCTATTTATGGTGTCACAACCCTTCTGTCCAAGTTTTACAGTGGAACTTTTTTCTATTGATTGGTTACACAGCAAGCAGGTTTCCATACTGATCTAAACATTTATAAACCATAGTTAGTACAGATTGATATTTATATATGTATCAGCCCTAATATTTGTCTTTAAATCATTTACAAAATTTAGGTAATAATATTGTGATTTTAAAAATTTATGATATAATTTTTACCATAACGGCGTTCCATACTTTTTTTTGCGTGGCAGGACTCAACCTTACAATTTTATGTGCAAATTTAATATTTGCTCTTTTATTATTCACACATGAAAGTACTTTTATTTTATGTACAAGTCAAAAGAATCAAAAATACATATCTTAGTAAGAATAATACAAAATCCAATATTTTGATTGGACACGCCGACATTATTTGAAATGCACTGCTTGGCCTATTTAACCAAAACTTTATCACATTCATAATTCTGTTGTGCGTTTGGACTGTAAAATTCATCATACATTCAACAAATAGTCAATAAATGATAATCAAAATACATTAAAACTTACCTAGAATATGTAAGCATTGCATCGTCTGCATCTTGTTGACGTCATATATTTTTGTACGGTAGCCCGTGTACACCATTGTTGTTACACGGAAAATACGGAATTTTTTCGGTTAAATATCTCAAAAACTGCTCGATCGATTTTTGTCGCTTTTTGATATGTTATTTAGATATGCATAAATAATCAATTACAACAAAATTTGTTTTTGTTGCAATTTGTCTGAGGTATATTTTTATATTGACTGGATTATTCTGGGACGACGGGAACATCAGTTGTTAATTCCAAGATTCCTGCACCTTAGGTGCAGACAAAAACTGCTAAAAACTGCCCAAAATATTCTCTACAACCCCAAATCTCTCAGAAAAACTGAATGCAGTGATGTAGAGCAAGAAGGTCTCTACCAAATTATAAATTTTATGATCTCGGGGTGGAATAAATCGTAAAGTTTCAGGGACATTAACTTCTACTGAGGATCAATGAGCACTCGAAAGTAAGAGTTGTTTTTTCTATAGCAAACAATAATTTAGTAAAGATTTCATGTTCTTACCATTTACCTTTCGATAGTGTACTAATAAGAATGGATTTTACGCAAGTCATTGTAAAGCCGACACAGTTCAAAGTTCAGAGTCGTAATGTATTGCAATGCAATCTGTTGTGAAATGTCTGCGTGTGCATATTATGCTTTTAAGATATCTTATACGCTGTACTAATTTTATAGATTTTGGACAATGTTGACCTTTAAATTTGAACTAATTTTCGAGGTAAAAGGTCAAGGTTCCGTCTTTCTACAACAAATACTTTAGGAGTTAAAATTTTTATGCATAGGTCATAAACTTTCAGGGAAAATAATTCCCTCTAAGGATCAATGAAATCTCGAAAGTAAGGATTGGTCTTTTTCATTTGATCAGATAATATTTTTGTGATGATTCATGTTCCTACCAATTGCGGTTTTAACACGGTGCTGATAACAATGATCTCAAGTAACTATAAATCGAAGAAAGGTCAAAGTTCAAAATTGAAATGTAATGTGTTGAAATTAGTTGGACTGTTACTACTTATGCGTATGATACATGTATCGTAAAGGTATCTGATATGTTAAAGGCTGTATGAAAACGTTCGTTTTTATAGATTCTAGATGACCTTGACATTTGACGTTAACCTAAATGTCAAGGTTAAAGGATCCCATTCTACTTGTTTCCATCTCTCTACATATAATACTTTAGCAGTTTTAAATGTTCACGCGTAAATCATAAACTTTCAGGGGCATTAACTCCCTTTAAGGGTTAACCATTTAAATCATGACTTGGTCTTTATGTATTGATCAGCAAATGAATTTAGCGTCCCATAAGTTCATTAGGAGGGGGAATTCAAGAACGAAGGGTGAAACCTGAACATGCTTCGAGAAGTCAAAAGTGATGGACAGCATTGTTTTTCAGTAAGTACTAAGACATTTGTTTGGCGGAAAGAAAGTGAAGAAAATAACAACAATAAACAGAACAATATCAATAATGCTTTCCACAGAAAGGTGGAAAGCCCTAATAAACAGAGTAATATCAATAGTGCTTTCTACAGAAAGGTGGAAAGCCCTAATAATTGAGATGACAGTGCTACGTATTGAATACGTTTTCCAATCCTAGGTCGGAAAGAGAGTTCAGGTAATATAAGTTACGTTTTAAGGTAAGATAAAAAATACGGGATTGCATAAATTAAGAATTCCGTATACCCTTGATTCCTACATTTCAAGATTTAAAACTGACCAAGTGTAAAGGTGCATATCTTCCATTCTCGATGGGGAAAAAAAGTGGGTTCGACTCACTCTGTCAGTTTACACAAAAATGTGAAATCATCTGATTCTGAGATTTTTTTTTCGTTTTTTTTTTTTTAAAGAAAAGAAAAGGTCAAATGATCCTAATTGTTCAAGAACAATTAAAGGTCTTTCCACCCTTTTCTAGGTTTTTTCCTGACCTTTAGATCTTGATCAGTTGTTCAGTTCAATGAAATAAAGAAATTCAACTTAGATCCGCCATTTGAATGAATGGATCAGCTAGGTGCGACGGAGTTTCACAGTATAGTAAATGGTTAAATAATAATAATAAAAAAAAAAAAATTTAAAAAAAGGAACGGCAATGTTAAAATGCAGACACACAGTACAGGAAATTCAAATTTTGGTAAAAAAAAAAAAAAGAAAAAGAAAAAAAAAAAAAAAAAAGAGTAGCGATGCTAAAATGCTGACACTTAGTACAGGAAATTCAGATATCTCTTTTCAGTTTTTTTTTTTGGTTGGACTTCGTGTGTTTTACTTTGAGAATTAAGATACCGGAAGTCATGTTCAGGGACTCGCATGCAAACATGATGGAGTCACTGCTAGTTGAGGTGAATTGATATAGATGTAGGATTTCTACGCTATTACCCTGATTACAGTTTGTGTTGTTTACAATCACGGACAACAGAATTTCATGTGGGCTTCATAGGTGGGGGGTTTTTTTCAGTAGAATATAGTGAATTTCCCGGGCATACTTAATTGAACAACTACAGGTAATTGAGGACCTACGGAAGGCCGGCAAAAATATGGATTATATATATCAAAACTAATATGACCTTCTGATTAAGTATGTTTAAAATATCTAATATTAATAAACACAAAAAAGTTTGATAAAAGTAAGTTTTCAATTGTATTTGTAAAGCTCAGTATGAAGAACTTCTTTGTCTTAGAAAACCAAGCGCAAGAAACGAAAACTCACAAAAATATGTCATCCATACAATCAGCTGTTCAATTGACAATCCTTTCTTTTAGGTTTTTTCTTTGTAACTAGATCAGACAATAGTTTTAAAATTTTAATTAAACTGTGAACAGTTGATTTTGTATGTGTGACATATTTATTCGTGTGATTTTTCTTGTGCTAGGTCAAGCTTTAGTTTAAGACCAGTCAATCTGTCCTCATGCATAATACTCCGCATGTAACTCTTGATGCGTCATAATCCAGAAATAGTCCAGTAAAGAAGAAGTGTTGACCTTAAACAAATTGCAACAATTTTTTTTTTATAGCAGTTCAAAGATATTCTGTTAGCAATCTTAATAAGAAAAATCCACTTCAAAATATTGTAATTTAAAATATTTTTTTATCAAATAAAACTCGATATATTTTGCATACATTCAATGTCTTTTATGCGCTACCGTACCTCAAGTTTATGACGTATTATTGGTGGATCTTACGTCAACAACATCATGAGAGTTGAGAATATACATGAATTGTTTGTACCTTGCCGTATTTCCAGGAGGTAATAATTGAATATGCAGTAAAACATTGTAAAACATTTTTACATGTTTTGATCCTCTTCCATTTAAAAAATAATCAATCCACACCAGAAGTGAATCGGTCAGTAGTACGATCTCGAATACGATGGCATATGTTATAAATGCCCAGATTTATTTAGAAAAAATTAAGATTTCATTTAATTTAAGAGTTATTTTGAGATGCATTAGATAATAAAGCCTATCTTTTGTAATTTGTACGAAATTAAACCTATTCGTTGGGGTCAGGCATGTTGGGAAAAAAAATTATGGAACGCAATTTGGGTCAAAATTTAACAAAATACAGCATAATGCTTCATTTGGTTTTTTTTTCTTTTCGCAACGGAATAATGATTTTTTTTTTTAATAAATAAGATGATTATATTTATCAAATACAATGTATGTAATTGTATTTCAAACTTTGAATGCATGACGTATCCCAATCTCATTCAATTTATTTGTTTCTTTCTTTGTTTGTTTATAGCCACCTGAGCAATTTTTCAGCTATCCGGCGGCTGTCACCATTACCGGTGACAGGGCTGCAAATTTAGGCCTATGCTCGGCACTCAGGGCCTTTGAGCAGGGAGGGATCTTTATCGTGCCACACCTACTGCAACACTGGACCTGGTTTATACGGTCTCATCCGAAAGACCGGCACCCACGTCCCACAGTGGGATTCGAACCCCCGACTCAAGGATCATCAGATCTTTGAGCCCGACGCTCTAACCACTGCGCCACGCGGGCGGCCCATTCAATTTAAAATTAATTTTGTTTTAAAAGTCAAATTGTTGATAGAAATATACCTTCTATAATTAAATACTCAGTGTATTGCTTGAGATTTAAAGTTTAAATCAGAATTGAATTGCCGATTTAAATTACTAATTTTGAATAATCAAGAGTGAAACGATGCCTTTAGTGTTAGAACATTTGAATTTCAGAAGACCATTGGGAAAATTTCCGAAGAAAGGAATGACAGTTGGAGCCGTGAAGTTAAAGGAAGGCTGGGAGTTATAAATGACTTACACGCAGCTGATACTGTATATCACCAAACCTGTAGTGTCAATTTCCGTACCGTTTCCTTATTGACACCTTGCATAATCTTGGCTTCTGCACATCCTACTCTGAAATAAAAAAGTTCCAATCATCCGCTGCTGTGGTACAAGGCAATTCACTTCAAGTTGATGTTGGAGAGGAGTCTTGTTTGCAGTTTGTCGCAGACAATGTTGATCACAATGCCTGTACGATTGATGGTCTGAATACTTTCAATGGAATGGGAATCATGGCAGCAATAACACCAGTTGTGAAAAAAGATTTTCAAGTTCCAAGAAGAGATGTTTCAAAAGAGGAAGTACTGAACATTGGAACAATTGATGTATCTCTGTATCAGCAGAAAACAAAGACTGAAAAGATACCATTTCCCAAACTCAGAATGTTGGAAGCAAAAAATAAATTTTGGGAATTAGACTTCATGTCATCCATAATTTCGCCATTGAGATATCCAAAACCTGCATGGTCTGGATTTTTACAGATGTTTAGTAGTGGATCCTTCCCTGGACAGTCTTCGTCAGTTTTTTCCCAGTGATAGACCTTGATCCAAGTAACATGTCTTGCATCTACACAACACTCAAATTTGTTGTTAAGGAAGCTTCGAGGTACAACAAAACGCCCGTAATAACTTTCGATCAACCCTTGTACTGGAAAGCGCTTCTTATTACTAGAAATGAAAGAGAAAATGACCTAAATAGAATAGTAATACGCCTTGGAGGTTTTCATTTACAGATGAGCTTCCTCGGTGCCATTGGTCATATAATGGGTGGATCAGGTTTACAAGAGCTTCTTGAATGTGTCTATGCTCCAAATGCCGTTGTACATATGCTCAGTGGAAAGGCTGTTTTAAGAGCCGTCAGAGGTCATTTTTTGGTTGAATCTACTCTTTATGCCCTAATTCTGTCGGAGATTTATGGAATACAAATTCCAAATGAAGAAAATGGAGGGGGAAAATATCCAAACGATGAATCAAGGGATCTTCAACCTGATGACACAGAGTTGGATATGGAGAATCATTCTGCAGAAAATTTGTCAGATTGCAATCTTGCACAGAAGGACAGCAGTAATGCAGATGAGACCATGAGTGGCAGAGATGATAGCTTCCACATGTTGCATCCTGACTTACAAATTATTTGTGCAATGTATGACGATATGTGCAATGGAAACGTATCAGCGGATGACGCTTGTAAAAAAGACGTTTTTAAGGGCATAAAAGACAAAATTTCAGGATTTATGAGATATTTCTCCTCGAATCGCACAGCTACTCTTTGGTTTGAATACCTTAACATGGTTTCCCTCCTGCACATATTTATAAAAGCTGAAAGGACAGGGGATTGGTTTCTACACCTACAAACAGTTAAAAAAATGCTGCCATATTTAGCTGCTGCTGGACATAACCTATATGTTAAATCTGCATACATTTACTTGACTGAAATGTGCGAACTAGAAGAGACACATCCTGATGTCCATAGTCTTTTTGCAGCAGGCTATCACGTTCGCAGATCCAATAAGTACTGGGCAGGATTATCTACCGATTTATCAATTGAACAAATCTTGATGCGTATTCTGAAAACAACAGGTGGACTAACCAGAGGCAGGGGAATGTCCGAATATCAAAGAGCATTGTGGTTGTTGTCCAGCCCAATATGTGCAGAGATTACTCAGAGTCTGCAGATATTGACAGAAGTGAACTACAGCACAAGTGAGCAACATAAAGAAACTTCAAAAAGCAGACAAGAAAGATACCATAAAGACCTGTTAGTGCTTGTAAATCGGATAGCGGAGCGAAACCCTTTTGATAGAAATGTTGTTCAACTTCGAAGTATCGAAACAGGGATGACAGCAGAAAAAGATGTGAATGTGGACAGATGCAATGAGATTGGATCAAAGATAATTTCTTCATTGTCTGGAAATGATGCAACCACCTTTTCTTTCAAGAAAAAGAACAAAGCCATAACTATGCACACTAAACAAGCCTTAACAATCGATAATGAAACTGCCCAAGTAGATCCCCAACTTTTATTTCAGAGGATAACAACTGTAGCCCGAGACGCATTTCCCGAAATGAGTGAACTTTTTAAATTTGAACTGTCAAGTCATCCCTCTTCTCTGTTTGATAATTCGGGAATGCTACGAGAAGCGCACAAAAGCAACCTTGCAGATGCAATTTGGACGTCGGGTGAATGCGGGATTGATGCCTTACCAGTCGATATTAAATATGTTCTGGATGGTGGGTCTTTATTGCACAAATTACCATGGACTTCCAAATCAACATTTGGTGATATATCCAAAATGTATTCAAGATACGTTGCTTCAAAATTTTCAAACTGCATGGTTGTCTTTGATGGTTACTCAAATGGCCCCACAACCAAAGATGTTGCTCACATCAGACGCTCCAAGGGGCTGACAGGACGTGATGTTTTCTTCAACGAAAATACACCGTTTCGTTCAAAAAAAGAAGTGTTTCTGTCTAATCCATCAAACAAACAGAAATTTATCGAGCTCTTACAGAATGACTTACAAAAGTCAGGATGTTGCACAATAAATGCAGACTGTGATGCAGACCTTCTGATTGTTCAAACGACGTTATCGCAAGGGAAAAAAAAGTAATGGCGCTCTTATTGGAGAAGATACAGACCTGTTAGTGCTTTTATTGCATCATATGGATCTTGAGGAAAGCAAAGAAGTTCATTTTCTCTCCGATAGAGTTAACAAAACTGGAAAAATATGGGACATTAAAAAGACAAAGATACATTTAACAGGCGAACTTTGCGAGTGTATTTTGTTTTTACATGCATTGACAGGTTGTGACACTACCTCTAGAATATATGGTTTGAGTAAAGGTCAAATGTTAAAGAAAGTAAAAGTTAATTCAGCTTATTACAAGGATGTTTCCTCTTACTTTCTAGCAAATTCGCCGATGCCATCTAAAGAAATGCTTGCATCTCAAGGGGAAGAGGTTATAGCTGGTTTATTTGGCGCTCAACCATGCGAAGGACTAGACCTACTGAGATTTCGGAAATTTGTCACCAAAACATCCCGTGTTGAAAAACAGGTACAAGTATGCAGTCTCCCACCGACATATGCAGCTGCAATATATCACATTTATCGAGTATACCATCAAGTACAACAATGGATAGGTAATAACCTGGAGCCAAAAGACTGGGGATGGAAGTTAGAAAACGGGATTCTGGTTCCAGTGAAAACACATCTCCCCCCTGCACCTGAGGAATTATTGAAAATAATTCGTTGTTACTGCAAATCAAATTGTGAATCCAAACGTTGCAATTGTAAACGACATGGTATTGTTTGTTCCATGAGTTGTGGGGAGTGCCGCGGTACGAGTTGTTCTAATTCTATTGATGGAGACATTAATTTTGATGATGAATGAAGATCCCTTATTAACTTTTATCGACTTTAAATCGACTCAGACTATCAACAAATTCAAAAAACTTTATGTTTTAAACATTTATTAATTAATTTTTAAAATACATTTATGTCTGTATGTATTTTGATAGCAAACATTGAGATAAAAGTTTGTAACAATGAATCAATTGAATTATTTTTTGACAAATTTGGACCCAAAATACCATTCATTTCAAGCAAAAAAAAATTATTTCCCTCTAGAGGATTTTGGTGGATTTTTATTTAAGTATAATATGAAAGTATAGAAGCGTATGCCACAAAAAATTTTTCTGTTGAATTTGTTTAAGGTCATCCCCCAAATTTTGCTACATTGACTGGACTAAAAAGGATCTTTCGGCCTCACATGTTGTGATATGTAAAACATATCCAATGTGAAGAATTTTCACGTTCGGGAAAACGTCCCCATCTACAAAGTTGAAAAGATTGAGCAGATTGCAGAGCTTGTCTGAAGTTTCTTTGCTCATGTTAACACAATAACGTCTCTAAATCTCTGAGTTCTTTCTCCAAGTCCTTTACAGAAAGACAAGGCAGGTCGCTCCCCCAAAATATTAGTTCTGAGGCAAGTTTGGACAATTCCTCGTGTGAGATATTTGTCACATTGACAGACAACAAAGAGCATATCGAATATGCCACCAGATCTTCTTTCTGAAACCTCGTATTTTATTCACTGGGGAAAAAGTCCAGAAATGGAATGGCCACGACAGATCTATAATAATCTCTTGGATTACTTGTGGAGACGGTTTTTCTGTGTTGCTGCTTGGAGCAAACCCTGGGAGTTTTAATCACTATATCAAGGTCGTCTGCAATTTGTTTTGCATCTTCAATGCAGGACTCAAATTCGGTATCTACCGCTCTACGAATTTCTTTGATCCTATCCACATGTTCCTCAATTAACTTAATTGCAGTGAAAATGTCAATATCTCTGAAGTTTGAGAGTCAAAGGCTTTGTTGTAACTAGGACATACCTTACAAACACAAATGTTATCAACACAGAGAAGGACGTCTTCGAAGCCAAAAGCCCCTGTGCGGCCACTTTAGTTTGTCTATCCCAAGACCAGTCTTCACTGGTACTTTCATCAATATTTTGATTAAGAATGTGCTGAAGACATTTGATGACGAACTTGTACATAGTGTAGAACACATCAAAGCAGATTGACGGTTAACCCACCTAGCCTTAGAGAGTCCAACTAGTTGCTTTCTGGAAAAATCTACAGACCCATCATTTTCTAATAGTCTCACGAAACCTTGTCCTCTGACCTGACCTAATCTTCAAGGTCAAACGTCAAGGATTCCACTCCAGTTGGTTCCGTCTTTCTACGATTAATACTTTAGGAGTAGAAAAGTTATACTTTTAAATTGTAAACTTTCAGGGGCATTAACTCCCTTTAGAAATTAATGAATCCCCGACATTAAACGTTTGTTCTCTTTTTCATGATATAAATGATTGATTGATTAAATATTGTTTAACGTCCCGCTCGAGAATCTTTCACTCATATGGAGACGTCACCATTGCCGATGAAGGGCTGTAAATTTAGGCCTATGCTCGGCGCTTATGGCCTTTGAGCAGGGAAGGATCTTTTACGTGCCACACCTGCTGTGACATGGGACCTCGGTTTTTGCGGTCTCATCCGAAGGACCGCCCCATTTAGTCTCCTATTACGACAAGCAATGGGGTACTGAGGATCTATTCTAACAACCCGGATCCCCATGGGGTTCATGATATGAAAAATAGTTTAGTGAAAATTTCCTGCTTCTACCATTCATGGCTTCCGATGAGATCTGATAACAATGTTTTTTTGCTTAAAGTCCCATAATTTTGTCAGGTGCAACCCGGTGGGGATCCGAATTGTTGTTAGAATAGATCCTCAGTACCCCTAGCTTATTACAGAAAAGAAAGGCTTTACGAAATTCACTGTACACTCAAGAAAGGTAAAAAAAAAAAACCAGTTCAGAGTCGTAATGTAATCCATAGTAATCAGTTCAGATGTGACTATTTGTAATTTTTAAAATAAATTTTAAATGACCTTGACTTTTGACCTTGATCTAAATTTTATGGTCAGGGGTCAAGGATCCTAATACAATTGGTTTCATCTTTCTACGATTAAAACTTAAGAAGTTGGAAACTTTTACGTATAAATCGTAAACTTTCTGGGGAAACAACTTTCTCTAGGGACCAACAAACAATTCGTCTCTTCATTCAATCACATTTACAGTTTCTATAAGGACCTTGTAATAATAGTTTTTATGCAAGTCACTGTAAATTGAAGAAAAATCAAAGTTCAGGCTCCGTGGCCAAGTGGTCGCGCTCAAAACCACAAGGCCTCTCACCTCTAGTCGACGCGGGTTTGAATCTCGCTCACCCCGATATATGTGAGAGAGTTTGTCAGTTTACTTTGGAGGGTCAGTGGTCTCTTCCCGGGAACATTGTATCTGGGTTCTCTCCTCCATCAATAAAAGCTGGACTCCACCAGATAACTGAAAAATTGTTGAGTGTGGCAGAAAACAACGAATGAACAATCAAAGTCCAAATGTATTGGGTTGAAATAGTTGACATGCGACTACTTGTGCATAATATATGTTAACGATATCTAATACGCTGAAGACTCTATGAAAAATGCTCATTTTCATCATTTTAATTAACGTTGACCTTTGACCTTCACCTAAATTTTAAGGTCAGAGATCAAGGATCCCATTCTTATTGGTTCCGTCTTTCTACTATTAAAACTTTAAGTGTTACAATTTTTTATGTATATATCGTAAACTTCCAGATGCAGCAACTCGCTTTTAGATCAACGAACTCTTGAAAGTAATGATCTGTCTCTTCCACTGGTTTAGTCAATATTTTAATAAAGATCCTACCATTTATAGTTTCAATTCGGTACCAATGATTATGGTTGTTGTGGAAGTCACTGTAAATTGAAGAAAGGTCAAAATTCAGAGTCGAAATGTAATGGGTTGCAATCAGTTGGGATGTTTCTACTTGTGCGTATTATATACGAGTAGTACGGATACCTTAGAATCTGAAGATGGTATGAATAATGTCATTTGATAGATTTTGAATGACCGTTTATTTAGGAAATTGCATTGTGATGATTTCAAATTCATACCATTAGCGGTTTGGATATCATCCCAATAACTGCCCACCCCCACCCCCCCACCCTCAAATCACTGTAAATTAAAGAAAGGTCAAAGTTCAGAGTTCCGAAGGACCGTCCCATTTAGTCGCCTCGTATGACAAGCAAGGGGTAATGAGGATCTATTCTAACAAACCGGATCCCCATGGGGTCCCATAATAGCAATCGTGTCTGTTGGCATGAATCCTCGTCGATAGGACTATCAAAAACAATGGATTCCCAAAACGGGTCGCCGCATATGGGACCGTAGAGGGTCGATTAAAATGCACACAACAGCGGCGTGAAATGGCCACGTCTGAGATACAGTGAGGAAGAAATTCTTTTTGGAAATCAAACACTTTTCCCCCCTGTTTTCTTGTTGATTCACGATCAGATATTGACAAATCGTCAGGATTGTAGCAGTGAACATTCAGTAAAGGACTCCTGTAGTTCTGGTTCTGTTCTATATTCTAAAAAAAAAATGGTGGGGAAAATACCCTTTTTTCACTTACGTTAAACCAAAAACTGATGGCATCTTCGCAGTTACAAATGGCAGAAAATTGTAAGAATCGATGAATCTCAGTCCGAATACTCACCTGTACAAGATTTCACCAGACAATTCAAGATAAACTGTTATAAGGTGTCTGGTCCTTGAAATATAAAGTGCCGTTGTGGGCGAAAGCCTTGACAATGGGTACAGGGCTTGTAAATATCTAAAGTGTCGCCATATTGACACATGCGTTCTGTCACGCACAGATTAGGGGTATGAATTCCATTTTCTTGTGTATATTTGAAATGTACAGTTGCTGACCCTTGTAGATTGATTGATTGTTTGTGTGCTTTCCGTTGAGAATTTTTCACTCATATTGAGACGTCACCAACTTTATAGTTGTCCACTAATTTAGACCTAGCTTCTGCAAATTTATGAGGGTGATTGTGTTATGAATTGTGAACACGTTACTTTGATATATATATATATATATATATATATATATATATATATATATATAATATTATATTATATTATACATTATAATATAATATACTATACAACATTATACTAATATGCGTATCTAAATGAAATATGCATGCATACCTATACTGTACTGTATAATTTGTTGGGGATTTTTTGGTGGTAAACAAAAATCGTATTATCATAGTAGTTATTGTAAAGAATCACTGGTTTGTTGGGATGGAAATTCGAGGGTAAAAGGTATCCACGAAATCTATGAACAATAATGATTCCACAGTTTATGTAATCTGAATTAGTCTGAAACAAAAGTACTATGATCTGATGAAAAGTTGATTTCTAATTTATGGAGCCAATTTCTAAGTGTATAGTGATATCAAACAGAAATGCATTCACTTAGTGTCACTTGCGTGACACAGCGGTTAGAGCTGTAGTGTAAAGATCTGTTGATTCTTACGTTACGGATTCGATTTCCGGTTGCAGGACGTGGGGACTGGCCCTTTGGATAAGACCGCATAAACCGAGGTTCCGTGTTGCACGCAAAAGAACCCTCACTACTAAAAGCCATAGGTGCTAAGCATAGGTTTAAATTTGCAGGACTGTCACTGGTAATGGTGACAGCCGCCGGATAGCTGAAAAATTGCTCAGGCGGCTATAAATAACAAACATCATTCACTGACTTACATGAAAATTATATTATGATTATCAGTCTCATACTGGTGGAGCAGATGAGGAATCTTAGTTTTTCCTCTATCTGTTTATCATTCCTTTTCATTTTCCTGTTATTCTCTTGATTTATGCCCCTTTATGTTATGTTGCTAGTAGATCTATTCTCACTATTTCTCATCATTTATAGGACATGGATCAATGTTGGCAGTAAAACTGGAAAAGTAGTAGGATACAGTGTTATGTTGAAAACATGCAGATCCTATAGTGCAAACAGAACAAGAAACTGAAAAGGAACACGACTGCAGAAAGAATTGGCAAAGCAGTTCAAAAGCAATGGAACCAGCTATTGCGGTCAACATCCTACAGGATATTGAAAGTAAAGGACATGAAGTTAGAACATTAGTTATGGATGATGATGCCAGTACTATTTGCAAAGTAAGGTCTGAAGTAAATCCAGAGATTGAGAAGTGCACTGATAAGAACCATACTTTCACGAGCTTTACCAACCATTTGTTTACCATGCAGAAAGAAAAATAAAAGAGTGTGCTGAGTACCAAAGTTATCAATCATATAATGAAATGTTTTTCTTATGTTGTTTCATCCAACAGAGAAAATCCAGAATCACTCAAGACTAACTTGATTGTGATACCTCATCATCGTTTTGGTGACCATTTCCAGTGCAATGCAATGCATGGTGTCGCTATCTCCAGAACAGAGATTCATATGTTCCAAGGAATCTACCATATGGAAAATACCTATCGGACAAACAACTTCATCATGATTTAGTCGAACTGTTTTTGTCGTATTCACAACAATCCGCCAGACTTTCAAAATTAGAGAGCACTCAGAACAACGACAATTTCAATCAAATTGTGTCTAAAAAAAAACCCCTAAAAACAACAGAGAGTACCAATGGACGAGTTGCTGCAGCTACCTGTGAAAACAACATAGGATCATATTATGTGACTTAGGTATTCTATTCACAACGCAAAGAATAAGCGAGCATGCATACATACATACATACATACATGCACGCACACACACACATGCTGTATATCCATGTATAGATACAAAATAAAATACATTTTTATACATGTGATTTTTATTTTATAGGTAAATAATGAATTGAATGTTGTCTCTTGGGTCCTTTACTGTGAAGCATGCTGACCGAAAGATGCGAAAAAGGCAGAGTGATGCAGAGAGGCTACACAAAGGAATTTAAAAGACAAAGAATAGAACGAAAGAAAACAGCATCTGCTTCAGCATCGTCATCAGAGACTAGAGAAGGGGTAACCTATAGTAGTGGAGTGCTTTCTACAACCAGCAGTGTTCCAGACAACGACATGGAGACCATTCCACAACCTCCCCCAGAGCTTCATGACAAACCATTGCCTCCTCACGAATACAGTAGAGTCTACTTTGATCTGGAGACAACAGGTTTAGGTATGCAGTATATTTCCTATTATATATATGAAAATGTAAAGGAAAAATAGATCTTTTTACGTTTCAGCTGATAGTTTCTCATGAGATTCAAAGAAAGAACGTGTGTTTGTTAGAAATAAGAAACTAATTTGTATTGATTTTGGAACTCATACTCGTATTATTTTATGTTTATTTTATTTTCCAGGTTTATCAGCTGGCATTGTTCAACTGCCAACAAGGTGTGGAGATACTATATTCAGTTGGTATGTTTTGTCCACAACCAGCATCAACCAGATTGCATCGAGGATTACAGGACTCACTTCTGATGGCACATTGACATCCCAGTACCTATTGTTTCTTTAGAGAAGTGTATGGATTCACTCTTTGAATGGTTGAAAAATTCCCGAGGGATAAAAGATCCAGTCCTCTTTGCTTACAATGCAAGGGAATTTGACAGTGTAATGTTTGGTCGTTCCTTGATAGACAGCGGTAAGGTAGAACAGAGTGAAATTGTTGCTGGGTTTTGTGACACCTTGCCAATGATCAAAAACCATGCACTAGGTTCCCATCTGAACTATTCTCTAGAAACATTGGTGAAGGACATTCTTGGTTGTAGCTACAATGCAAATGATGCTACCGAGGGCTGCTGCTATCTTCAAAAACTTGTTGAGCATCACAATGTGAACTCATTTTATATTCAGTACACTTTTACTATAAAATATATTATTCTTGTTGTAAATCAGATGACAACATTCAGAAAAAAATCTTGCAACGTTCATGCAATTTCAGAAAGTATGTGTAAAAAAAAATTTCATTTTCAGGACTTTCTTTGTACCATCTCCAGCTGGCACATCAGAGAGCGGATATGACGGAATTCATGCACTATTTACGGAGATATTCCAAGGCAAGCCAAGAATAACAAAGCGTGCATCAATTATTACCTCTGTTGCACAATTCATGGAAGAGAGATACCTCTTTTTGTGTTGAGACTGCCAAATGTTTTTTGTTCAATATTTTGTTATTTTACTGGATACAGTGCTGTTTTATGCATTTTTATGATCCTTCCATCCCAGTGGATATTTGAATGTGCAGTAAACGAGAACAATTGCACCTAGTTATTTATCAAATGATAAAACTATGAAATTGTTTTTTAGTTTTCTGTTATTTTCTGTTTGAGTGATTATCAATTATCCGCTCAGATCACCCGGATACACCTGTATATGAAATGCAAATCTTGATCAGCATATAAAGTGATAATGGAAAATGGAAGTGTAAAAGGTAAAAAAGCGTTTTCAATTTTTTGCACCTGAGTATAACCTTAAAAGTTAGTATGAACGTTATAAGGGATAAACACTTTTTCCTAATATACTTTAATGATAAAAGACATGTTTAATTTTCATTTCCATGTGTAATACATTGTTATTTTGCCATTTTGTTTACATTGCCGTACTCTGATGTATCTAGGTCGTTTATGGAGCGCCGCCTAGTCATACTTTTGAACGTCAAATATCAACAACATTTGAATGAATATTTAAAGCCTTTCTTCTCATTAAGAAACATTTTGTTTTCTACTGGACTATATTTATTCATTGAATAAGTATACATATCATTTTCCTTATCTGATTATGAAATATTCCAAGGAAAAAATCTGATATATTACGAATAAATAGATCAACTTGAGTTCACCGTGTGCTCGTCATTCACTGTGCGTTCACCGTTCACTCACCATGCGTTCACCGTTCGCTCACTGTTCAAGTGGGAAAGTAGAACGTTCAGGGACTGTATGAGATTGATCATTGTTCGTTATCTTCACCTTTTCTTTTTGATAATAACATCTGTCAATAATTGTATCCGGAACTTTAATTATGGCCATAAATTGTGTTCCGGGTATTAAAAATTATAATTTATTGTCTGCCAATGGTAGTGATTACTCTACTTAAAGTTTCTTCAGCTACAGTACATGACCATAAGTCTGTCATCAAAATGGCGGCTGACAATATTCATATTATTAAATCCTGATTTCACTTCTTTCTAATCATTGCTAAAATGTACCTGAAATTTCTTGCTTATCTTGGTTGCTCAGAAAATAATCTTTGGTAAATATTTCTGATGTCATTTTGTCAAAATATAATATATTATCTGTCAATTATGGCCATTCAACAAGATGGCTACAAAACGAAAACAAATGTCAGACCCTGTGAAAGATGCAATCTATGTCTTCAAGTGGCAAATTGCAGATATTCTCAAAGTAAGTCAGTCGGGTACTTCAAAATTTCCGAAGCGATACCAAATCGCGCGATCCAGTGAGTACAAAGCTCAACACGGTCGACATAGAAAAACATGCTTGTGGCGATCGGAAAATACTCAGATGTGTAAAGTCGAACAGACGACAAACTTTGAAGGATATTACAGGTGAAGTTAACTCGAAATCGCCCAATTCCATCTCTTCACGAAAAGTCAGAAGACGTTTGAGGTTTTCCAACTTTACACGGAGGAAAACAAGGAAAACTTTGACTATCCGCTCTGAAAACCGTACTCGTCATGTGAACTGGTGTAGAGGCAAATTACACTGGACAGTGAATGACAATTGGGAAAATGTTATTTTCAGTGATGAAACACAGGTTGTTATCGATCAAAACAAAGGTGTGCACATCTGGAGAAGACCAAACGAAGTCTGGTGACCGGAATGTTTTGGTGTCCGTGGAAACAGAAATCAATTGGTAATCTTTTGGGGCTGTGTCACCCATAAAGGAGTCGGTACATTCACAGACGTTGATGGCAGTATTGATTCACATAAGTACATTAACATTTTGGACACAAATTTATGGCCAGTTATTGCTCGGCATTTTCCTAATGACAACTACTTGTTTCAGGATGGTTGTTTGTTTGTTTTACGTCCCGTCGAGAATTTTTCACTCATATTGAGACGTCACCAGCTGTAGGTGAAGTACCACAAATTTAGACCTATGCTTAGCGCTCAGGGCCGTAGAAGTGAGGGTTCTTTAACGTACCAACACGGGACCTCCGTTTTAAAGGTCATATCCGAAAGACCCGTGATTCTTACTTATAAATGCCGAGCGTATTTTTCGTCTTAGGTTTGACGCGGCCATGGCACGAGCAGGGCTCGAACTCACGACCTCCCGGTTACGAAGCGAACGCTTTAACCACTGAGCTACCGCGACCGGTGTGTTTCAGGATGACAACGCACCCATTCACTCGTCTATTGCCACTAGACAATGGAAAACTGAAAACAACATTCAATGTCTTACTTTGCCCTCACAATGCCCTGACATAAATATTACTGAAAATATGTGGCGGACTATCAAAATAAAACTTCAAAGACCTGTAAGCAACATTCAAAATCATGAAGAACTCATCATGACAGTAAAAGATGACAGTCCCTCCGTCAACATTATATGCAGAGCTTATATGCTTTTATTCCGAGACGTCTTCGTCATGTTATTAGATCAAAAGGGAATGCAACAAAGTACTAAAAATAAAAAGGTAAGAACACCATTGATTAAAATGAACAAAAAAATTATTTTATGTGTCAGCTTACGTTTTAAGCATTGCTCGACGTTGGCCATTTTGATGACAGACTTATGGCCATGTACAATATCATATCTAGAACTTTAAATATGGACATAATTTAGGTTCCGGGTTGTTAAAACTTAGGTATATATTGCCATTCATTAACTAGTAATAATTTAATCTGTTGTTAATAGTATTTGTCTTCAACACTTGTACCCGGAACATTAAATGTGGTAATTCATGTAATTTAGGTTCCAGGATACTAAAACTGCAGTTTATTTTTTTATCAATTTTTTGCGAATGTTAGTAATTAGACCTCCTCTGTTGTGTTAAGAACGTTGGTTCAGCTATTGTACATCCCGGAACATTAAATATTACCATAATATGGGCTCCGGGTTGTTATAATGTAGATTTATATTGTCATCAAAGGGTAATGTTGTTAAGAACATTTGTCTTCAATCATGGTACCTGGAACATCAATTATGGTCATATTTGGGTTCCGGTTATTACACCTTCCAAATATAGTAATAATTATTCTGTTCTTAATACCTTTAGTTTTCAGGAATTGTACTTATACTCTGCCTCGAAACCCGAAGTAATTATCAGTATAGACTTAGCTTGGCAGCAACGACAAACTTGAACTTTTCTGCATTTTTTTGTATTAGTTGTAATGTCTCATAAATGACGTAGGTCTTTACCAAACTCTTACTTTGGAAGTTATATGTGATAAATAAACTTCAGCTTAGTGCGTGCTTTATAATGTTTTAGTTATCAGTAACGCATCATGCATGATTATACGGGACACAACCCTCAACCCTCGTTCATGCAAGTCAATTTGGCCTTATTTCAGTAAGGTTAGTAATTATCAAACATTTTCTTAGTTGTTGTTGCAGATACAGTGGATAGTAACTCTTCCAAACATGGAAGGAAGTATTTATTGGCAATCATCGATTAAAATAACACACTATAAGAGACATATAGTAAATATTAATTAATATAAAAAACTATGAATGAAACATGGGAAATACTTTTCTTCATTCATTGACCATAAAATATAGCAAATCTCTTGCGTAAACTAGTAAGAATTTCATAAATCAAAAAGGCGACTGAGATTCTTAAACATTTGGCAAAATATCACTTGTAATCCAAATTGGAAATAGATAAAAGTAAACCTTACTTCACTTGATCAATTTGAGCAAAAATGGAATTCTGACCTTCAATTTTTTTTTCTCAAAAAAAAAAAAAAAAAAAAAAAAAAAAAAAAACAACAACAAAAAAAAACCAAACTACGAACTACAGAATGTACAAGGATGAACTAAAATTGGAAAAACATTTAAATATCCCACCTAGAACAGATGCTATATAACTTATTGTACATTTTGAGCCAGTAATCACCACTTACCTATCGAAAGTGGACGCTGGCAAAATGACCCCCTCCCTCTTAAAAAAGCTTTATAAATTCAAACAAGCAATCTTCTTTAAGAAAATAGTGCTCCTTTATAAGACATATAAATAAAACGTGCTTCCCGACATAAGGGACCATGCAATATTTATCACCGGGGTGGGACCGGTACAAAATGTGATGTGACAGACACTTTTTTTATTACAATACGGCATGGGACAAAGGTTGTTTGATAAAAAACAAAGAGTTTTTTTTAAAAGATTGATTGATTGCATAGTGTTTAACGTCCCTCTTGATAATCTTTCACTCATGTGAAGACGCTACCATTGCCGGTGAAGGGCTTAAAAATTTAGGCCTAAGCTCGGCGTTTAGGGCCTTTGGACACGGAGGGATCTTTATCGTGCCAACCTACTGTGGCACGGGGCCTCGATTTTTGTGGGCTCATCCGAAGGACCGCCCCGTTTAGTCGCCTCTTACGACAAGCAAGGGTACTGAGGGCCTAATCTAACCCGGATCCCCACGGGGTAAAGAATTATCAAATAAAATAGCTTGTGAACACTTCTCCTATAAGGCTTATTGAATAGATTTAGTACCATGCTTCATTGCCATTTGCAGATGTGTATATTGTCGGGATGTGAGGATCCAATTATTTTCCTAAAAGTTATAGTAGATCTAAGAGGGGTGGAGGATGTTAAAATTGCTTGTGAACACTTCTCCTATATGGCTTATGTGATAGACTTTAAACTTTGTACAATACTTCAATGCCATTTATAGCAGATGTACATACTGTTGGGACAGGAGGATCCAATTGTTATCATTCAAATTACAGTGGGTGTAAGAAGGTTTGATTGTTTGTTTGTTTTACGTCTCGTCGAGAATTTTTCACTCATATTGAGACGTCACCAGCTGTAGGTGAAGTACCACAAATTTAGACCTATGCTTAGCGCTCAGGGCCGTAGCAGTGAGGGTTCTTTAACGTGCCAACGCCTACCGTGACACGGGACCTCCATTTTTAAGGTCATATCCGAAAGAACCGTGATTCTCACTTCTAAATGCCGAGCGTTTGGCGAAGGAGCAATCACTACCTATTTTTCGTCTTAGGTTTGACGCGGCCATGGCACGAGCGGGGCTCGAACTCACGACCTCCCGGTTACGAAGCGAACGCTCTAACCACTGAGCTACCGCGACCGGTGTAAGAAGGAATGAGGGTGTAAAATAGCTGTGTAAACTTCTCCTCCTATATGGCTTATCAGAGTTCATAATGTCTATGTTAATGCTATGCTTTCTCCTCCCTACCATGCAGTACATTATGGGGGAAAGTTTATTTTGGAGGACTTTAAATTTGGGGAGCTGGGGATACATTTGTTTTTCACACAAACAATCTCTAGTTTTGAATTCAAATTATATAGCATGAACTTTGGCAATTGGTGCCACTAGCTAGACAAGGAATGCTTACTCTCTTTGACATCAGTTCTACCTCGACCAGCTGTCTAGTGGTCTATCAATGTTCCCAATAGTACTCCATGTGTTTGATTCTCTGTCAGGATCTATTCATTTTACATCTACAAATGTGATTTTAAACATGCAATGAAAATATCTATTTCAATATATTATAAAGAATTAATTCATACTGCAAAACTTTGTTTTGTCTTTCTGCTTGTCTGATATGAGAAAAATACAGTAAATATATATACCAGCATACGAATTACTCATTCTCGTATGTTTATAAAACTTGAGGTTTGTGATGGGACACTAACCGTATTTACTCAGAACATACATGGGGCAATAACTTTTCCTTAAATGTTTTTATTGACAGATACTCTTTTTTAAAATTGAATTTTACATATGTACCAATACCACCCCAGTGATAAATATTGCATGGCCTCTAATGACTAAACAAATCTTAAACTGCAACATGTACTCAATCTCCATACTCACGCATACTTTTAAACATTTTTATAACAATTTATTACCATCGCTTCTATGTAAAATTATACAATTGTGGTGATGAGATAACCCCTCCCCCCAAACAAAATTCAGATCATTTCAATGCTAGATGCTAATAACCTATCGTCCTATTTAAGGAAAAGATGTGAAAATGGGATACACCTAGATACATGGCTGCCGTCACATACCACAGGAAATTGTTATCAAAAACATTAGGAACTAGACCTTTAGATCTATGTATTCTACCTGTACACCATAGCATATTTAGGAAATACCAGTCCACAGAAAATTGTTGTAGATCTTTAGAACAGTGTAGAAAAAAAAGTATCTCAGATACTGCCTCGTCATATATAACGACTTTGACTGTTCCGTTATTCTCCTCTTTTTATTTCCTGAACAATTATTGGGATATTTCCCTGAAGTCAAATACGTGATGGCACCTTCCATTGTTCGAAGTCGAATGAAAAATGACAAGTTCGCGATTCACAGGCTTAAACCTTGAAAATTACAGCGAAACTCGGAACCCAGATAATAAGTTTAAGGTTTCAGCTAAAACGCGAAGTAGGCGGGACATAAATTATGCGGTACCGGATATATTATGACTGTTCGTTAAAAAAAGTCAACAAACATATTGTGCAGGCGGACATAAAGTGACACTTGGGGAAAATGGACGGACATATAGTAGTGCAGGCGGATATATAGGGACTCAACACAGGCACTTTTTCAACATCTGAGGCTTTGTGAAAACCCCATATTATTGATGATTGATAGCTTTACAAGTTTCAGGAAATGCTGCGCTTTCATAAACACACTAAGACATTGACACCATCATCAGATGAAAATTTAAAGCCTTTCTGTTTACACACACACACACACACACAGAGAGAGAGAGAGAGAGAGAGAGAGAGAGAGAGAACCTTCTTTCTTTGAAGCGGACCTCCGATACCACATAATTGTTGGTTCTGGAAAGCCAGTTGCATTGCAGGTTAGATTTGCCGTTGCTCCCTCTTTTAAAGACTGAATAGTATGTCGTGTCTTGCCATGGATATCTGGCTCCACTACAGTTACAAAAAATAATGTTGTTTAAACACAGTGCCTTATAAATTTCAGACAGTAATGTGATAAGTTGACAGTCAGGGATTGAACTGATATATATTATAACTGTTTATAGGAACTCGTTCTGTGATATTATATTTTCCTTTATGAAGCGCCTTCACAGAACTGTTTTATAGAATACCCATGTTTTAGCCAAAATGACAACTAAAGTATTTTATTGAAATCTTTTTTAAATCACAGGCTCATACACTTTCAAAATGTTTATATAGAACAAAGAAGGAAACTAATATCTACCCTTTTACTGTGTTACATGTACCAAGGTAACTGGTTTTATACTTAACCAAAGATTTTTTTTATTGAAAAACACTAGTATTCGAACTTCTGGATCAATTCTTCCCTTCAAAACAGCAAACACTTTCAATAAGTTTTATCAATGAAGGACATGTTATTTTTCTCCTTATTTTAGAGGGGGGGGGGGGTCTTAAGTGTTATAGTTGCCCAGAAAAAAATGTGAAAAATCACGAGAAAATAATGTATTTTCGTATTTCAATATTTTTTTTTCCTGCTTGTATACATTTTCTGTCATTTCCCGAAAAAATTATGTTCACTTATTTTAAAAAATCGTTTAAATCCCCTACGGATCTACGCATGTAAATACGAGAAACTATACATAATGGATCGGGAGTCCGTTTGCCATTCAGATTCAAACAAGCATTGTATTTGACTCTGAGTAGCGAGTTTAATTTGCAAGTATTTTGGCTGGGTAGTTTGAAGTGGGTTAATAGTCAAATTAGAGCAAAAACTATTTTTGAGAATTAATTTACCTTTTCATCTGTCATGATTAAACCTTTGAAATGACAAAAGATTGACAATATATAGTTTTCAATGGACGATATTTTGGTGAAAGTTACTGTCCGGCATATTAGAGGTCGACTTGCTCAAATCCCTTCATTATGTTACCAATTTCAACTATTTATACTGACCAGTTAAGGGTATATGTAAGTCATTGTTTTCCAGAAACATTTACATTAGTGAGAACTTCACTTCTTCACAATTTTCATAAAGTAATAATTTTATACCATTATTTGTTTCACAAGTTTAAATTTGGTTTCACAAGAAATATCATCCTCTGGACCTCCAACATGGCGGCAAAGGGAAACAATTTTTAGTAAGATGACGTCATACGAAAAATATCTACATAGTGCTGAGTATATAGACAATGGATTTGTGTACATTGCACTTTTAAAAAGTATTTCTTCAGAATCTCGTTTGGATCCGGGTTAGAATAGATCCTCAGTACCCCTTGCATATCGTAAAAAGCAACTAAATAGGGCTGTCCTTTAGATGAGACCGCAAAAAACCGAGGTCCCGTGTCACTGCAGGTGTAATAAAGATCCCTCCCTGCTCAAAAGCTGAAAGCGTCAAGCATAGGCCTAAATTTTGCAGTCCTTCACCGACAATAGTGAAAAATTCTCGAGTAGAACTTTAAACAATATACAATCAATCAGTCAATCTTCAGGAAAACAAAATTGTAAACAAAATCCAGGATAATATAACTCAGCCTGAAAAATGTATGGTCAATCTCGAGGCAGAAGTAGACACGACCACGACCCTCCTGGAGGAGTTCACTTCTGTTACAGAGGTAAAGAGAATAATCAAGCATTCACCTAATAAATCGTGTGAGCTAGACCCAATACTAAGATGGTTTTTAAAGTCATGTTTGCAAGAACTTCTACCAATTCTGACAAACTTTATAAACCTATCGCTTAAACTGCAAGTGTACCAGCAGCATTCAAAAATGCACATATAAGACCTCTTCTGAAAAAAGCAAATCTTAATTCAAATACTCTTAAGAACTATAAACCTGCATCCAATTTGCCTTTCATTTCAAAGGTTCTGGAATAAGTATTGAATTCCCATATTGAAGACCATTTGACATTAAATAACCTTCATGAAGAACACCAGTCAGCATATAGGCAGTTCCATTCAACGGAATCTGTACTACTGAAAGTACAGACTGATATGCTACAATCCTTAGACTAAAATGATGTCACTTTACTTGTGATGCTGGATGTTTCCGCTGCATTTGACACTATTGACCACACTACCCTGTTGCACCGATTTGAACATCTGTACCGAATAACAAGCAAATCACTAGACTGGATATCTACTTATCTCAGTGACCGTCACCAAACGGTCTGCATAGATGGCGCCAAGTCAAGGCCGGTGATAATGAATTTCGGTGTGTCGCAAGGATCAGTGCTGGGTCCCAAATTCTATACAATGTACACAAAACCAGTTGGTTCCATCTGTAGACATCTTGGACTTGATCACCATTTTTACGCTGATGACTCAGTTTTATCTGTCTTTTACACCTACAGGCATAACTACACAGGCAGAGATATTATATTGAGTGTTGTCTATACGACAGCGTATCTTGGATGCATGGCAATATGTTGAAACTCAACACGGATAAGACGGAGGTCATTGTGTTTACATCTGGCCGTAATGCAAATCTCATTAGAAACATTTCAGTGACAGTAGGTGACTCACAAATCAATCCTTCAACCTGTGTTCGAAATTTTGGTGTCATGATTGACTCTAAGATGGATATGGATCAACAAATTAACTTTGTCAGCAGATCTTGTTATGCACAGTTGCGGCAAATAGGCCACATCAGAAAGTATTTAACAAAAGATGCAATTAAATCTCTTGTGAACTCCCGAGTTAAACCAAGGTTAGATTACTGTAATGCTCTCCTGGTTGGTGTTCCAAAGACAGTTCTGAGCAAGCTCCAACGTGTTCAGAATACAGCCGCACGTCTCATATCCAGGACCTCTCGTTACAACCATATCACTCCAAAACTAAGAGAACTACAGTGGTTGCCTGTGCAGTATAGGACACAATATAAGATACTTACTTATACTTACGAAGCCTTACATGTACATGATGAGTGCCCAGTTTATATCAAACGATTACTAGAGGTATATAAGCCTACCCGAAATCTTAGGTCTGTAAAAGAATCGGTCACTCTAGTTGTTCCAAAAAGTCGAACTGTTACATATGTAGATCGATATTTCTCAACAGTAGCTCCAAAACTATGAAATGCCCTTCTAGAACATGCAAGGGACTGTAGAACAATGTGCGCGTTCAAGAAGTCACTGAAAACACATTTTTTCCATCAAGCTTTCCAGGACTAGTTTCTGTCATTTCAGTCATTCGTGTTTGTTGTTCAGTGCAATAAGAGTATCTTGTTTATTTTAATTTTTTGAGTTTTTGTGATGTTTTATAAAAAATAAAAAAGGAGTTTTCATGTATTATAACTGACGTTTATTCTTATTTAATATATTTATGGTATCTTGTGTTTTCATGTTTTAGCTACGAACTGTTTACATGTAATAACGCCTTTTATATCATATTTTTTAAACATAAAAAAAAAGACAGAAAGGTCGGGTATGAAGTCAATGCACCACGTGATTCCCTAACTAATCAACGAAATATTTGAAATCAGGGCTTAGATTTAAATCCGTACTTTGGCTAATTATCGCAATATTTCGGCAAACTATCTATTAGAGTTAATTACTATATATGCAATAAAGACCAAATCCGCATAATTTTGTATACTTTGGAAACATGCGATGTGTTCTTTAAAATTCAGCATTGACACTTCCTCCATTTTGTTGATGTCATCTCATTGTATACACAGAAACTCGTAATATCGACTTTTAATGTCGTCATTACAACTTTCTATCGGGGACGGGAGGATCCACTAGGCTTTCGTTTATTTCAATTTAAAAAATGATAATAATAAAATGGTGTTGTACCTCAAGCGTAGATTATGCTGTTTCCAAAGTTTATGAGAAATTAACCTTCAGTTTCAGTTGGTAACAATTTCAAAGGAAAAACTTAGTTTGCCACATTTGACTTTATCAACGTTAACGTTCTTTATACTTCAAATAGCCACCCCCAGCTTACGTAAAAAATGAATAAAAATTACTTTCATTCTATAAGTATTTCAACATAAAGTTTATATATAAGTTTAATAAAAGAATATTTTTGTTGAAAAGTCCCTGCCACTGTACAGTGACATAGTAAAAAAAAAAATTGAAAATTATTATAGATACCTATAGCAACTATACAACCTAAAGTATGTTTACTCAATAATATGTATTACTTTTATATTTTTTTGATGATAATTATAAGATTTACACGGTTTCTTATCATAAATCAAAAACCACTGAAATGCAGCAAACTTCTTTGGACACAGTACTTTGCGTACAGTCTTTCTTTCAAACTTAATCTAAAACAAAAATAACTTTTCCCTCTATTTCTGCTACGTATGAAGAAGAAATTACCAGTCAACATGTTTCATGAAGTAACACTTAACGATGTCATCAAGACGCTTGATGTACTCGCGTTCAGTAAAACCGTACGATGAATATGACAGAATTGCGAGAAATGTTTCGATTTATATATTTTCAGATATATTCATTTTTACTTGTATTCTCTGCTGTTCTACTGAAATGTTCGATGAAAGTGCCTGTATATTTCTCAGTCTGGAATTCAATCATACAATTGAAAATATGAGAAAAAGAAATGAAATCTAACGGTAGTATTGCAATTATTCTTCCATATCATTAAGTGGTTTACTATATTCTTACCATATACTTCCAGATACACATTTTTCATGCTCATAGGTTTGGTATTAAGTGAGCAGGTGTACATTCCTCTGTCGAAAAACTCTAGCTGACGTATGTGAAGGTTCCAGTCTGGTATACGAGGGCGTTCTATTGACATTCGGGTATCGTCAATGATGCGCCTATCGCCGATTGCTATCAACGTCTTCTTTGGACTCATCCATGTGATCTATCAAAACATAGTAAATTTTCTTTTTTGCATATGCACTTTATTTAAATAATTATATACCACATTATGTTAACATTTAAGGTAAGGTTGTGAGCAGTAAAAGTGTTTGACAGATGAACGATCATATTGATTGAATCGTGTTCATTATATTATGTATTTAATATAAAAATGCTAGAATAATTTAATGAACATTTAAATGGACCCAACCAGCGCTAATCAGTACATAGATAGATAAGTTAATATGGTCTGAATACATCCTCTCCCAAATATTTCCAAACTTCTAAAACTCTCGTAACAAAAAGTATTGTTATAAACCTTAATTTTTTCCAATATAAAAACTAATACAATTTATATCCAACATTTTATCTGTTAAACCGACCCTCACATTTGTGGTCTATTGAGTGGTCATCAGTTTACGAAACGAGATCCGTTCTCAGGTCAAACAAAACAGCTATTGTCTTCAGACCAAGTCAATAACTTGTTATCTACCATGCTTGCGCAGTCTTTATTATACATAATATTAAATGATCAGGAATTTTGATGCACTCTTGATTGGTGTAGACGATCTTTTCTGGTGTGTACCTCAGAGTGAATTCATCAACGTTAGGAGATTTATTCATGATTTCCTTCTTGACAACCATAGCTTTACTGACATTTTTAGCGACCAATTAAATAGAGCGTTTTACAATATGTATCGGTATGTTAAATTTGATGCTGCTAATGGTTTATCTTTCCAATCATCATTAATTATGATCACTATCAACTCAATGTAAAATTTTGAGAATAAATTTATTACAGTTTTTAGAATTGGACTGCTGAAATATGATTGTTATACTGTGTTACAATACACACCTTAAAGAAATATATTATGAACACTTTCATAATCTCACAGAAAGTGGTAATCAAAATAGATACAATTATGCATGATCATATATCAATTATTTTTGTTATTAATATTTTATTTTTTTTCTGTATAACTCCTGTTCGTGTTGTACCGAATGTTCCTTATAATAATTAATGATAAACCATACCTATGTTTTCGAAGAAAGACACTGGAGATAACCATATTAAGATTGAGAAAAAGTATTTACTCTTGTAAGAGAGAGTAACAACTGTCTTATGTGGATAATATTTTTATGTTGTGATAATAATTCTTCATTACATGATGATACTTTAGCATTATATGCTGATACTTTAACATTACATGATACTTTAACATTACATACGGATACTTTACCATTATATGATGATATTTTTACATTACATGATGATACTTTAATAATATATTCACGGTTTCCAAGAAGAATTTTGATAACAATGGTTCTTTGCGTAAAGTTCCATAATTTCTAAGGGGTCAAAGTTCAAGTACGCGGTGTGAAATCTGACCATCTTTCACGATATCGAATATGATGGACTCTATAGGTTTCCACTAAGTCTTAGGATGTGAAACTGTTTTTGGTAGAAAGAAAATGCTAATACTACTAATACTAATGATAATAAACAGAACATTAACAATAGTGTTCTCCACAGAAAGGTGGAAAGTCTTAATAATAAAAAGAATAATAATAATAAACAGAAAAATAAGAATAGTGCTTTCTACTTTACGTAGAAAGTCCTAATAATAAACAGTAGAACATCAACAGTGCTTTCCACAGAAATGTGGAAAGCCCTGATAATAACTAGAAACTACTAGTAATAAGTAAGGTCTTCCGCAACACTACTCCATGTCAGTTTTGTTATGTAACCATAAATTTGAAATTTGACACTTTTCTAAACCTGAATTGGATTCGCTTACTACAAAAGATCTATTGCTTGTAAAAGTTCGGGCTCCTAATCTTTTATCGTTTCTGAGAATCTGAGATTCTGAGAGTCAGATATACAGGGAAAAACAAAAACCTATTTTCTGAAACCTTTCCTTGAAAAACGAAAGTTACTGTTTTAACTTCTGATATGTCTCGCATTTTCTGAAACTACGATCTAGACTTAATTATTATATGCAAGTTTTGTCTTCAACGGATAAATTTGAAAGTTGACGTTTCTTTCATTCAATTCCTGTGACAACGGAACAAAAATGAAATGCCTATATCATATCTAAAAGTCACCATCTACCATCCCTGAAAGTTTCAAAACTCTTTAAACTTCCGGACATTTTAAAAAGAGGAAATTAACTATAACTCGAGACCAGAAGCGAATTAGGAAAAAATGAAGAAAAGGGATCTAGTTCGTCTTATTCGGTATATTTCCTGAACGTTTTATCAAATTCTATCAAACGGGTTACAAGAAATCGCGTGCACAAAATCGGTAAGAAAAAGAAAATAATAATAATAAGGAAAGAGGAAAAGAAACATAAGAATCACTATAAGGCCTTCCGTTGGAAACGGAGGACCTCAATAATAATACAGAAAAAAATTTACAATAACAATGAGGTTTATCAATGGAAACGGAAGACCTTAATAAAAGAGGAGAGAGAAAAAACATAACAATAACAGAAAGGTCTACAGTTGGAAATGCAAGACCTTAATAATTACGTAACCAATGACCATTTTGTTGACTTTAGCAGTTACAAAACAATAAAATAAACAACTTTGCTACAATAATGCTTAAGAAATTAAACTCGGTTTATGAGATAATTTACAAATATTTTCGATACTATTTTATAAAAGTTTTTTTTTCTTTTTAGTTTGTCTCTTTCGAGCACTTTTTCTCTTATTTTCAGGAAACTTAGACTGAAAACAATCAATTATTCTTCATTCGCATTGTTTGCAACACATACTTTGTAGAAAAATAAATCGCAACTGAAATAAAGCCGATTAAGTGAACTTGACATGTTGAGCATGCATTTCTCCTGTAATTTGTGTCAAAGTTGTATTGCTGTGAATTTTTGTATAGATATTAGTTTATTTACCTATACTGAATTAATATCAAGTGAAATAAACCAAATAACACTTGTTTTCTCGACAAAATATAGAAAAATGTCTTTTATGAATCATTCCCTTAATTCCTTAACAGTGAATGACAGACAGAATTTGAAGATGGCATATTGTATAGAGTCACATTCCAAAAAATTTATGTTCGATATTGCTTTACAAAATAGTTTTCGTTTAAAAGATAGAATGTATTAACGTCTTGTACATTATTCCTTAGAATCCGTTATGATCGGAAGTTGCTGTTTTAACTTCCATAAGTGTAACATTTTCTGAAACTATGAAAGAGACTTAATTATTTCATCCAAGTTTTGTTTTAAAAGCATAAATTTGAAATTTGAGATTTCTTTCGTTCATTCCGGTGACGACCGGAAGTGACGGTAACAAAAATAAAATACCTATGTTACATCTACAAATCACGATTTATCATCCCTGAATGTTTCAAGACTCTACCTTTAACTGTTTAGATGATAAGTGTTGGACAAAATTTCACCTTAAAAACGGAAATCGAACATATCTCATGAACGGAAGTGAATTTTGAAAAATTGTTTGATATTACTATAGAAATTGATAATGACAGTAACAAAGGTGAAATTCATATCAAAAACTTAATTTATAAGTGAGTTATATGAAAATAATTGTTGATTGTTTGTTTGTTTTACGTCCCGTCAAGAATTTTTCACTCATATTGAGACGTCAGCAACTCTAGGTGAAGTACCACAAATTTAGACCTATGTTTAGCGCCCAGGGCAGTAGCTGTGAGGTTTAACGTGGCAACGCCTACCGTGACAGGGGACATCAGTTTTTAAGGTCATATCCGAAAGACCCATGATTCTCATTTCTAAATGCCGAGCGTTTGGTGAAAGAGCAATCACTACCTATTTTTACGCCTTAGGTATGACGCAGCCATGGCACGAGCGGGGCTCGAACCTACGACCTCCCGGTTACAAAGCCAACGCTCTAGAGAGAGAAAAGAAAGACCGATTTTACGAAGTTTTTCTTTAAAAATCGCAAGTTGCTGTTTTAACTTCCAGTAAGTCTCACGTTTTCTGAAACTACGAAGGGGACCTAATTATTCCACCCAAGTTTTGTTTTAAATACACAAATTTGAAAGTTAACGTTTCTTTCGTTCACTTCCTGTGACGAGCGGCAGTGATGGCAACAAAAACGAAATGCCTACTTCACATCCAAAAGTCACCATCTATCATCCCTGAAAATTTCAAAACTCTAATTTTAACTGTTTAGGAGAAAAACCCCATACAAAATGTTATTTCAAAAAGTGGAAATTGACCTTAACTCGCGACCAGAAGCAAAGTTGGAAAAAATGAAGAAAAAAAATGGATCTAGTTCATCCCATTCTGCATCTTTCCTGAAAGTTTCATGAAATGCTATCAAATGTTTGCGAGCAACCACGTGCATAAAATCGGTAAGAAAACGAAAATAAGAAGAACAGAGGAAAAGAAACTTAAGAATCACTATAAAGACTTCCGTAGGAAACGGAAGACCAATAGAGAAAAAAAGTTACCATAAACATAAAAAAATAACAATAAGGTCTTCCTTTAAAACGGAAGACCTTAATAAAAGAGGGAAAAGCATAAGAATAACAGAAAGGTCTTCCGGTGGAAATGGAAGATCTTAATAATTTGAAAGGAATGCTCGTTTTATTGATATTAGCAGCTGCAGAACGTCACAACAAACAACTATGCTTCAACAATGCTTAACAAATTCGTTGTTGTTGTTCTTTTTAAAACAATATGCACAAACACACTCTGTATCAAGGAAAAACATGTTTAATATCTTACATAATAAACATCGCATTCGATTCTCTAGCGTCCATAAGGACCATTTCCAATAAAAGTATGCACAAAAGACTTCTTTTTTTCAATTAGGGTGTAATGTTTTTAGCTACAGAACTGTAGCATTATGGTTTTATATGTTAATCTTTGACCATAATACTACAGTTTCCGTAATACAAATACGGTGCAATTTAAGGCGGTAGATTTTTGTGCACGGTTGGGGATATATTTCTCCACTTTCCAGCAATGGTCAATCAAATACCTTTCATTCCCTAATTTTAGACATATTCTATTACCAACCTGTATATTTTATCCACTTCCTCACCCTTTATAGCCGTTTCTACAGACCAATAAACTCGCTTGTTTTGAATTTACTGCCATCCGACAATCATGTTAACCCACTGACAAGATTTTGCTGAAACGTCGCGTGATATATGGAATCCACAACACGTGTCTTTATAACGTAAACAAACCGTCGCTTCCTCGATTTTCTATCAATTTCGTACAAAAATTAACAACCTGGTCCTGATTTCTCAGAGAAAACACAAACACTTTCATTTATTTTTCTTGCATTAATACACTTTTGTACCCTGGAAGAGACCACCGACCTTCGGAAAGTAAACTGGCAAACTTTCCCGCATATATCGGAGCGAGCGAGATTCGAACCCGCGCCGAATTGAGGTGAGAGGCCTTTTGATTTTGTGCTCTAACCACTCGGCCACGAAGGTGCCCTTTTGTGAAGTTCATAACACTAGTAGACTGTCACACATTACATGAATTTGACTTTCATAAATTTGACAGAGACTGTAACAAGATGGTGCTCTCTGTATCAATTGTGAAAAGCCGTTTGAAAGGAGGAAAAAAGGGTATAAAAGAAAATTATTAAACAATATCTCCATCCTCTTGATAAAACTAAATGATATACTATATAAGAAAATTGTTACTCCAAATACCCCTTCAAAAATTACATCTGTGCTCCATCATTTAATTGATACAATTATATATAGATCGATTTTATCGTGGAGCAATTGCATCGGAATTTCCTCCATCATAGGTTATGTTAAATTCTCAGTCTTTCCTTGTACGTTTATAAACAAAAACAGAGTATTTAAAAATCTGTAAAGTGCGTCAATGAAATATTCAGTGATATTATTTGCGATGAGATTCAGTTCGGCTGGATATTTGGACTGACGCCTTACTAGTCCAAGAGCCAACCGAGCTGAATTTCAGCCGAGATTACGTAACACTGCTGTCAACTTCAACGTGACCCTCACCATAACATTTCATAACAGCCACAGAATCGTCCATCTCTTTAATCACGTCATTGACAGAGAAAGCGAGACTCACTTTTTTGATGACGGTAAAGTTTTACCATTATGGTCAACCGTAACTATCTTGAATAACCAAATGTCTCATGTCCTAAGCTGAGGCTGACGTCTTGGCGCTTCGGTTTCATTTTCGAGCTAAATATCGTCATACGTTTCGATGTCTCTGATCGGATGATGTCCGTGGAATCAGCCAATGACAAGCCTCCTTTCATAAATACCTTTAGTAGTCTGATTCTCGTCCCTACCACCCCAAAGGTAGAGTGTTTATGAGTGATGGGGACAGGAACTAAACTGACGTTTTATTATTATTATTATTTTTTTTTATTTTTTTTTAAATTTTTTAGTTTCTCACTGAAAATGGAACGGTCCCCCCCCCCCCCCCCCCCCCAAAAAAAATAACGAACGGGTATTTTTATTTTTATTTCAATACTGCCAAAATTTGGGTCGGTGCTCCCGTAAAACAGATAATAAAAAATGTAGACCTTAGATGGTTTCAAAACAAACTGTACTCTGAATATGATGTCGAAATAATGAAATAGACATATGAAATTCAGATAATTAAGGAAATAAATTTTGAATGATGCAATAAAAACAGGCATAAATAAAAATTGTCAGATATATCTTTTGAGGCATATAAAAGTACACAGAGCTATTACCGGTACATGTATATCAATGTATATATTCTCTTATGTGTAAACCCCAAGAGGAATTAGGAGGGCCTGTAGCTGACCCAGAGGGCAGAGTTGCTATGGATTCTGATGATTCATATAGATCATAGGCAGATGATTCAGATGATTCCTATATCTCTTCCAGCTCCGAGGACCATAATGAGGTCAGCAGTGAAGAGGATGAACTGGAAGCAATCCCTCTTTCATCAGATTTACAGGACTCCAGCTTCCTAAATGATTCAGTTCACCATGAAGATCAAAGTAATTGAAACCAATATATCATATCAGTATTCAGATTGTGAGCAATCTTATTGTTGTTCTACAAAAAATTTGCCATGCACTTTTAATAGATCCAGGACACAGTGTATGTTGGGACAATTTTCAAAAACACAGTATCAGTCGTCACTTCTTGCGACAAGACAATAAAATGATGTTGTGGCCCTTTGGTTTGCTGTTAAAAACAGAATATCTTTCCAAGACCTCAGCAAAGATGATGTTTGTTCTGTAAGAGATATAGGTATGGAGGTATGTAACATATGATATAGTCTTTTTACAATAATATGTAACATGACTGGTTTTCTTGGATTAATTGATAATCATCAAACATCTATATAAGGATTATTCTTATAAAAATGTTTGATGATTATCAATTAATACAATATACTGCCAATGTTGATTTGCTATTTTAGAATTGCCTACCATCTGTCCATGATTAGCGACATCTAAAGCAAAAGATGGAATATGCGGTCCAAACTATGGCGAGGCGCAACTTTCATCGGTTCTGCGAAGTGGACATCCCTCCATACCGCCATGCATACTCGGACATTTGCAAAAAAGTCAGAAATTGTAAGTTTACTTTATATGGTAATGGTAACATAAATTGCTGTACATGGATGTAATTACTGTTTTGTTTGTTTGTTTATTTGTTTGTTTTACGTCCCGTCGAGAATTTTTCACTCATATTGAGACGTCACCAGCTGTAGGTGAAGTACCACAAATTTAGACCTATGCTTAGCGCTCAGGGCCGTAGCAGTGAGGGTTCTTTAACGTGCCAACGCCTACCGTGACACGGGACCTCCGTTTTTAAGGTCATATCCGAAAGACCCGTAATTCTCACTTCTAAATGCCGAGCGTTTGGCGAAGGAGCAATCACTACCTATTTTTCATCTTAGGTTTGACGCGGCCATGGCACGAGCGGGGCTCGAACGCACGACCTCCCGGTTACGAAGCGAACGCTCTATTTCACAGCAGGCAATTACTAAGTATATGTAATTGTATTTTCTACCTATACGGGATTATAATTTGCATGCGTGATGCATTGGAAGGTGCTCACTGGAAATCCTAGTGCATTTCAATATAAAGAAGAAGGTACACTAAGGGCCAATTCGGCCTATTATCAGAGGTTGATAAATTTATGCTCAAACACTCTCTAGGGTATGTACTTTTTATATATAGTAATTATATTCGTGTATCATGTATACCATTTATGATATTAAGTTGCAAAGTTGGCATGTTTTGTGGGTGATTTTTTACGTTGCCTCATGGTTATCAACTTTACGTTAAGACATTTTTACGAATGTGTTACATGGGCAGATGAACACAAGCGGTGTTCTCGCGAGATTATACATATTGGGGGTGAAACGTCACCAATAAACAATATATAGTGGCTTCATCCTTCAATTCATCAGTTCTACAATGATGTGTCAGCCAATGTATCTTACTTTAAGATGTAAAGTAACTAATGAATAAAGTAAATAAAATAAAAATTATGGAAAATCAAACTTTACTAAAATCAAGTGTCCCCTCTCTGGTTTAACATGCCAGAGTATAAGATATCTTATAATAATTTCGAATGGGAAAGTAATTACCCAGTAAATCAACTTTTAGGAGACTAACAACGGCTTTCTATTAGGTCTATGCTATGTACAGTATGAATAGTAGTATCTCACCAGTGGTCATCTCAAAAGCTTTCAAAAATTAGAAACAGACCATTCAGAATGATTTATGAAGGTGATCAGTGGGGAAATCAACTATTTTGAAATTATAATTGGTGCTAAAACATTTTTTTTTTCATTGGGTAGATGGGAAAAGGGGTATGCAAGTAAAATTAAAACATGCTACCCACACTTCAGGTGCCTGTGCACTAAACTACTCCTGGAACCACACAAGTACTAGTGTCTGTGACAGGTTTACAAGACACGTGAAAAACTGCATGGGAGATATTGGCAATGGCAGTTGGATCTTTGATTTTCAATATATCAATGCCTTTAAAGACCATCAATTTTTTCATTGCAACTTGCAAGAAATGTAATAAAATAAGAAAGTCTAATAAAATGAAGCACACATGAATCTATATACTGTAATCATGATGAAGTAAAGCTTGTTTATAAGGAATTCCTTGGAAGAAATAAATTCAAAAATACTTTTAATTTTCAACCAAGAGTCCTTATAGCAAAATTTGTGTTAAGTTAAACAAGTTCATTTTAATATTCAGTGAAGTTTCTTAACAAATTAACAAACTCCATAGCATGTCATAATAAACTTGCTGCTAATGACAATAACTCCTGAATTAGGTTTGGGGAATTTAATACCACAGTGCAGAATATTGTATTGTAAAGTGTACAAATGTACAGCCCTGAAATAGATTGAATATAACAATAATAGGATATCACAAAATATACTCTGCAAAAAAAGAAACGCATAGCCCTTTTGAAATTTTAAAAATGCAAATTATGTATTTTACCAGGTAAACTGAAATGGTCAATTGAGTAATTGATTTTTTACAGGTAAGTATGAAACTTTAAAGGTTTGTTCATTTGATTTGGCTCTCTGCCAAATTAGCTCGGCGACTCTCTAAAATTGCACATCACCTCTATCGCCATGGAATTTGGCTTACGTTTTTCACGAGAACTTTGTGCTTAATTCAACCACTACATTAAAGCGTATAAAAGGACGAAGTTTGAAGCTTGAATTCATCATAACGTTAAAATGCTGCCATGCCAAGGTTGGACCCTGCAACTCGAAATATCGTCATTGGCCGTCTTCAGGCCGGAGTATCCCAAAGTGAGATTGCACGAACTGAAAACGTAAATCAGAGCACAATTTCTCGGCTGTGGAACAGATTCCAGCAGACTGGCTCTACTAATGACCGACCGAGGAGTGGGCGACCTCGCATTACGACTCCTGGACAAGATCGCTACATCCGGGTCTTTCATCTACGGAATCGAACCGTTGCTGCAACAGCTACTGCAGTCGGAATACCTAGATTGAGAAGAATCAGCTCGCAGACAGTCCGCAACCGACTTCGACAATATGGCATTAGACCCAGAAGACCGTATTTTGGAGCAGTTTTGACACCGTTACACAGACGAGAAAGAGTCCGATGGTGCAACAGATTGAGGGGCTGGACATTCCGCAACTTGCGTAGAATCTGGTTCAGCGATGAGTCCCGTTTTCTGCTACAGAAACGTGATGGAAGAATCCGTGTATACCGGCGCAGGAATGAACGTTTCTCTTCCTCGTGTGTCCAAGAAGTGGATAGTTTCGGTGGAGGTAGCGTCATGATGTGGGCGGCGATCTCTAATGACCGTAAAACAGAACTGGTACATGTCCCGGGCAATTTAACGGCTCAAAGGTACAGAGACGAAATTCTCCAACCTCACCTTATGCGCGTAATTGACCGACAGAGGGAGTTATTCCAACATGACAATGCTAGGCCTCACACAGCCCGCTTAACAATTGACTACCTTCAGCAGAACAACATTAATGTGCTACCATGGCCTTCCAAATCACCGGATTTGAATCCGATTGAACACTTATGGGACCAACTGGATAAACGTGTGCGCCTGCGCCAACCTCCGCCTCAGACCCTCGATCAGCTCCGTCAAATGTTACAACAGGAATGGCGAACAATTCCACGCAATAACGTAAGAACATTGATTGACTCTATGCCAAGGAGATGCAGAACTGTGTTGGCAGCTCGAGGTGGTCATACACGGTACTAACTTAAACGTGACAGGAAGTGTTCTTAACTGTGATGATCTGACTTTTTTTTCACCAATATCTAAGGTTTGGACTGTAATTTTTTTCAATTGAAACAATTCTAGTGAATATCTACATTTTTTATTGTAAAATCATAATCCAAAATACATCTACTAAAATCTTAAAAAATCCATTATGCGTTTCTTTTTTTGCAGAGTATACATTAAGCAGAAATAATATTGCAAATGGTTTTACCCCGTTTAAAATTCTCACTGACACAGAAGTATTAAAAGAAAGATAAAAGAGAAAATGGTTTTGCCCAGTCTTAAATTCACCCACTGACAACACCAACACAATAAAACGGATATTTTTCTGTATATAATGCATGCAGTTCAATGAATATTCAAGGGCAACAACTCTTCAAGATACACATTCTGTTCTGAACAAATTTTCTTCCAAAGTCACAAGATATACATCATCATTAAAACTAATGTGCTAATATGTTCTTATCTTGGAAAAGATTTCCGCATACATAACCTATTAGATGTACAGGGACTCTGTAGTTTAGATATATTTTACCTAAATATTCCTATTCTATGAAATCAAAATCAAACTGAACAAATTAATCAAATACCGGATACTAATAACTGTGAGCATAAAATGACACCAACTTTTCAATCAATATGAGAAGGATCCATCCTTAATGTGGTTACTTATATGTATGTTTTCATATATATGTACTGGTTAGAGAAATAAAGTAGTGGATTGAAAAGTTTAAATTGAAATAAATTGAGATATATACCTCGTTTAGTATAGATTTAATGCCCACTATTGTACATACATTTTTTCATTAGGTTCATTTGAGCTGTTAATAAGTATAAGCAACAGAATAAATACAAGTTTTTCATAGCAAAATATAAATCTATTCAAATATATGATGGTCTTAGTATAGTTTTTCCATGCAGGGTCCAGCACATATTCATATTACTGGTCATCCCATTTCCAACAATCTAGACATTACTAAGCACTTGGTTTTCTGCACACCAGAAGGCACATAAGGCTAATATCGTGACCTCATTCCATCATCTCCATCCTACACTTCTTTCTGCTTCTACTCTCCTTCTCCAGGCTGTTTTTGGTCTCTTTGTGCCCGTTTCCCTTCTGGTGTCCACACTAATGCTATCTCACATATGTGGTTGCCTACACTCCGCAGTACGTGTCCTACCCAGTTCCATTGCTGTCTCTGCAGTTCATTGCTTTTTGCATTCATGTCCACCCTGTCAGCTACTTTCCTGTTTGTCACCATCTGCTGCCACCTTATCCCAGGATCCTCTGCAATCATCTGAACTGTAATGCATCTAGTTTCTTCTCCTCTATCTTTGTCCCCTTCCAACATTTCTGAAAAAAGTCAATGCAAATTGCCACATAATGATACATGCAGCTTAAACAGTATCTATTCTATAATAATTTCAAAAGAATGTCATATAGAATAATTTTGTTCATTTGTTTAACATCCCATTATGAATTTTTCACTCATACTGAGAAATCACCATCCCATAAAATTTAGATCTATGCTTAGTGATCAGAACCGTAGTAGTGAGGGTTTTTTAATGTGTCAATACCTGCTGCAACATGGGACCTCTGTTTTTACAAACATATACAAATATCCCACAATTCTTACTTCTTAATGCCAAGTGTTGGCAAAGGAACAATCACTACTTAAGTTTGTCTTAAATTTGATGCAGCTATGGCACAAGTGGGACTCGAATTCACATCTTATTGATATGATTGAATCAATGTTAAAAAATGACCATACATGTATATGAAAAATATTACAATATGAAATACTAAGAATTCTAAAGTACTTGTATTATTAACACAATCACATATTTCCTGTGCTATGATACCAATTTACATCAGGTAATTAGCATGTCTCATACAAACACTATTTGAACTTTAATATCATACATTTGTATAAAGGGTATTTTCTGTGGTTGTTCATTTTTTGCAGATATAATTAATCTGATTGCAAAATTATATATTGATACATATAGGTATAGATGGGTATAATGCAACAGCAGAAATTGGAAACACAGAACATAATTTACAATGTTTTAGGAATCTGATCGCAAAAATTTCCACCTGCTGAAAACACCCATTATACAGTATCTTCTCGCAAATCAAGCATTCTGTATACCAAATAAAGAGGCCCACAGGCCATTTAGGTAACTTTAGTGTTAATTAAAAGTATCGCTACCCCCAAAGACTATGAAATCTATAATAATTTCCTGTTCTTCATATCTAAGCTATATTCAAATATTCAGCAGCAGAATAAAACAAGACGTGGTCTTTTAAATAACATTTATGTCCCCAAAAATATTTATACTTTGAATCATATATGTTATATTAACACTATAATAATGACTTTCCCTAAAGTCAAAACCTTGGGGTTGTGAAATTCACAATTTTGGTACATCCCAAATATACATCTAGTTTTTATACAGTATCAGCAAAATTAAAAACTAAATATGAAAAGAACTGGAATGGTAGTTATCAAGAAATTTAAAATGTTCAAAATCCACTTGAACCAATAAATTGTCATAAATCATCCCACTAATTGTACACCCTAAAATAATGTAGCACTCTGTAAAGCTCCAAAATACATCTTAGGATCAGGACCACTTTTGCTATCTGTTTACTGAAATAAAAAGATCCATAAAATATGTCATAATATAACACAAATTCAATTACATGTATTACACTATGAATGATTTTAACTGTGTGACACTGTTGTCCATTCTGAATAACTGCAATCCTTTTCCCTGGCATTGAGGATGGGATTCTCATTCAAGATGGCTAACCCACAGTACCCTTACCAACATTAATCTTATGCAGTATGAAATATCTAAAACTTGGATTTCTGTGTTCTGAATAGCTTTCCATACCAAGCAGGTCTATTTATATTTTAGCAGGAAGGAAATATGGGTTGCATTCCCAGCTATTTCTTCACTGATCACCAACTTTCTGGAAATGTTATTTAGAGGTTCAAGAGGATTAATCACTTTGTTTCCTGAAATTAAACTTTAAAGTAAAAACCTGTTCAGAATTTCTTACTTTAAAATATTTGAAATAAATAAATATTTATATTGTTCAAGTGGCATGGAACAAGTGTGGAATTTTTATATACTTGGCTGTCACCTTCCCTTTGCATGCTTCATGGATGGATTTGTACAACACATAAGCTGCTGATTTGACAATGCCCTTCCTTGGTTTTTATTTTTTTTGTTTTGTTTTTTGGGGGTTTTTTTTTGTTTTTGTTTTTTGTTTGTTTTTTTGTTTTTGTTTTTAATATTTTGAGTTGCAGTCTGAACTACACTGGTTTTCACCTGTCTGAATATTGAAGCTGTCCTCTGATTTCACATATAAGCAAAGTGTGGATATTACTGGAGGAGTTTTTTTTATAATTTTTTTTTCATATCAACATGCCTTGAAAATGCAGTGGCTTTGTATTACCATTATGACTTTGACCTTCAATTCTTATTGAATCTAATCTGGGTAGATCTAAAGATCTTTTCTTTGTCACAGATTTATAATAACTTATTCCTCTTCATTACCACAAAATATTAATGATTTGCTGAGGTTGCCCACATTTCCATAAGTAGTGATTGAGTTGTAACATATATCATTTGCTAACAATTTCCAGTATATTAATATCTAAATTTGAAATAATTTTGAAACAAACTTACATTTCCATTCCACAGGCATATTTCACAGTTATAGAAGATGTTTATTCTGATGAAAATGAAGAGAGAAACAAATTCACTAGACAAGACAGTTACAATCTCCTACTATAGGATTTCTTTGTGCACCAAATTATGTAAAAATACCTATTTTGTTATTCAGTTTCTTAAGTAGAAGTTAATGTTCGTCTTTCATGTTGTTTTTAAAAAAAATCATCAGCCTTCATGGAAGATGAAATCATTAAAGCCGCCCGCGTGGCGCAGTGGTTAGAGCGTCGGGCTCAAAGATCTGATGATCCTTGAGTCGGGGGTTCGAATCCCACTGTGGGACGTGGGTGCCGGTCTTTCGGATGAGACCGTATAAACCCGTGTCGCAGTAGGTGTGGCACGATAAAGATCCCTCCCTGCTCAAAGGCCCTGAGTGCCGAGCATAGGCCTAAATTTGCAGCCCTGTCACCGGTAATGGTGACAGCCGCCGGATAGCTGAAAAATTGCTCAGGCGGCTATAAACAAACAAACAAACAAACAAAGAAAAACAAACAAATCATTAAAATTGCATGTGATGCACATTATGTACTTAAATTAGATATCCTTTAAAAAACAACTTCAAGTCAAATGTCATGCTTAAAAAGCAATACGGTAGATCCTTGATAGTGGGTCCAAAATAGCTTATTTACCTTCTTCATGTTTAAGGAAACTTCCACCAAAACAACTTTATCATGCTGGAATTTTACAAAATTTACTTATCAAATTTAGAGCTTGATATAATCTTTAACATAATTAAAAAACACCCTACACATTTATTCTTTACAATTATATTTAGTACCTTAATTTGTTAATTCAAATTGCTCACACACAAGACATACAGCAGTGGATTTCATAATTAGTTCTGATATAATCACTGATCAATTGGATTTAATCTAATTGTTTAATTATCAATATCATTATATTTCCTTTCACCAAATCTAATCAAGCAGTGTATACCTCCAGTTTTCATCATAACACTACCCGTACCCACTCTGGCTTTACCCCCTCTCCCCCCTTTCGTGTATGTCAATTTAATAAAAACTTTGCAATATCAAGTTTGGGCGTGTACTAAATTATAATGACCATTTCAATGTAATGGAGTTGTGGTACACCTAATAGCTTCAGATTTGCATATTTCATTCAAAAGCATAGATAATAACAGTCACATACCTGATCCCACCTTCGGTGTGTCTAGGGCTCCATGCTTTCCCTACTCATAATTTTGTATTCTCCATGGGATTTATACGATTGATCACTGTTCGTCATTTTCATTTTTGCATCCACCATAGCATTACGAAAGAAAGGAAAAGAGTTTTTCCTTCAACGTTTGTTTTTGCCGCCATTACACACTAGCATTCCGGAAAAATACTATTTACAGAATACGTCTCTTTCATTTCGTCTACTTCTGCGCGAGACTATGGGTTGTGTTCATCTGCCCGTGTTGCACATTCCATTTCTACAGAACACTTATTAATATTTGATCAAAATATCTTGTCTTTAGCAAGTTTTGTACTTGGAAATATATTTACCATGAACAAGAACGATAGTGATTTTGGAATAGTAGAATATTGGGGATACAAACTAATCCCAATATTTTATTACTACTTCAATATAGGAGTCAATATTTCACTGGTATTTTTCCGCGTTTCTCTATTCATTGCGAACAGGAAAAATTGCAAAGATTACAGTATTTTGGTACATGAAAGTAGAATGTATGGAATTGCCGATATTATAAACGCAGAATATAATTAGCTAACGTTGATGAAATATATCGTAAAGCAATCCAACCCCAGAGAACATCCGTTATATGGTATTTTGAAAAAAGAAAAAAAAATACTACAATCAAACCTATTTACCCCTTGCTTGTCGTAAGAGGCGACTAAATGGGGTGGTCCTTCGGATGAGACCGCGAAAACCGAGGTCCCGTGTCACAGCAGGTGTAGCACGTAAAAGATCCCTTCCTGCTCAAAGGCCATGAGCGCCGATCAAAGGCCTAAATTTGCAGCCCTTCACCGGCAATGGTGACGTCTCCATACGAGTGAAAGATTCTCGAACGGGACGTAAAACAATATATAATCAATCAATCATATCTTAAGATATTGGTTTTGCTGTTTGCATGCGCATCTATATGGCAAAATAATCAACATGTTGATGGTGGTCATTATTGGGAAGAAGAAGAAGAACAAGGAATTTCAAACAACACATTACTGTACAAGGCTTAAGGTATCAATTTGGATCTTATCAAGTTCAATTTCAAAACAGTATAGTGTAAACTAGCAGCATTATTTAACATTCATGGGAAAGGAGTTGACCACATTCAACTCCTATAAACGTAGTAAACATCAAATTCAACTCCTAAACATAATAAATTAAACATACTCTAAGCACTGAATTACAATTACAAAACACTGGTTGTGCTTGTGATACTACACACTGATACAGGCAGTCACAAGCACAATATTAAGAATATAATTCAAACTCGTTTTAAATTCAGTACTCTCGAATTGTCAATCCTACACATTTACTCCTCTTATGTAACTGGAGGCTCTTCGTTATCATCTTCATCTTCCGATTCATCGATTGGAATCACAGCAGCATTCTAAACCGAACTACACCAATCACGCTCTCCACATACGTTATTCTCATGACGTGCAAACTCTAAGAGACAACAACAAACAGCTTTCTTTTGATAAAATCTGCATGATCTTTCTTTATTTGATATCTATCACTTGGTAATGTTATTCTGGAGCACAAGGCACATCGATAAATTTTAGGAATTCTGAAGTATATATAAAAAGAAAGTTCATTACTCCTGGGCGATGAAGCGGGTACATAGTATCATTTATATATATATAATATATATATAGAAAGAAGGGTGGCAATTGTATACGATCCTGATTAATGTAATTGATAAGGTATGATTTTTCAATATTGATCAATATTAATGTTAATGACAAGAACGGAATTACAACAATGTTAATTCGTACAAATGTGAATGGTAGTGGTTCTCCCAACTGCACATTGATATTATTTATATAAAATATTCTAAAAATCAGTGGTGTGTACTCTCTCTCTCTCTCTCTCTCTCTCTCTCTCTCTCTCTCTCTCTCAGAATTACATAGGCAACTGAACATCATCAAATAAAAAAGATAAATTAGAAATCGGTCTACATATTTTCATTATATATATGTGTGTGCGTGTATATGAACATGACGATGAAGTGAGCCAAAGTCATTATCTATTATCCAACTGCTTCCGAGGTATTTCGCTTTTACATAGGTCACGAATGAACCGCGTCATCTATCGGCGAGTTATTTTTAGATGATAAACAACTAATGTACGCAATACTTGTCTCACCTGGAAAAATAAAAATGTTCAGAATTTTGGAAAATACGGTCTCTGAATTTATAACGAGTGAAGATTCAGCATTTTTAAAGTTACTTTTCTTAATTTTCGTGCTTCTACATCTTAGAACATTTTATTTCAATGTATTAAAATTGCTGAAATTTATTCATTCTTTTATTAACTTTATCCAGATTTACATTTTTTTTTTTTTTTTTTTTTTTTTTTTTACAATAGCTATTTGCTGCATTTATGTAAATACTGCGGTATCGTAGTACCTTCCTTTTCAAATGTATACATATATATGGCCTCACAATCGACCATTTGTAAACAAGCAAATACATTTATATCTGTTTGTTTTTTTATATGAATAAAAATAACAGTACACAAGGTATTTATAAAACATTAACAATTGAGTGAAATCAGACCGACAGATATTAAAATGAATCGAAATCGTTAAGTACCGCGGTATCATAGGACCCTTGCATACATTGCTTAAGGACTGTCTTTGCTACAAGTGGTTCAAATATGTTTCATTTCATCTGTTAGGCCTACATATAGGTTACGCCTACCTACATTCATTTTAATAATGTACGTAAACATCATTTTTTTGGAAAACTCTGTATATACATATGTACATGTGCACAATGGAAAATATCAATTTTAATCATATTGCCTATATTCTCTCTATTTAAATTGCTGGAATACTGATCATGGTCCACTCCGTTCAAGTGCAGCTGAGATTGGACTTAAAGACATCCAAGACTAGTCACAGGGATTTTTTCTAATTAAAACACCTTTAACATAATTTTGATATTATAAATATTATGCTGCTGGCCCTACCTTTGCCGTTCACGACTATCTGTCATCGGTTATCGTCCCTGTCGTTTGGTACGCTACAAACTACTTCAGGATTCGACTTTGAATATTGTGTAAAAAATCCGAATTACGATGCACATATCAATAAAGAAATCTTCTCTACAGTTCTACACAACTCCTTCATATCATCACTTCCGCGCAAAAGTGATCCCGGTGTAACAAAATACAAGGCTTTTGCTTCCCTTCCGCCTTGCCCTGCCCTACCCATCTCCTGCCATTATAGAAAAAAACCCACCACTCCAATGAATTACAAAATGAATATCAGGAATGTCTATGCCCATGCCAAAAGCATATGGCAATCCTGATTACTACTCTCTGGTTTTGAAATTTTCTGAAGAATATAGTTTAAGTCTTTGGAATTCATTCCAGCATGATATAGTGCAGTGTAACTGTTCTGTCGAGTCTTCTTTTTTCATGGAAGGCATGTTCTTTCAAATGACCTAATATGTCACAAGTACAGGCAGCCACCTTGACTTAAACTTCTACATTTCAATTAAAACACACAGCTAATTAAAACAGTAATGGTCTATAGTATATGCATGGATCTTGAATGTCTTGATAATCAATTTATTCAGTGTTTTGATAATCAATTAACTGAATGTCTTGATAATCAATTAACTGAATGTCTTGATAATCAATTAATTGAATGTCTTGACAATCAATTAATTGTCTTGATAATCAATTAATTGAATGTCTAATAATCTACAAATAAATTTATGCATTGCATGAATCATGTTACCTAACATATGAAAAGCTTCCTTGTGCTAATTCCCTTTTCTTTCACCTCCTCAAATAGCAGTGGATGTCTTTGAAAATGTCACTGGCTCTTTGACATTCAAGGTATATGTTTGGTCTGTTGAAAATTACCACGTGTTATGTGTTCATATTTCAAAAACAACATATATCAAGAACCTTGTAAATACAGTGTTTGAAATCTGTACAATGTACCTGTCTGGAGACGCAGTAAAGATTTTCTAGTTTGATAGGTGGATCGTGGTTGTAATTTACCTCTGAATCTGTTGTGTGCATGCGGCAGTTAACATTTAAAAGGATGTGCTTGGGAAATGGGACCGCAGTTCCATAATTCTCGCAAATGTAGGTCTAAATGTTTCAAGTTGCATGCATTAATAATTTTTATTTTAAAACATTTCTATTTCATCATTTTTGAACACAGAAGTTTTACAAACATACAAGTGATGGAAACATGTATATAGATTCCGAATACCCACGTGGAGAGGTTTTAATTAATATGACACACCGAATTTTCTTTTATTTGAACAATTGTCAATTTTATCTACCTCATCTATTGCTATAGGAGAGACACTCTCTTTATAAACTTCAGAATTCAGCAGCATGTCTTTCCATGACTCTTAACTTTAGCGAAGTCTCAGGAGACATGTACAGTATAAAAAATGCTCCTGTCCTGATTCCAGCATTTGATAAAATTCAGTATTAAAGGACACATTAAAACATGTACACATGTGCATATTGATTCCGTTTATTTTGACAAACATTTCTATTATGAAAAATTGAATTATTTATTGTAATGTTTTGAATTTTTGATGTTTAAGTACCTTTTCTTAGGAAATACATCAATGTACTAATATGTATACAATACCTTCCACTACTTCTGAGGACATTTCATCTTTTGCCTGTAAAACTGCAGCACTGCTTCTATGACTTTCATTATGTTTATAATTGTTAAGCATTAAACTCTTTAAAGGTGAGATCACAATACATGTGTGGTATAGTGAATTGTCAAGTGTGTCAAGTATCAGTGGAGGTAAAAAATAAACACTTTTACCAAACCTGGTTGGAAAAGCACCAACAGTGTGATTATGTTGAACAATACTGTCCGCAACATGTATCTGTTTGTCCTTCAATTCAAAGTTGAAATGAAATTTCTCTTAAAAGTTCATTGTTAAAATTTTCAATAACATTTCTGTGTCCCACCATTTTATCAGTCTGCGAAAACTAACTACTAGCTCAATTCTCTGATTATTTCTAGCATTATGCAAGAAATATAAATGAACGTGTTTGTGTTTTTTCTGAGAAATCAGTCTATTGTGTTTAAAGAATAAGTGGAAGTCAAAGAAAAAGCCTATCGAGCGGAACCTATATCGGTCCAATTTAAAGGGTATGCAAATCCAGAAAACTGTTCGGTTTGTCACGTTTATGAGGATCTATAGAAATGGGCAGAACAAAAGCAGACCATTGTAATTTTAAGAAATCTAACAAAACTATTCCCGACTAAATACTTGCGATTTTCACACATTGGAATGGACTTAGACATTTTCAGCCAAAGTGCGTGTTACTAAAAAGCACAGCTTAAACAGAGATAGAGAAGCTTATATTTCATTGAAATATGGCATGAGTGCATTAAATAGATTCATTAAAAGATGGCTGCCAAAAAGAGAGTACAAAAGAGCTGATTTCTCCTTTTCGTCTTTTTACAATCATTTTTCTCTTATTTTCAAGCAATTGGACTAAAAACAATTAATCATTCTTCATTCACATTGTTCACAACACATACTTTATCTAAAAAACAAATCGCGAATTTGTCATGTTGTGCATACTTTTTTGTTGTAATTTGTGTCGAAAGTGTATCACAGTGAACGTTTTTGTTGGATTTTAGTGTATGTGCCCATCTTGAATTCATATCATGCTAAATAAACCAAACAAAACTTGTTTTCTCTACAAAATATAGGAAAAATGTATATTTTAGGGGCCATTCACTTAATTCCTCATATTTCATAGAATTATGGGATGAGTGCACTAAATTGATAGAAATTATCCATCAGTTTTCATTTCAACTCTATTTGTAAAACGATGGCTGCCAAAAAGGGATTTGAAAATGGCCAATTTCTTCTTTTCGTCTTTTACAAGCACTTTTCCTCTTATTTTCAAGAAACTTAAACTAAAAGCAATTAATCATTCTTGATTTGCATTCTTCATAACACATACTTTGTTGAAAAATTAAATCGCAACTGAAATAAAGTCGATTAGGTGAATTTGACATAGTTACCATACTTTTTTCATGTAATTTGTGTCAAAAGTATATCACAGTGAATTATTTTATTTTAGTTTATTTACATATATAGGATTAATCTCAAGGTAGATAAACCAAATAACACTTCTTTTCTCAACAAAATATAGGAAAATGTGTCCTTTATGGGCCATTCCCTTAATTTCTTAACAGTGAATGACAGACAAAATTTGAAGATGGCATATTGTTTCGAGTCACAAATCGAACAAATTTATGTTGGATAATGCTTTACAAAATATTTTTTGTTTAAAAATTAGAAAGTATTAACATTTTGTACATTATTCCCTTAGAAATCCGTTATTAATGGCAGATGCTGCTTTATCATCCGTTGGTGTCACATTTTCTGAAACTGCGTTGAAGACGGAAGACCTTAAAAAGAAACAGTACAATCACTATAAGGTCTTCCGGTAAGGACAACGGACCTTAATGAAAGAAACAGTATAATCACTATAAGGTCTTCCGGTAAGGACAACGGACCTTAATGAAAGAAACAGTATAATCACTATAAGGTCTTCCGGTAAGGACAACGGACCTTAATGAAAGAAACAGTATAATCACTATAAGGTCTTCCGGTAAGGACAACGGACCTTAATGAAAGAAACAGTACAATCACTATAAGGTCTTCCGGTAAGGACAGCGGACCTTAATGAAAGAAACAGTACAATCACTATAAGGTCTTCTTAGGAAAACGGAAGACCTTGATAATTATAATAAACAGTACAATCGCTGTAAGGTCTTCCTTTGGAAACGAAGGACCTTAATAATTATAAATAAACAGAAAAACAACAATAGGACTTTCGATAGAAACGTGGATAGCTCTAATAATAAACAGAACAATAACAACAAGAAATTCCACAAAAAGTATAAAGCCCTTATAATAATAATAATAATAATAATAATAATAACTAGGTTTTCCATCCAATGGGACATGATCTTAACTGTGAGAATTCGACTGATAAAGAACGAGAATAAATGAAAGGAAGAAGCACCCAAATTTATCTAAATAGAACGAAAATCACATACGAAAGGAAAGTTATCAATTTTCAACAACTTCCGATTCTTTTCTATTCACTTCCGGTTTCTTGAAACTCATTAAATCCAAGGAAAATTACATTATGAGTGTGCAGGAATTGTCGCTGAAACTTTCAAAGAAAAATGCTCATTTTTAAAACAACTTCCGGTTTATTAGAACTAACTTCCAGTGGAAGTGATATAACTTGAAATGGTACGTTAGACTCCGTTATCAACATTTAAAAATGAAGAAATTACAGATTTTTAACCTACTTCCTGTGGACGACGGAAGAGACGGCTACAAAATTGAAAGATGTATGTCACCGCTAAACGTCACTATCTATCATTCCTGAAAGGTTCAAAACTTAATCTTCAACACTTTTTGAATAAACGAACGGATAAAATCTTTTTGGATCAAATGGAAAGTAGACATATCTTACGAACGGAAGTGTATTTTGATAAAAGTATTGAAGTATTCTGGAGAGTGTGATGATGTCAATAATATATATGTAAATCATCTCAAACACCTGATTTATCAGCCAGATATATATATAAGAACAAAGAAAAACTGATCTTATGAAGTTTTTCTTTAAAAGCCGGAAGTTGCTCTTTTAACTTCCAGTAAGTCGCACATTTTCTGAAACTACGTTAGATACCTATTAATATTATGCAAGTTTTGTTTCACAAACATAAATTTTACATTTAAGTTTTCTTTGTTCACTTCCGGTGTCTACCGGAAGTAACGGTTGACGACAATGAACTGTATTGCAAAGCAGAAAGTCATTCTGTATCATCCCTGCAAGTTTCATGACTTTCTTCAACCATTTAGAAGAAAAATGGAGGACAAAATTTCTTTTTATAAAACGGAAATGGACATATCTGGTTAACGGAAGTGAATTTTGAAAAGGTGGAAATACTGTGCAAATATGATTGATTGATTGATTGATTAATGTTTTCCGCCACACTCAACAATTTTTCAGTTATCTGGTGGCGTCCAGTTTTTGTAGGTGGAGGAGAGAACCCAGATACAATGTACCCGGGAAGAGACCATCGACCTTCCGAAAGTAACCTGGCAAACTTTCTCACATATGTCGGCGCGAGCGAGATTCGAACTAGAGGTGAGAGGCCTTGTGAATTTGAGCGCAATGCTCTAACCACTCGGCCACGGAGGCCCCTAGAAATATGAAATGTCTATGATATATGTGAAATTCATATTAAAAACTTAATTTCCAAGCGAGTTATGCGAAAAGAAATACCGATTTTCCGAAGTTTCTCTCGAAAAACCGTAAGTTGCTATTTTATCTTCCGGTAAGTGATACATTTTCTGAAACTACGAAAGACTATCCCATACAAGATTTGCTATAAAGGGGAAAATTTGAAATTTGATATGTCTTTTCTTCACTTCCGGTGACGACCGGCAGTGACGAATGGAAGTGATGACGGACAGGGTGAACCCTATTCTGCACGCCTACAAATGGAGATCTATCAACCCTGAAAATCTGGTGATTCTATCTTTTACCGTTTCCAAAAAAAAAAAAACAAAAACAAAAAAAATTGTGGACAAATTTTTTTTTGAGAAACTCGAAATCGGACATATCTCACGACGGAAGTGATTTTTTTTTTAAAAAAACAAGATTACCGTACCAAGTTCAGTTCAAAAGACATCTTCCCTGATAATTTCAAGAAAATCTACCTAACCATCCCTAAGAAATCGCTCGAAAAAAACGAAAAGTTGTCACTTTTTTCAACCACTTCCTGTGTAGGCCAGAAGTAGCGGACAAACATGTAGACAGTATGGATAGCATAAAGTAATGATAATCCATCGTTCCAATTTAAAGTGTCTATCTTTATTCATTTGAGAAAATGAAAAAAAAAATTGTGTTTAAATTTGTCCGCCCCATGTCTCACGACCGGATGTGAATTTTATAAAATCGTTTGACGTTACTTTACACAGTTATACTGTCTACAAGATATGTCAAACACAAGTCTATCACTTGATTATTAAGCAAGATATAAGGTATTGAAAAACGAGAATTTGAAAATTTATTTAAGTAACCGGAAGTGGACGTTTCAACTTCCGGTTGGGTACACTTTTTTCCATTCTTCAAATTAGACTTAATAATATGGTATAGGACTCAATTTCAAATAAAAAGTTTGAAATTTTTTCTTTCTTTTTTTCACTTCCGGTGACGACCAGAAGTGTCGGCTTATGTGTCCAACCCAATTGATTCATTCATGCCCAGCGCTACTTACTTCAGTGTTCTGTGTGTTTTTGTGTCTAACTAAACCTAAACACCCCTATTTCATAAAATGGTTAAATCCAAGTCCCAGGTATTCTTTCAAAAAAACAAAGCCTAGGTAAGAGCAGGTACATTTTGATAGGTAGTGTACTGGTTTTAAATTTCTATTGGCTGTATATAAATATTTCAGCCAATGAGAGACCATGGCGGCCTTTTCAGGGTGCTTACAGGTATTTTTTGTAGTGTGAGTAGTAGGGCCTCCGTGGCCGAGTGATTAGAGCATCGGGCTCAAAATCACAAAGCCTCTCACCTCTGTCGGCGCGTGTTTGAATCTCGGCCGCGGCGTTATATGAGAAAGTTTGCCAGTTTACTTGCAGAAGGTCGGTGGTCTCTTTCCAAGTACATTGTATCTGGGTTCTCTCCTCCACCAATAAAAACTGGACGCCACCAGATAACTGAAAAATTGTTGAGTGTGGCGGAAAGCAATAAATAATCAATCAATAATTAAATAGTGTGAGTAGTTTTAATGAGTTGCCACACCAGTAGAAAATAGTTTGTCTTGAAAAAGGTGTGATTTATGCAGAGCTTCATGATTATTTTAAATACATAGTAAATCTGAAGTTCTTGGACATCAACATTTTTTCCTGTAAGTAAATAAGCTATTTATAAATATATAAAATAATTAATAAATTTATGAGAAAGGTATTTTAAAATGAAATTGTCAGACGTGTATGAAAGAAAAGAATGTAAGTTGCTAAATGTTATGAACGTCTGTTTAATTACTACGAGTTCTTATTTGTTATTCATGCACCCTTAAGTCAAGTACTGAGGGTAAATGAATATTGCTATAATTGATATTTCAATACATAAAGCCCAGTTCAAATCAACTCTTTAGGGGCAAACCGGTATGTACATATGATTGCCTTATTTAATTTATTATATATTTTAATCGCAGAAATTGCAAATTAATGACTTAAATATTAATTCATACAAATGAATGTTCTGTGTGGTTAGAGCGTTCGCTTCGTAACCGGGAGGTCGTGAGTTCGAGCCCCGCTTGTGCCATGGCCGCGTCAAACCTAAGACGCAAAATAGGTAGTGATTGCTCCTTTGCCAAACGCTCGACATTTAGAAGTGAGAATCATGGGTCTTTCGGATATGACCTTAAAAACGGAGGTCCCGTGTCGCGGCAGGGGTTGGCACGTTAAAGAACCCTCATTGCTACGGCCCAGAGCGCTAAGAATGGTCTAAATTTGTGGTATTACACCTACAGCTTGTGACGTCTCAATATTAGTGAAAAATTCTCGACGGGACTTAAAACAAACAAACAAACAATCATCCGAAGGACCGCCCCATTTAGTCGCCTCTTACGACAAGCAAGGGGTACTGAGGATCTATTCTAACATCCCGGCTCCCCACAGGCCCCTTTATTTGGGGGTCTGGTACTAAAAATTGATATTGTCAAATAGGTTTCGTCATTATCTACAAAGTTGTTCGACATACCTTTTGAAATTATATTTGGTAAGAAGATAACGACGTATATATGTATAAAAATGCAGGGAAACATTGTAGCGCATTTTCGAGCCCTACCGAGCTCCGGTGCCTTTTACATTAAAGAAATGTAACTATGCTCATATATGAACTCCACTCTACAATCGCTGAATTGATATCTTGAATAGTTCCCGTGAATATTCTCGGAAAAACTGCCCTTTAAATTTAAGAAAAAATGTCATTATCTAAGTAATAACTGACATAATCAAATTAGCAGAAAAGGGTGTCGAGTTTAAAGACCGGCTATTGGGTATAAGAACAGCCAATCGGTAAAATGCTGGTCACATTCAGATTGCAGAATTTATTTTGCAAAAATGCAGATAAAGCTGTTTTGCTGAATTTTTAAAATGGATACCCTTGTTCTCCTCAAAACTGTTCATATGATGACCATATCTGCTTAAGATCAAAATTTTCATGAAGTTTTGATTTTGTTTTCTACAATTTAGAGCAAAGATGAATTTTGTATTTCAAACTAGAGATTGGCAGTTTGTGGTGTGGTTATCTATTGTTGTTATTTACACCGGATGTTGCACAAGCATGTTTGTCTAGGAAACATGCAATCAAATCATTGTGAAAAGTGAATATATATATATATATATATATATATATATATATATATATATATATTTAATTATATATAATTATTTTCTCTGAAAAGGAAATGCTTATATATATATATATAACTCTGACACTTTATTAGGACTGTTCAGTCCAATCACTGTTTTAGTGTTTTGCAGGATTACCGTTTTTTCGAATAATATCAAACATGCTTGTCTGATTAAACAACCACCTCTGAGGTCAGTTTTATATCTCCCATTTGTGTCTCTCACCAATTAGAAATGTCCAATTGAAAAACCATCACTCTAAACTTACTTTCAATCTGGATTCTATGTGTGAACATTACAATACCAGAAGAGGCAACCACAGACAGTAGGTTTCCATATATTATAGTGGACAAAGTGTTTTTAATAATCCTTCAATACAAATATCCTTCATTGCACAGATACCCCCAACCCCACCCTTCTCATAATTGAAAAGTACGAAGAGGAAAATCAAATATACCGATATTTGTGTATATTATCTTAGAACTACATGTTCTAAATGAAATTGATAAAGTAATGGTGAATTCAATTGAAGGTTCTCGGGATGAAGGTTTGTTATATTCTAAACATATCCTTTCAGTGCCTCACGGATGTAGCAGAACGGTAGATTAATGCGGGGAAACTTAATCATTCATTTTAGTTTTAGCTTTATTCTGATATAGTTATGTCAGTCTCCTTGTTCGAAATGCCGTCTGCTACAGGGGACGTGGGGAGACAAACACCAGGCTACTGTTTCTTCTGATAACACTGCTAAGTCCTGCCCCTCTTACCACATAAACTTAATTGATGTAGGGGTGTAATATATTTCTAGGTCATTCCCGGCCTTCAATTAAGTGAATATCTTTCATTCCTGAAAATTTGATGAAAACTGGTCCACTCTTATCCGAGAAATCGTGTGAACAAAAAATAATAAAGAAAAAACTTCAAAATAACAATAAGGTCTTTCGTTGGAAAAATATGAAGACTTTAATAAGAAATAAAGCACGTTACAAAAGAAGAAAACGACGACGAAGAAGAAGAAATAAAGTAAAAACAATGCGTTCTGAAAGTTTGTATGGGAAAAATAATTAGATGTTAGTCAACTCGAAAATTTAACTCAAATTTATATGTGTGATTTAGTTTCAGTTATTCCGCTGATATGTAATGAGGCCAATATGCCATAAAATGATTGAACGCTTTTTTTTCGTATGACACCAATGACCGTAGTTGTAACGGAAATCACATAGAGAAAAAATCTTTCCATGAAAGGACGTTTGTAATACGATTAAAATTCTACCTCTCTTCTTGGATCCGCATCTGTAAGGTCAACTGTACAAGTCAGAATTGCTGTTGTTCCTGCTATTGCACTGACGTTTTCGGGAGATGAATCAAACTCTCTCAGCAAATCATTGGAAGTACCATATTTGACAACCGATAATGTTACTGCAAAAAATAAGTAACAGCGTAACAACTTTTACTGGGCTTTATGAAAATAAATGCATTTTCTAGTACCAGTACAGGTGGTGCCAGAATCACCGAATGTTGGCATACAATTGATGTTAGATTTTCCTAAATGTACAGTTTTCACAATAGTTTACATTTTCTAAGGCGTAATACCTACTTAAAAGTTATCGACATGTGTCGTTGACAAATGACTGTATTGTTTATATATATATATATATATATATATATATATATATATTAAGACATGATCTCGTTGAGAGCAACGAGTTGATCTTCCGTCTGAATAGATAGGATCTTAACTATTCGACTGATGAAGAACGGCAACAAATAAATGGAAGAGGCATCTACATTTATTGAAAAAGAGCGAAAATCACATAGAAGATGAGAGTTATCAATTTGAAACAACTTCCGGTTCTTTTCTATGCAGTCCCGGTTTATTGGTTTGTTTGTTTGTTTTATTTATAGTCGCCTGAGCAATTTTTCAGCTATCCGGCGACTGTTCCGGTTTATTGGAACTCCTAAATCCATCAAAAATTACACTATGAGCGTGCAGCAATCGTCCCTCAAAGTTTCAAAGAAAACTGCTCATTTCTTGAACAACTTTCGCATTGGTAAAAGTAACTTTCCATAAAAATGGTATGATTTGAAATGCTAGATTAGACTCTGTTATCAACATTTAAAATTGGAAACAAAATTTAAAAAGATGAAGATTTTTAACCTTTCTGTGGACAACGGAAGTAATGGCAACAAAAATGAAAGATGTATGACACATCTACATGTCACCATTTATCATTTCTAATAGTTACAAAACTCAATGTTCAACCCTTTCTAAGTAAATGAGCGGATAAAATCTTTTTTGTAATAAAGGAAAGAGGACACATATTTCACGAACTGAAGTGAATTTTGATAAACGTATTGAACTATACTCTATAGTTTGATAATGTCAATAATATATGTGAAAATCATCTCAAACACTTAATTTATAAGTCAGATATATAAGGACAAAGAAAAACCGGAGGTACACGTTTCAACTTCTGGTGTGCATAACTGGTCAAAAGAGACCTGATAAGGTGGTATAGGACTTAGTTTAAAAGAAAAAGTTTGAAATTTTCAATTTTTGTTAACCTCCAGTGACGACCGGAAATGACGGCTGATATGATCCACCAGATTCTGCACGCCTACGAAGTGAGATCTTTCATCCCTGAAAATTTGTTGACTGTATCTTTTACCGTTTCCGAGAAAAAGGGAGGACATCATCAGAATCCGGAAATGTGACTTATCTGACGACCGGAAGTGAATATTGCCAAAACGCAAAGAAAAAACAACAACACCTGTTCACTGAATAATCCCTGAAAGTCTGAAGACAATCCATCAAACCATCTCAGAGAAGGGGAAAAAAGAATAATAATGCTAACTAGACATGATCTCGCTGCAAGCAACGAGTAGGTCTTTAGTTCGATTGATTATATATTGTTTAACGTCCCGCTCGAGAATTTTTCACTCATATGGAGACATCACCATTGGCGATGATTAGATAGGATTTTGACTGTCATAATTCGAGGAAGAATGACAATAAATGAATGGAAAAGCGCTTGAATTGATCGACATAAAACGAAAAGCACATAGAAAATGAGAGTTATCAATTTGAAACAACTTTCGGTTCTTTTCTATTCACTTTCGGTTTCTTGGAACTACGTAAATCCAACGAAAATTACACCATGAGCGTGCAGCAATCGTCTCATTTTCTGGACCACCTCTGGATTGGTAAACTAACATCCCCTGGAAATCATATCACCTGAAATGCTCTGTTAGACTCTATTATCAACATTTGAAAATGGAAAAAGTAGATAAATTTTTTTAACCTACTTCCTATGGACGACGTAAGTGACAGCAATAAAATGGAAAGATGTTTCTCACATCTGAATTTCACTATCTATCATTCCTGAAAGTTTCAAAACTGAATCTTTAACTCTTTCTGAGAAAACGAACGGATAATTTTTTTTTTGTAAAAATGGAAATTGGACATATCCCACGAACGGAAGTAAATTTTGATAAAAGTATTGAACTATACTCTAGACTTTGATAATGTCAATAATATATATCATAATAATCTCAAACACCTGATTTATAAGCCAGATATATAAGGACAAAGACAAACCAATATTCTGTAGGTTTTTTCAATAGCCGGAAGTTGCTCTTTGAACGATAGCTGAATATAAAATCTTCTGAAACTACCTAAAAACGTATTTATTCTCTCCAAGTGTTTGTTTCCAAAGTTTCAATTTGAAATTTTATTTGTTCACTTTCGGTGACGGATGACGACGGTGAACATTATTACAAAAAAGAATGTCATTATCTATCATCAATGCAAGGTTCAAGATTTTATCTTTAACCATTTAGAGAAAATTGGTGTACGAAATCTCTTTATAAAACGTAAAAGATTGATTGATTGTTTATTTGTTTTACGTCCCGTCGAGAATTTTTCACTTATATTGAGACGTCACCTGCTGTAGGTGAAGTACCATAAATTTAGACCTATGCTTAGCGTTCAAGGCCGTAGCAGTGAGGGTTCTTTAATGTGCCAACGCCTGCCGCGACACGGGACGTCCGTTTTTAAGGTCATATCCAAAAGACCCGTGATTCTCACTTCTAAATGCCAAGCGTTTGGCGAAGGAGCAATCACTACCTATGTTTACCTCTTGGGGATCCAGGTTGTTCTCAGTACCCCTTGTTTGTCGTAAGAGGCGACTAAATGGGGCAGTCCTTCGGATGAGACCGCGAAAACCGAGGCCCTGTGTCACAGCAGGTGTGGCACGTAAAAGATCCATCCCTTCTCAAAGGCCATAAGCGCCAAGCATAGGCCTAAATTTGCAGTCCTTCACCGGCAATGGTGACGTCTCCATATAAGATAAAAATTCTCGAATGGGACGTTAAACAATATATAATCAATCAATCTTAGGTTTGACGCGGCCATGGCGCGAGCGGGGCTCGAACTCACGACCTCCCGGTTACGAGTCGAACGTCTCAATATGAGTGAAAAATTCTCGACGGCACGAAAAACAAACAAACAAACGAATCGAACTCTCTAACCACTGAGCTGCCGCGACTGAGTGACAAGGACATACCTGACGAACGGAAGTGAATTTTGACAAAGTATTTAAAGATACTCTAGAAATAAGAAATGTCCATGACATATGTGAAATTCATATCAAAATCTTTATTCATAAGCGAGTGAAAAAAAAACCCAGATTTCAGAAGTTTCCCTCGAAAAAGCGGAAGTTGCTATTTTGACTTCCAGTAAGTTGTACATTTTCTGAAACTACAGAAGAGACTTAATTACTACATGCAAGTATTGTTGTAAACGGGCCTAGATGAGACAGAGCGTAAAAATCTTCCCTAACGCATTTCAGATTTCTTCAAGCAACACTTAGAAATGTCAGATGAGGAAATCGATGAAGTCGGTATTGTTGAAGTGTATAGACAGGGTGATCAAAAAACCAGAAGGAGATTCCCCAGACCTGTATTTGTTCAATTTCAGAATGTGTTTCACAAGGAGAAAATTATGAAAAAAATTCCGAAACTCAAAGCCAATGTAGTTTCCATTAGGATCTCCAACCAATACCCCGGAGAGATGAGAGAAAAGCGTAAGTGACTTTATGATCTCCAGAACACGTACAAAGAGAAACATGTCCCGACAACGATCAAAGGTGACAAACTCGTCTTCAACAATACTGGATCAGTATACCGTGAAAAAATAAACCGACCAAAAGCATGTGACATCCTTGAAGATTCCAGTGACAAAAGCCCGATTGAAATCCATCAAGGCAAGCAGATCAAAGACAATGGGAATCGCTTCGCAGCGCACGCGACGAAGGTAACATCTGTAAAACAGGTAAATCAAGCACTCAGAAATATCCTCAGAATTCCCAAAGTTTCTAGCGCAACGCACAGTGTATATGCGTACATATTCAAAAACACAGAAGGAGTAATCCACGAAAGAAGTGATGATGATGGAGAACACGGCGTTGGCCGAGCACTTCTGCAAGGATTGAAAGACCAAAATGTTTCAAACTGCGTTGTTGTGGTCTCCCGCTGGTTTAATGGCAAAATCGGTGCCTGCCGATTCCGACATATTCTAGAGGTGGGATTGAGCGCGGTAGCCAGTATGAAGTAATCACTTAAGATTTAGCACAACTTACTGACTCTTCGAATCATCGTGAATATGGATGTTATAGTTCCCTTATAACCATTATACATAGTATATTATTATACATACATGTACATGTATGGATGCATATCACTGATTATTCAACCATTGATGGTAGTGTGAAGTTTAGTGAATATTTCTATATACTCCATGCAGATTTTCTGAAACTTTACTACTTATCTATTCATTTATTTACTTATCATTATTATTGTTATTATTATCTATTTATTTATTACTATTATCTATTATTATTACCGTTTCATGTATGAACGTGAATTTGTTTCCGGATATTTATGTGTCAACTGTGTGTGGTTTTAGCAATATACACGGCGCTAAATATTTCCGGTTACTACATAGCCACTGTTATGAGTATAATAATAACGAATTAATATTAGTTTTATATGTCTTGGTACAAGATTATTGATGTGTTTAGAGTAGAAAGCAGATGTATGTGTTTTCGTGGATCTTGCAATTACAGTTAATCGATCTTAAGCGTGCACCTTCTTACTAAATTCATACAACAATTTAAGGAATATCATATGTCATTCATGCTCAATGTTAGTTTTTGTTCCCTTTGAAATTCCATAAAATACGTAGATCTGCTGCTCAAAAAAATTATTTAACCTTTAATCAGTAAAATATGTTTATCATATTATATTAGGAAATAGTTTTATAAACCCAGTGCCATACTCGAATAAATATCTATTCACTGGCACTTCTGGAATCCATTTATGTAAAGTGTTTCATTATGCCTCATTGTCTTTCTATTCTACTTTCCCTCCTTTCTTCTTTGTGATGACTGTTGCAAATTTTTACATACTTGGCTATGGATAAATCATAAAACTGTAATGAATGTATAAAAATTTTAACTGTAAATTATCAGAGTCTCAGTGACTATAAAAAACGTAGAGACGTTCTGAATTATCTTCATAAAAAACTGTAATATCTATTTTCTACAAAATACACATTTTACAAAAGATGAGAAGAAAATTATACTTTCACGGGGTTTATTTAGTTCATACCAATCAAACTCCCGGGGTGTTGCTATTCTTTTAAAAAATAATTTTGAGTTTCAAATAAACAATACTGCAATAGATCATGAAGGAAACTATATTATTGCAGAAATTATAACTGGGAATAAGTCATTTACATTACTAAATATATATGGTCCAAATGAGGATAGACATCAATTCTATTGTAATTTATTTGAGAAACTAGAAACTTTATCAAAAGATCAGAATATCATTCTGGCAGTGATTTCAACTTAGTAATGGACAAAATATTAGATACAATGAATTACAGAAACTTAAATAATCCAAAGGCCCGTATGGAACTTATCAATCGTATAGAAAATCACAATTTATAAGACATTTTTCGTGTATTAAATCCTAATAAATTGAAAGAAACCCCATCAAGCAATCTAGACTAGACTTCTTCCTCATATTAGAATCTTTAACTCCATCTGTGCAAGCAGTTGACGATGAAAACAGCTACAGGTCAGATCACACTCCAGTTGTTTTGACCTTATAACTAACAGACTTTAAACACGGGAAGGGGTTCTGGAAATTTAACAATTCCCTTTTAACAGACAACGAATATGTTAAAGTTGTAAAATCCCAAATTAAGGAAACAAAAAAGCAATATGCAGCCCTTGTCTATCAGTTGGAGAATGTCAATGAGGTGGATGCTGCTGTAATAGAAATTCGTATTCCTGATCATTTATTTTTAGACACACTATTAATGAATATTAGAGGAAAGACAATCTCTTACAGCATGTATAAGGAACAAAATGCAAATGGAAACACAGAATAAGTTAGAAAATGAAATAAAGCTTTTAGAAGAAAATTTTAATGAAGAATCACTAAATATTTTAGAGGAAAAGCAAAAGAATCTCGAGGAAATCAGATCAAGAACACTTAAAGGTAATTATATAAGATCAAGAGCAAGATGGATAGAGGAAGGTGAAAAACCAAGCAAATATTTTTGTAATCTGGAATCTAGAAACTATATGAGTAAGCAAATTCCAAAATTAATACTAAATGATAATACATCAATAGCAAACCAATCAGAAATTTTAAACCACACTAAAAAAATTTATGAGACATTATACATGAGAAGAGATGCCATAGATAGATGTGATGTTGATAAACTCCTAGACCCATATGAAATAACCAAATTAACAGATGACGAGTCCCTTTGTTTAGAAGGCAAAATAAAATACTCTGAAGTTTTAAAATTTCTTAAACAAATGAAAAACGACAAAAGCCAGATGGCTTTACAACATTTTTTCAAATTCCTTTGGTCTGATTTAGGTCATTATATTACAAGATCAATTAATTATTCATATCAAATAGGCGAGTTTCGAATATCAATAAGCTAGGAATAATTACATGTATCCCAAAACCAGACAAGGATAGACAGTACTTAAAAAACTGGCGTCCAATCACTCTGTTGCCTACTCTTTTCTCATGAATTGCTTATTTTAACTGTTAGCCATTTATCTATGCAGTCACCACAAATGCACATTCCCATTGCTTAGCAGTTGTATTAACACAAGCCATTCTCTTTTAATATGATAATAACATATATCAATATTATACAAAATTGCCTCTGGATGTATTGCTGAAAGGATAAAAATTTTCCCCAATAAACTTATAGACAAAGACAAAACAGGATTTTTAAAAGGTAGATTTATTGGGGAGAATATACGTCTTGTTTACGATATTATGAATTATACAGAGTCCCAAAATATTCCAGGGCTCCTAATGTTAATTGACTTTGAAAAAGCTTTTGACACAATATCTTGGGAGTTCATATTTCAAGCATTACGTTGCTTCAACTTTGATAGTTCAATTAAGAACTGGATCAAATGTTTTTATAAAAATATATCATCATGTGTAATTCAGAACGGTTTTACATCAAAGTATTTTTATCCTCAAAGAGGCTGTAGGCAAGGGGACCCAATTTCACCATATTTATTTCTACTTTGTGCTGAAATCCTTGGCATTTTAATAAGAAATAATAAAGAAATAAAAGGTATAATAATTGATGGAGAAGAATATAAGATTTCACAGTATGCAGATGACCTCCTTAATATGTGATGGTTCACCTACTAAGAGTTCTAGGTAAATATGTACAAATTTCAGGGTTAAGAATTAATATAAGTAAACTCAAATTGTTTTGGATAGGTAGTAAAAAGTTTTCAAGAGATGTATATCACCACTCAAGATGGAAATTTGACTAGAACAAAACCTCTTTTGAACTTTTAGGAATAAAATTTTCAGTAAACCTTGATGAAATGATAGATATGAATTACAAGTTAGAAAACATACACAAAGAACTTGCTCATTGGAAGTCAAGAAAGTTAACTCCAATCGGTAAAATTGCTGTCATCAAGACAGTACCTAAAATGAATCACTTAATATTAATTCTACCAAACCCTTCGGAAGACTTTATTAAAAAATGTAACAGTAAACTATTTGAATTTCTATGGGATGGTAAAAACGATAAAATAAAAAAGAACACAATTATACAAAATTATAATGATGGTGGCTTAAAAATGATAGACTACTCCAATTTTATCACTGTACTTAAATCTAGTTGGATTTTGTTTTGTTTGTTTGTTTGTTTGTTTATAGCCGCCTGAGCAATTTTTCAGCTATCCATTACCGGTGACAGGGCTGCAAATTTAGGCCTATGCTCGGCACTCAGGGCCTTTGAGCAGGGAAGGATCTTTATCGTGCCACACCTACTGCGACACGGGACCTCGGTTTATACGGTCTCATCCGAAAGACCGGCACCCACGTCCCACAGTGGGATTCGAACCCCCGACTCAAGGATCATCAGATCTTTGAGTCCGACGCTCTAACCACTGTGCCACGCGGGCGGCAAATCTAGTTGGATAAGAAGATTAGACATAGCTGAGAATTCCAAATGGAAAACATTGTTTGAAGCTGAGTTTGGAATTTCTGTTGCAGAGATTTTGAAATTTGGCTCAAAATACATACTTTTAAAAGAAAAAACAAGTAACAAATAAAAAAAACGCGAAAATTTGAAATTTGACGTTTCTTTTCTTCACTTTTGGTGATGACTGGCAGTAACGACAGACAGTGTTAGTCTTATTCTGCTATCATCGCGGAAAATCTTTTGACTCTATCTTTTACCGTTTCCAAAACAAAGGGCGGATAAAATATGTTTCGAAAAACAGGAAATCGGACATATCTCACGAACGCAAGTGAATTGTTTATAAACTAACTAACCGTACCAAGTTCATTTCAGGAGACATCTCTCCTGATACCTTGAAGATGATCTACTCAATCATCTCTAAGAAATCGCTCGAAAACAACAACAAAAATGTAAATTTTTTCAACCAGTTCCTATGAAGACCGGAAGTGGCGGACAAATATGTAGTCAATATGTTTAATTATGGAATATTGCGAATCTATCCTCCCTGCAAGTTTGAAGCGTCTATATGTAATCATTTCTAAGAAAATGAAAACAAATTCAAAATTTTTCCACCCCATATCTCACGACCAGAAGAATGTAATGCAAAAACAGTTTGCAATTACTGTAGACATTTATACTGTCTACAAAATAGGTGAAACACAAGTCCATCACTTGATTATTAAGCGAGATATAAGGCACTGACAAACTAGAGTTTAAAAACGTTTTTGATTCAACGAAAGTGGACGTTTTAACTTCCGGTGGGGTTAACGTTTTTCGACCCCTACAAAGATACCTAATAAATTGCTTTGGGAGTAAATTTTTTTTAAAAATTAAATTTTCGGTTTTGTTTATCACTTCCGGTGACCAGAGGAAGTGATAAGTGGTATCCCCATCTAATTCTGCACGCCTACGAAGTGAGATCTTTCATTCCTGAACGTTTGGTGACTCTATCTTTTACCGTTTCCGAGAAAAAAGATGAACATGAAAAACCGGAAGTCAGATTTATCTGACGACAGGAAGTAAATTTTGAAAAAAAACCAAACAAACCTGGGCGTATTTGTACACTGAATAAACCGGGAAAGTTTGAATGCAATCCATCTCTGAGAAATCGAAGGGGAAAAATAATAATAACGAGACATGATCTCGTTGCGAGCAACGAGTAGGTCTTCCGACCGATTAGATGGGATCTTACCTGAGATAATTCGAATGATAAAGAACGGCAATAAATGAATGGAAGAATCATTTAAATTTATCGAAATAGAACGAAAATCACATAGAAAATAAGAGTTATCAATTTGCAACAGCTTCCCTCTTTCTTTTCCATTTATTTCCGGTTTCTTGGAAGTCCTTAATTTCAACGAAAATTACACTATGAGGGTGCACAAATCATCCCTTAAAGTTTCAAAGAAAACTGCTCAGTTTTTGGTCAAAAACTTACTTCCGGTGGAAAGTATAGGACTTGAAAAATTCTGTTATGTTCTGTTATCAACATTTAAAAATGAAAAAAAAAAATAAATTGCAGTAACCTATTTAACCTATTTCCTGTGGACGAGCCATATCTCACGAACGGAAATGAAGTTTTGAAAAACAAATTTACCGTACCAAGGTCATTTCAACAGACATTTTCCCTGATAGTTTCAAGAAAATCTACTTCACCATCTCTAAAAAATCGCTCCAAAAAAAAGAAAGAAAAGTTGTCAATTTTTCAACTACTTCCTGTGTAGATTAGAAGTGACAGACAAACATGTAGGCAACATGAGTAGCATGCACTAATGATAATCTATCCTCCCTGCAAGTTTGAAGCATCTATCTTCATTCATTTCTGAAAAAAATAACAAATTAGGTCTAAATTTGTCCTCCCCATATCTCCGACCGGAAATAAATTTTAGACAGACTTTTAGAGTTATTATAGACATTTACTCTGTCTACAAAATTTTTCAAACAGAAGTCCATCACTTGAGCGAGATATAAGACTTTGAAAAACGGGAATGTGAAAAGTTTTTCATAAATAACCGGAAGTGGACGTTTCAACTTCCGATAGGGTTTTTTTTTTTTTCGACTCTTCAAAAATCGAAAACTCAAGAAATATCTAACATTCATATTGAACAAGACTCAAAGAAGAAAATAGACGTACCCAAAAGTTTTTAAAATGATATCCCAAAACTGGTAGAGGAAAATAACGATCTATTCGCAAGAAAGGATATTGTTTTAGGCGTAACTGACACTATGATCATGCTAATAGAAACTGGATTGATTGATTTATTTGTTGTTTTCGCCACAATTCTTCAGTTATATGATGGCGTCCAGTTTTTATTGGTGGAGGAGAGAACCCAGATACAATGTATCCGGGAAGAGACCATCAACCTTCCGAAAGTAAACTGGCAAACTTTCTCACATATATCGGCGCGAGCGAGACTCGAACGCGCGCCGACTAGAGGTGAGAGGCCTTGTGATTTTGAGCGCAATGCTCTTACCACTTGGCCATGGAGGCCCCTAATAGAAACCGGAGATCACCCTCCAATTAAGAATAGATCATACCGGGTACCAATGAATAAAAGAAAAATAATAGATTCTGCCTTGAATGAAATGAACCCATTACCATAAGCATAGTGAGATTATGAAATCATCTCCTGAGTCAGAGCTGAATTTATATAAAAAAGACAATTATGAGTACGAAATACCCCCAAATGCCCTAAACATATCCTGTGATGAAGACATAGAAGTTGGTATAGTAGGTCGAGGCTTTAAACCAATTCCCACTCCACGAAAACCAGTACCTAAATCTCGGAAGAAATAAATTGTTAAAGATTGCTTAGCTATGGTAATTCCATGTTAGGTGATGTGCTCGAGGCATTAAAATAACTGTAAATAATGCTCTTATTGTAGACGATGTAAATAATTGTAAAAGACGCTGTTGTAAATAATATGCTTTTGTTTATAGCACGCGCCGTTAATAGATGATACTAGGATAACCCTACTCTGATATATTGCAATTTACTTGCAGAAATGGCAAGTGCGGAAAAGCAGAAATCACTCAGATTGAAGTCCCAAACAAATTACAAGATATAATAGTATTTCCTATGAAAGAATTAATGGCGGAATTGCCATTCTTAAATCTCTCCCCCCCCCCCCCCCCCCCCTGAAAAACAGTTAAAGTTTGGATAAACAGCCCCATGGTTCTATATAATAATGACTTTGGTGGTAATATTTCTGTTAAGGTGCTGTATTAAAACGCGCAGAACAATCAAAAGGTTAGTGTTTAAGTTCATGTTTTCAAAGTAGGGATAGTGAAAAAGTTATAAGAGATCCCTCCAAGAAAGGTTCCGCCAACAATGATTGTGTAGATCAAAGAACCTCGGATGACTCGAAAATAGAAATGGAATCTATAATAAAAGACATTCCACTTGAAAAACCCCTTCGAATCGGAAGCGAGGCGCGAAAATCGATCGACAGCCAAGAAACTGTTGATCTATCACAGAATCAGCAGATCGGACTTATCTGACGACAGGAGACAGGAAGTGAAATTTGACAAAATGAAAAAAAAAACACAAAAAAACATATAGGTGTATTTTTACACTGAATACTCCCTGAAAGTTTCAAGACAATCCATCACACTACGTCTGAAAAAACTGAGGGGGAAAAATAATAATAATAACTAGACATGATCCCGTTGCAAGCAACACGTAGGTCTTCCGTCGGATTAGATAGGATGTGATAATTCGACTGATAAGAACGGCAATAAATGAATGGAAGAGGCACCTAAATTTATCGAAATAGAACGACAATTACATACAACATGACAGTTCTCAATTTCAAACAACTTCCAGTTCTTTTCTGCTCACTTCCGGCTTCTTGGAACTCCTCAAATCCAACGAAAATTACATTATGAGCGTTCAACAAGCGTCCCTGGAAATGTCAAAGAGAAATGCTCATTTTTTTGGACAACTTCCGGTTCGGTAGAACTAACTTCCTGTGGAAATGGTATGACTTGAAATGCTCTGTTAGACTCTGTTATCAACATTTAAATCTGAGAAACTGAATAATTTGCAGATCTTTAACCTACTTCCTGTGAACGCCAGAAATAATGGCAAAAAAATTGAAAGATGTCTGTCACATCTAAAATTCACTATCTATCATTCCTGAAAGTTTCAAAGCTCAATCTTCAACCCTTTCTGAAAAAAAAAAATGAACGGATAAAATCTTTCTTTGAAAAAAAGAATGTGGAAATATCTCACGAACGGAAGTTAGCTTTGATCAAAGTTTTCAACTATACTTTAAGAGTTAAAGAATGTCAATAATATACGTTAAAAGCATATCAAACACCTGATTTATAGGTCAGATATACAAAGACAAAGAAGAACTGATCTTCTAAAGTTTTTCTTGAGAAGCCAGAAGTTCCTCTTTTAAATTCCGTATCTCTTACTCTCACATTTTCTGAAACTACGCAAGAGATTTATTTGTTGTATTCAAATTTTGTTTCAGAAGCTTAAATTTGAAACTTATTGTTTTATTTGTTCACTTTCGATGACTACCGGAAGTGACGGATGACGACAGTCAACCTTATGACAAAGCAGAAAGTCATTATTTATTATCCCTGCAAGTTTTAAAGCAATATAAGCTGCCAAAATTGCAATTTTTTATAGTGGCATTAAAAGAGGTTAAATGAACGTTGATATGATTGAAAAAAAGAACTGCATCGAATTTCCTCTCTTATTCATCGTTTACACACCTTTGCGTGATGAAAAATATATTCCTCGACATTCCGTTTAACCCTAACAACGGCAGCTGATTAATCGTCGGCGACAATCCCGAAGATAGCCGATGTTGACACGAATGATTCTGATGCTGATCGGGGTGGATCGAGTTGTATCCGGGTCATTAAAATATGGACGGCGAGGTGAGATAAAATCTAGTTACCATCATTATTTTGGCATTGTTAACGATGTTATATGTTTTTATATCTTTTTCGTCCCGAATCAGTCAAAGTCGGGTTTCTCCCTCGCTTCGAATCTTTCGTGTCAGACATCTTTCGTGCTTACCGGAAATATTGCGCTTGCGCATTTGATTTTGCCGAATGAGTTCAACTTTAGGTCATTGATACGGAAATAATGTCGGAAAAATTAAGGTACGGGAAGACTTAATTTCAACTGTCGAACAATATTTACATTTAATGCAAAAAATACAACTTGTCAAAAGTTTAATCGATAAAATCAGGTATTAGAAGGTAGATGTTTACAAAATTTCGATTAAATTTTAGGGACCCCAAAATAACAATTTTGACAGCTTATATTGCTTTAAGACGTTATCGTCAACCATTTAGAAGAAAAGAAAAATGGTGGACAAAATTTCCTTTTATGAAACGGAATTGGAAATATCTGATGAACAGAAGAGAATTTTGAATATGTGTATGACGATACTGTAGAGATACGAAATGTCAATGATATATGTGAACTTCACATCAAAAACTTGATGCATAAGCGAGTTATATGAATAGAAAGATAAACCGATTTTCCGAAGTTTCTCGAAAAACCGGAAGTTGCTATTTTACCTTCTGGTAAGTTATGCATTTTCTAAAACTACGAAAGAGATTTAATTATTCCATGCAAGATTTGATGCAAAAGCGAAAATTTGAAATTTGACATTTCTTTTGTTCACTTCCGGTGACGACCGAAAGTGACGACGTACAGTGCTATCTCGATTCTGCACGCCTACAAACGGAGATCTATCAACCCTGAAAATCTGGTGACTCTATCTTTGACCCTCTCCGAAAAAAGTGGACAGAATCTGTTTTCAGAAACAGGAAATCGGACATATCTCACGAACGGAAGTGACCTTTTGAAAACAAAATTTCCAACCAAGTTCCTTTCAGAAGACATCTTTCCTGATAGTTTCAAGAAAAGCTACAGTCCCTGAAACGTTCTATTTTCCCATTTTTCCGTTCGTTCAGGGTTCGTTTATCGTTTTCTGTTCTCCGTTTATCGTTTACCGTTTTCCGTTCTCCGTTATCGTTCACCGTTTTCCGTTTATCGTTCTCCGTTTATTGTTCACCGTTTTCCGTTCATCGTTCACCGTTTTCCGTTCCCCGTTTATCGTTCACCGTTCTCCGTTCATATTTCCTCATTTTCTTTCGAAACATCAATGAGAAAGGACACGCATTATTGTGAGATATGAAGCGAAAAGGCGACAGAAAACTGTCCTATCATATCAGGAATTTAATTCTGAAATACAAACGTTTATCATTTTCAACAGTGAAAATTCAAAGAAAATTACAAGACTCGCATCAATTTGTCACATCGAGACAAGGAATTCGAATATTTCATAAATCGCTATGAGAGGACAGGATTCATTTCCGTTTTCCGTTTATCGTTCTCCGTTTATCGTTCAGGATTCTCCGTTTATCGTTCACCGTTCTGTGTTTATCGTTCATCGTTTTCCGTTTATCGTTCTGTGTTTATCGTTCATCGTTTTCCGTTTATCGTTCTCCGTTCACTTTCCGTTTAGCGTTCGTTCAGCGTTCGTTCACCGTTCGTTCACTGTTCAAGTGGGAAAGTAGAACGTTTCAGGGACTGTATGCAACCATCTCTAAGAAATCTCTCGAAAAAAGACGATTGATTGATTGATTATTTATTGCTTTACGCCACACTCAACAATTTTTCAGTTATCTGGTGGCGTCCAGTTTTTGTTGGTGGAGGAGAGAACCCAGATACAATGTACCTGGGAAGAGACCACCGACCTTCCGCAAGTAAACTGGCAAACTTGCTAAAGAAAAAAGACGAAAAGTCAATTTTTTTAACCACTTCCTGTGTAGACCGCAAATGGAGCACAAACATCTAGACAATATTAATGATATGAACTTATGCTAGTTTATCGTCCCTGCAAGTTTGAATTGTCTATTTTTATTCATTTCTGAGAAAATGAAAATATAAGTTCTAAATTTGACCGCCCTATATCTAACGACCATAAATAAACTTTAGAAATTTTTGAGGTTACTGTAGACATTTATATTGTCTACAACATATGTCAAACACAAGTCCATCACTTGATTGTTAAGTGAGATATACGTCATTGAAAAACGATAATTTTAAAAGCTGTTTTTAAATAACGGAAGTGGGCGTTTCAACATCCGGTGGTGTTCACTTTTTCCGACCTTTCAAAAGAGACATAATAAAATGGTATAGGATTCAACTGCCAATAAAAAGTTTGAAATTTTCAATTTGTTATCACTTTCGGTGACGACCGGAACGGCTGATGTGCCCTACCAGATTCTGCACTCCTCCGAAGGGAGATCTTTTATCCTTGAATGTTTGGGAACTCTATCTTTTACCGTTTCCGAGATAAAGGGTGGACATCAGAATCAGCTAATCGGAGTTATCTGACGATAGGAAGGGCATTTTGAGAAAATGAAAAAAATAAAAAAAGGCCTGTGCGTAATCTGTATAATCCTAGAATGTTTCAAGACAATTCATCAAACCATCTCTGAGAAAACTGAGAGGAAAAAAATAATAACTTAGTACTCATTGTAACGTTCCCCCAAGTAGGAAGTGATGTCAGTTGTTTCAGGACAGATGATTTGGACTATGAGAAACCGTATAACATCTAAATATATAACTATTTTATAATGTTAACGCCATTTCACAGTTAAACAAATTAGTTATCAACATTTAATAACTCACCAATCAAAATTCAGTGCATGTACTTGTTGAATAGTATCTTAAACATGTCAGTATGTCTAAAAGTCTAATATACATCTACAACATCAATTTCAAAACATATGAGTGACAAATGAGAAACTAACAGCGAGTGTATATCTGCACATCCGACGATCTTACAATCTAGGTTTTAGTAGTGTTTACATATCATCTCAGTATCGTTCAATATATCATATTCATGAGCGACATATATGTATTTGCATCAACATGCGATGAAGTGATTTTGGCAACACCAATTAGTAGGGAGTCTCAAAATATATCTGCAACACAACTTTCAAGACAATGCATTGAAATCCAACAATGTTATAGACTATATTTGAATTTAGACATCAAAAAAGACAAAGCAAGTGCACCCACGCATTCGCGAATTCGACGAATGAATTTTTGTTTACACCATTCAATAGGCATTTAAATCGTAAACCAACAACTAAGATTTCACTTCAATATAACTTTTAATTCGAAGGTTATGTCCACTTTACAACCCAAAACTAAACGAAAAGCAATCCACGTGCAAATATAAGCACGTGAGTAAGATACCACATTGATGTTGATGTCATTCAAAGGGCATTTGATAGATATACTTACAATATAAATTGCATGTCCCCGTGGGGATTCGGGTTGTTAGAATAGAATTCAGTACCCCTCGCCTGTCGTAAGAGGCGACTTAATGTGGTGGACCTTCGGATGACTCCACAAAAACCGAGATCCCGTGTCACGGTAGGTGTGGCACGTAAAAGATCCTCCCTTCTCAAAGGCCATAAGCGCCGAGCACAGACCTACATTTGCAGCCCTCCATTGCCAATGGTAACGTCTCCATATGAGTGAAAGATTCTCGAGAGGGACGTTAAACAATACTTAATCAATCAATCAATAATATAAATTCCATATCGTTTACATCATTTATAAGAAAGTTATGGCGCTTTGAATATCAGAATTTTGATCATTAAGAAGGGAGTCGCAACATCAATTTCAAAACCATTCATTCAAATCTAAAAATGTTCTGGACCGATACTTGAAATTAGACGTCAACGCGAATTCGACGATGGAATTTTTCTTAACACCATTCAATGGGCATTTGCATCATACGCCAGTAGGTAAAATCTCAGCTCAATTCAATTTTTAATTCGAAAGTTATACCCCACAAAATGAGCCAAAATAAATCCACGTGCATATATGTGCATGTGAGTAAGATTCAACATTGATGTTGATGTCTTTCGATAGCCATTTGATAGATATACTTACAGTATAAATATGATATCGTTTACACTATTTATAAGGAAGTGATGGCGATTTGAAAATCGGCCAATCTCAATTTAGCACACGTGCCTGCACGTGCGTAAAAGTCTATTTATTATAAATTTGCGCTAACATGTCCAACCTACATTCAGAAAACTGTTTCAAAATATTTTTGCAAAAAAGACGGAAGTTATGGTCATTCAAAGAATTGAAACTTGAACAGACGATGCACGTGCAGGCGCATGCATGTTTGCTATTATTTTTTATCATCAATCCGTAGATATTTGGAATATCTACTTATACTGTGAATATGATCTCATTCCCATCAACAACCACAGAGCTATATACATTTTCGTCTTATCCAATAAAAACAAAGCAAATGTACATGCATCTGCAGAAGAGTGATTTTGACCAGTGTTTTCGATAAATGGGCTCAATGCATACGTACAATATATATATCAAACGATTTCATTGAAAAACAAAAAAGTTACAGCGATTCAAAAATTTGTAAATAACACCATCAATACACGTGCATGCACATGCAGGCATTTTCAGACAAATTGACGTTCATTCCGAGCATCTACATATGGTATACTATCATCCTACATTGAGTTCATATTGATCCCATGAGTAGTATCTAAGAACACTCGTGGACAAAAAATCCCAGGAAGAAAGAAATAATAAGAAACCGAGTAAAACCAATATGTTCTCAACCTTCGTTACTCATTGTAACGGGGAGTAGGTAGTCTCAAAATATATCGTAACACAAATTTCAATACAATTCATTTAAAGACAACAATGTTATAGACCATATTTGAATTTAGACATAAAAAATGACAATGCACGCACACGCGAATTCGACGAATGAATTTTTATTTACAACATTCAATAGGCATTTGAATCATAAACCCACAACTAGGATTTCCCTTCAATATAACTTTTATGCCATTTTAGTACACAAAAATAAAGGATACACAATGTACGTGCATATACGTGCACGTGAGTAAAACACCACATTGATGTTGATGTCATTCAAAGGACATATGATAGATATACTTAGAATATCAATTTCATGTTGTTTATATCATTTATAAGAAACTTATAGCGATTTCAATATAAGTCAAACAGAAACTAGCGCAGGTGCATGCACGTGCGGGAAAGTGATTTTGACACTGTCGTTGAATAGGGAGTCCCAGAAGATATCTACTTCATAAATTTCAAAGCCATTTATTCAAATCTAAAATTGTTAAGGACCGATATTTGAATTTAGACGTCAAAAATGAAATTACACACGTGCTCACGCGAACGTGAATTCGACTATGAGGGAAAATTTCTTCACACCATTCATAAAAAAATTAAATCATATTTGCTATTTTGATATCACCAATCGGTAGATATTTGGAATGTCTACCTATAGTGTGAATATGATCTTATTCCCATCAACACCAAGAGAGTTATATACATTTTTGTATTATCTAATCAAAACGAAGCACAGGTGCATGCACGTGCAGATTCGTAATTTTGACCACTGAAAACATTAGATGGGCTCAAGGTACAACCTAAATATCAAACTATTTCATTGAGAAACAAAAAAAGTACGGTGATTGAAAAATTTGTAAACAAAATCTCAAATGGACGTGCATGCACCTGCAGGCATTTTCAGACAAAATGACATTCTTTCCCACATCTATATATACTGCACTATCATCCTATATTGGTTTCATATTGATCGCATGACTAGTTTATGAGAACACTCTAGAAAAAAATGTCCCAAGAAAAATGAAAAAAATAATAATAATAACTAGTACTCATTGTAATAATAATAATAATAAGAAGAAGAAGAAGAAGAAGAAGAAGAAACCGAGTAAAACCAATATGTTCCAAACCTTCGTTGGGGAACATAAAAGTAATAATAATAACAAGAAGAAACCGTGTAAAACCAATATGTTTGATACCTTCACTGGGGAACATAATAATAATAATAATAATAAGACGAAAAGGAAGAAGAGGAAGAAACCGAGTAAAACCAATACTTTCCCAAATTTCGCTGGGGAACATAATAATAATAATAATGATGAGAAGAAGAAGAACAACAACAACAATAACAACAACAACAAAATAACAACAAGAACAAGAAGAACATGAAGAAGAAGAAGAAGAAGAAGAAGAAGAAGAAGAAACCGAGTAAAACCAATATGTTCCCAACCTTTGTTGGTGAAGATGATAATAAGAAACCGAAAAAAACCAATACGTTCCCAAACGTCGTTGTGGAACATAATAATAATAATGATAAGAAGAAGAAGAAGTAGAAACCGAGTAAATCCAATACATTCCCAACCTTCATTGGGAAACATAATAATAATACGAAGAAAAAGAAGAACAAGAAACCGAGTAAAACCAATATGTTCCCAACTTTCGTTGTGAAACATCCTAAGAAATGGAGTAAACCTATATCTTCCCAACCTTCGTTGGGGAAGATGATAGCAAGAAATCGAGTAAAACCAATACGTTTCCAAACTTCTTTGGGGAACATAAGAAGAAGAAGAAGAAGAATCCGAGTAAACACAATACGTTCCAAAGCTTTGTTGGGAGAAGAAAAAGAAGAAGAAAAAACCGTGTAAAACCAATATGTTTCCAACCTTCGTTGGGGAACATAATAATAATAATAAGAAGAAGAAGAAGAAGAAGAAGAACAAGATGAAAGCGAGGATAACCAATATATCCCCAGCCTTTGTTGGGGGAACATAATAATAATAATAACAAGAAAAAGAAGAAGAATAAACCGTGGAAAACCAATACGTTCCCAAACTTCGTTGGAGAACATAATAATAATAATGATAAGAAGAAGAAGAAGAAGACGAAGAAAAACAAGAAACAGAAGAAGAAGAAGAAGCCGAAGAAGAAGAAGTAGAAACCGAGTAAAACCAATATCTTCCAAACCTTCGTTTGGGAACCTAATAGTAATAATAATAATAATAAGAAGAAGAAGAAGAAGAAGAAACCGAGTAAAACCAATATGTCCCCAACCTTCGTTGGTAAAGATGATAATAAGAAACCGAAAAAAACCAATACGTTCCCAAACGTCGTTGGGGAACATAATAATAATAATGATAAGGAGAAGTAGAAACCGAGTAAATCCAATACATTCCCAACCTTCATTGCGAAACATAATAATAAGAAGAAGAAAAAGAAGCAGAACAAGAAACCGAGTAAAACCAATATGTTCCCAACCTTCGTTGGGAAACATCCTAATAAATGGAGTAAAACCTATATTTTCCCAACCTTCTTTGGGGAAGATGATAACAAGAAATCGAGTAAAACCAATACGTTTCCAAACTTCGTTGGGGAGCTTAAGAAGAAGAAGAAGAACTAGATGAAAGCGAGGAAAACCAATATGTTCCCAGGCTTTGTTGGGGGAACATAATAATAATAATAATAATAATAATAACAAAAAGAAGAATAAACCGTGTAAAACCAATACGTTCCCAAACTTCGTTGGGGAACATAATAATAATAATAATAATAAGAAGAAGAAGACGAAGAAGAACAAGAAACAGAAGAAGAAGAAGAAGACGAAGAAGAAGAAGAAGAAGAAGTAGAAACCGAGTAATACCAATATCTTCCAAACCTTCGTTTGGGAACCTAATAGTAATAATAATAATAAGAAGAAGAAGAAGAAGAAGAAGAAGAAGTAGTATTAGTAGTAGTGGTAGTAGCAGTAGAAGAAGAAGAAACCGAGTAAAACCAACATGTTGCCAACCTTCGTTGGGAAAAATAATAAGAAACCGAGTAAAACTAATATGTTCCCAACCTTCGTTGGGAAACATAATAATAATAATAGTAATAAGAAGAAGAAACCCAGTAAAACCAATATGTTCCCAACCTTCGTTGGGAAACATAATAAGAAACCAAGTAAAACTAATATCTTCCCAACCTTCATTGTGGAAGATGATAATAAGAAACCGTGTAAAACCAATACGTTCCCAAACTTGGCTGGGGAACATAATAATAATAATAATAAGAAGAAGAAGATCAACAACAACAACAAAAACAAAGTCAACAAGAACAAGAAGAACATGAAGAAGAAGAACAAGAACAATAAGAAGTAGAAACCGAGTAAAACCAATATGTTCCCAAACTTCGTTGGGGAACATAATAATAACAAGAATCCGAGTAAAACAAACCCTCATTGAGGAACATAATAATGATAATAATAATAATGATAAAAAGAAGAAGAAGAAGAAACCGAGTAAAACCAATATGTTCCCAACCTTCGTTGGGAAACATAATACGAAACGGAGTAAAACCAATATCTTCCAAAACTTCGTTGGGGAAGATGAGAATAAAAAACCAATACGTTCCCAAACCTCGTTGGGGAACATAAGAAGAAGAAGAAGAAGAAAAAGAAGAAGAAGAAGAAGAAGAAAAAGAAGAAGAACAAGAAAAAGAAGAAGAACAAGAAGAAGAAGAAGTAGAAACCGAGTAAAACCAATGTCTTCCAAACCTTCGTTTGGGAACCTAATAGTAATAATAATAATAAGAAGAAGAAGAAGAAGAAACCGAGTAAAACCAATATGTCCCCAACCTTCGTTGGTAAAGATGATAATAAGAAACCGAAAAAAACCAATACGTTCCCAAACGTCGTTGGGGAACATAATAATAATAATGATAAGGAGAAGTAGAAACCGAGTAAATCCAATACATTCCCAACCTTCATTGCGAAACATAATAATAAGAAGAAGAAAAAGAAGCAGAACAAGAAACCGAGTAAAACCAATATGTTCCCAACCTTCGTTGGGAAACATCCTAATAAATGGAGTAAAACCTATATTTTCCCAACCTTCTTTGGGGAAGATGATAACAAGAAATCGAGTAAAACCAATACGTTTCCAAACTTCGTTGGGGAGCTTAAGAAGAAGAAGAAGAAGAACTAGATGAAAGCGAGGAAAACCAATATGTTCCCAGGCTTTGTTGGGGGAACATAATAATAATAATAATAATAACAAAAAGAAGAAGAATAAACCGTGTAAAACCAATACGTTCCCAAACGTCGTTGGGGAACATAATAATACGAATAAGAAGAAGAAGAAGAAGACGAAGAAGAAGAAGATGTAGAAACCGAGTAAAACCAATATGTTCCAAACCTTCGTTTGGGAACCTAATAGTAATAATAATAATAATAATAATAAGAAGAAGAAGAAGTAGTAGTATTAGTAGTAGTGGTAGTAGCAGTAGAAGAAGAAGAAACCGAGTAAAACCAACATGTTGCCAACCTTCGTTGGGAAATATAATAAGAAACCGAGTAAAACTAATATGTTCCCAACCTTCGTTGGGAAACATAATAATAATAATAGTAATAATAAGAAGAAACCCAGTAAAACCAATATGTTCCCAACCTTCGTTGGGAAACATAATAAGAAACCAAGTAAAACTAATATCTTCCCAACCTTCATTGTGGAAGATGATAATAAGAAACCGTGTAAAAACCAATACGTTCCCAAACTTGGCTGGGGAACATAATAATAATAATAATAAGAAGAAGAAGATCAACAACAACAACAAAAACAAAGTCAACAAGAACAAGAAGAACATGAAGAAGAAGAACAAGAACAATAAGAAGTAGAAACCGAGTAAAACCAATATGTTCCCAAACTTCGTTGGGGAACATAATAATAACAAGAATCCGAGTAAAACAAACCTTCATTGAGGAACATAATAATGATAATAATAATAATGATAAAAAGAAGAAGAAGAAGAAACCGAGTAAAACCAATATGTTCCCAACCTTCGTTGGGGAAGATGAGAATAAAAAACCAATACGTTCCCAAACTTCGTTAGGGAACATAAGAAGAAGAGGAAGAAGAAAAAGAAGAAGAAGAAGAAGAAGAAAAAGAACAAGAAAAAGAAGAAGAACAAGAAAAAGAAGAAGTAGAAACCGAGTAAAACCAATACGTTTCCAACCTTCATTGGGAAACATAAGAAGAAGAAGAAGAAGAAGTGGAAGAAACCGAGTAATACCAATATGTTCCCAACCTTCATTGGGAAACATACTAAGAAAAGAGTAAAACCAATATGTTCCCAACCTTCTTTGGGGAAGATGATAACAAGAAATCGAGCAAAACCAATACGTTTCCACAATTCGTTGGGGAACAGAAGAAGAAGAAGAAACCGAGTAAAAACAATACGTTCCAAAGCTTTAATGGGAGAAGAAAAAGAAGAAGAAGAAACCGTGTAAAGCTAATATGTTTCCAACCTTCGTTGGGGAACATAATAATAATAAGAAGAAGATGAAAGCAAGGAAAACCAATATTTCCCAGCCTTCGTTGGGGGGACATAATAATAATGATGATAATAATAATAATAACAAGAAGAAGACGAAGAAGAAGAAGAAAAACAAGAAAAAGAAGAAGTAGAAACCGAGTAAAACCAATATGTTAACAAACTTCATTGGGGAACACAATGAGAAGAAGAAGAGGAAGAAGAAGAAGAAGAAGAAGAAACCGAGTAAAACCAATACGTTCCCGAACTTCGTTGGGAAACAGAAGAAGAAGAAGAAGAGGAAAGCGAGTAAATGCAATATGTTCCCAACCTTCGTTGGGGAAGATAATAATAATAATAATAATAAGAAGAAGAAGACGAAGAAGAAGAAGAAACAGTGGAGAAAGGAGAAGAAGAAGAAATCGAGTAAAACTAATATGTTCCAAACCTTCGTTGGGGAACCTAATAGTAATAATAATAAGAAGAAGAAGAAGAAGTAGTAGTAGTAGTAGAAGAAAAAACCGAGTAAAACCAACATGTTGCCAACCTTCGTTGAGAAACATAATAAGAAACCGAGTAAAACTAATATGTTCCCAACCTTCTTTGGGGAACATAATAATAAGAAGAAACTGAGTAAAACCAACATGTTCCCAACCTTCATTGGGGAACATAACAAGAAGAAGAAGAAACCGAGTAAAACAAATATTTTTCCAACTTTCGTTGGGGAAAATAGTAATAGGAAACAGAATAAAACGCATATGTTCCCAACCTTCATTAGGGAACATAATGATAATGAGAAATCGAGTAACACAAATACGTTCCCAAACTTCGTTGGGGAACTTAATAATAATAAGAAGAAGAAGAAGAAAAAGAAGAAGTAGAAACCGAGTAAAACCAATATGTTAACAAACTTCATTGGGGAACACAATGAGAAGAAGAAGAGGAAGAAGAAGAAGAAACCGAGTAAAACCAATACGTTCCCGAACTTCGTTGGGAAACAGAAGAAGAAGAAGAAGAGGAAAGCGAGTAAATGCAATATGTTCCCAACCTTCGTTGGGGAAGATAATAATAATAAGAAACCGAGTAAAACCAACATGTTCCCAACCTTCATTGGGGAACATAATAATGATAAGAAGAAACCGAGTAAAACAAATATTTTCCCAACTTTCGTTGGGGAAAATAATAATAGGAAACAGTAAAACCTATATGTTCCAAACCATCATTGGGGAACATAATAATAATGATAATAATAAGAAGAAGAAACCGTGTAAAACCAGTATGTTCCTGTCCTTCGTTGGGGATATAATATAAAGAAACCGAGTCAAACCAATATGTTTCCAACCTTACTTGGGAAACATAATAATAATAAGAAGAAGAAGAAACCGAGTAAAATCAATGTGCTCCCAACCTTTGATTGGGGAACATAATATTAAGAAGAAGAAGAAGAAGATGAAGAACCCGAGTAAAATCAATGTGCTCCCAACCTTTGATTGGGGAACATAATATTAAGAAACCGAGTAAAACCAATATGTTCCCAAACTTCGTTTGGGGAACATGATAATAAGAAACAGAGTGAAACAATATATTCCCATACTTCGTTGGGGAACATAATAACTAGACATAATCTCGTTGCGAGCAACGAGTAGGCATTCCCTCCGATGACCTTAGATCTTAATTGTCATAATTCGACTGATGAAGAACTCGAACAAATGATTGGCAGAAGCACCTAAATTTATCTAAATAGAACGAAAATCACATAGAAGATGGACGTTATCAATTTTACATAACTTCCAGTTATTCTATTCCGGTTTCTTGGAACTTCTTAAATCCAACGGAAATTCCACTATGAGTCTTCAGGAATTGTCAGTGAAAGATTCAAAGAAAAATGCTCAATTTTGGATCACTTCCGATTTGGTAAAGCTAACTTCCGGTGGAAATGGCATGATTTGAAATGCTCTGTTAGATTTTGTTATCAACATTTAAATATGAAAAAATAAAAAAAAAATTGCTGATTTTTAGCCTACTTCTTGTAGACGATGGAAGTGATGGGAACAAAAATGAAAGATGTATGTCACATCTAAAAGTTACCATCTATCATTTCTGAAAGTTTCAAAAATTCAATCTTCAACCCTTTTTAACAAAACGAACGTATTATTATTATTTTTTTTTTTTAAAAGAAAGTGGGCAGTACTTATGAACGGAAGTGAATTTTGATAAAAGTATTGAACTATAATCTACAGTTTGATAATGTCAATAATATGTGAAACACCTGACTTAGAAGCCAGATATATAAGGATAAAGAAAAACCAATCTTACAATTTTTTTCCTGAAAAGCCGGAAGTTGCTATTTAACTTTCAATAAGTCTCACATTTTGTGAAACAACGTAATAGTCTTTATTTTTATCGAAGTTTGTCTTTCAAAAGCTTGAATTTGGAATTTAAGTTTTCTTTGATCACTTTGTGTGACGACCGGGAGTGACAGATAACGATTGTGAACCTTATTACGAAGTAGAAAGTCATTATCTATTGTACCTGCAAGTTTCAAGACTCTATATTTTTGACCATTTAGAAGAAAAATGGGAACAAAACCTCGTTTTAGAAAACGGAAATGGACATACCTGTCAAACGGAAATTAATTTTTTTAAAAGTATTTGAGGATTTTCTAGAGATCAAAAATGTCTATGATGGATGTGAAATTCGTATCAGACACTTAATACGCAAGTGAGTAATATGGGGAAAAAAAGAAAGTTACTTTATAGACTAAGTTGCACATTTTCTGAAACTAAGAAAGAGATTTAATTACTGCATGCAAGTATTGCTGCAAAAACGAAAATTTTAAATTTGACGTTTCTTTTGTTTACTTCCGGTGATGACGGAAAGTGTTTATCTGATTCTGCACGCTAACAAACGGAGACCTGTCATCCCTGAAAAATCTGGTCACTCTATCTTTTACCGTTTCGGAAATAAAGGATGGACAAAATCTGTTTTGAAAAGCATTAAATCGAACATATCTGACGCACGGAAGTGGATTTTTGAAAAACAAGATAACAATAACAAGTTCATATCTGAAAACGTCTTTTATGATAGTTTCAAAAAAATTTACTCATCCATCTCTAAGAAATAGCTCAAAAACAAAAGAAAAAATGTTCATTTTAACTACTTACTTTGTAGACCGGAAGTGGCGGACAAACAAGCTAAATAGTATAGACTAATGCTAATTTATCAACCCTGCAAGTTTGAAGCTTTTATCTTTATTCATTTTTGAGAAAATGATAAATTAAGATCTAAATTTGTCCGCCTCATATTTCACGACCGGAAGATAAGTTTTAGAAAAGTCTGTGCTGCTACTATTGACATTAATGCTATCGACAACATATCTCAAGCACAAGTCCATCACTTGATTATTAAGCGAGATATAAGGCATTGAAAAACGAGAAGTTGAAAAGTTTTTTTAAATAACCGGAAGTCGACGTTTAAACTTCCGGTGGGGTTTACTTTTTTCAACACTTCAAAAGAGACCTAATAAAGTGGTATAGGACTCAATTTAAAAGAAAACCTCTGAAATTTTCTATTTCTTTTATCACTTCCGTTGATGACCGGGTGACAGCTGATATGCAAAACCCGATTTTGCACGCCTACGATGTGATCTCTTACATTCCTGAAAATTTGGTGACTCTATCTTTTACCGTTTCCGAGAAAAAGGGTGGACATCAAAATCCACAAATGGGACTTATCTGACGACCGGAAGTGAATTTTGAGAAGAAGAAAAAAAAGAAACCCCTGGGTCCATATGCATGCATCAAACCATTTCTGAGAAATCGAAGGGGAAATAATAATAATAATAATAATAAACAGTACGATCAGTAGAAACATCAAATTTAAATTATTTGCTTTTGAAACAAAATTTGCATGGAATGGTTAGATCCCTTTCGTAGTTTCAGAAAATGTACGACTTATCGGAAGTCAAAACAGCAACTTCCGCCTTTTGAGAAAAAACCTCTGAAAATCTTTTTTTCTCCTTCTTTCTTTTCATATTACTCGCTTTTAAATTAAGTGTTTGAGGTGAATTTCACATATATCATTGACATTACTAATTTGTAGAGTGTCGTCAAATACTGTTTCAAAATTCACTTGCGTTTGTCAGATATCGCCATTTCCGTTTTTTAAAAAGAGATTTTGTCCACCATTTTTCTTCTAAACCGTTATAGATACAGTGTTTTATCTTTGTTCTTATATATCTGGCATATAAATCATGTGTTTGAAATGATTTTCACATATACTGTTGACATTGTCAATCATTAAAGTATAGTTCAATAATTTTATCAAAAAAATTACTTCCGTTTGTGAGATATGTCCAATTTCAAGTTGTCCAAAAGAGATTTTGTCCACCCTTTTTTCGGAAACAGTAAATGAGAGAATCACCGGATTTCAGGGATGATATATCACCATTTGCTGTCAAATAGGGAGTTCAAAATAGATAATTTCTCCTTTTCGTCTTATTTTCAAGCATCTTGGACTAAAAACAATCATTCTTGATTCGCATTGTTCTTAACACATATTTTGTCGAAAAAATAAATCGCGGCTGAAATAAAGCCGATCAAGTGAATTTAACTTATTTCGCATCCCTTTTTTTTTTTTTTTTTGCTTTAATTTGTATCGAAAGTGTATTGCAGTGATTTGTTTTTATATTAGTTTATTTACTTATACTGAATTAATATCAAGCTAAATAAACCAAACAACACATGTTTTCTCAACAAAATATAGGCAAATGTATGTTTTAGGGGCCATTCCCTTAATTACTTAAAAGTGAATGACCCACAAAATTCGAAGATAGCAAATTGTTTAGAGTCACTACCTAACAAATGCATGTTCGATAATGCGTTATAAAATATTTTTCGTTTAAGATATAGAACGCATTAGCGCTTTGTACATTAACCCTTTAAAAATCTGTTATTACCTTCAGTTGCTGTTTTAACTTCTGGTAAGTGTCACATTTTCTGAAACCACGAAATAGACTTAATTATTCCGTCCAAGTTTTCTTTTAAAAGCATAAAATTGAAATTCGACGTTTGTATCGCTCACTTCCGGTGACGACATAGGCATTTTATTTTTGTTGCCGTCACTCCTGGTGACGATCGTAAGTGACGGCAGCAAAACCAAAATGCTTATATCACATCATGATCATGATCTATCATTCCTGAAAGTTTCAATACTCTATCTTTAACTGTTGAGAAGAAAGCTGCAGAACAAAATGTCAATTTAAAAACGGAGGTCGGACGGAAGTGAATTTTGAAAAATTGTTTTACGTTATTCTAGAGATGCCTAATGACAATAACATATATGAAATTCATATCAAAAATTTGATTCATGAGTGAGTTATATAAAAAGAAAGAAAGACCGATTTTACGAAGTGTTTCTTTAAAAACGGGAAGTTGCTGTTTATTCCTGATATTTTAAATTAAAGTGAAAATTTCTCAAAACTCCCATTTTCATGTTTTTCCATATAAATAGCCCTTTACTATGGAAACGAGTCATTTTTCAGAATAACTGTAGAAATATATTTTAAAGAATTTATGTATTTCTATTGAATGATGACATTTGCGGTGGAATAATTTGCAGGTCGTTACGGAGAATTGCTTTAAGGTTTAATTCTATGTTGCATTGATTGTTGATGAAATATCACAAAGAATATTTAATATGTGAAAATATTTCACAAATTTGTCATCCGGATTACTAATTATGAAAACACCGACATCAAGATGATTTGCAATAAAAGGAAAATTTCTCAAGTACTAAATGAAATTATATAAAATTTAATCCGTATGTTGATGCAAACATTAGACTTAGATAAAATATACCCCGCTCTGTTGACCAACAACAAATGTAGAAGATTTTTACGACCAATAACAAGGTATGAAACCAGATTTTTAGTAACATACATTATTTTTTAGTGATGCAGATTCTCAATTGTTATAATTTTACTTTGTGAAGTCAAACTTCAACATTTTTCTAAGGGAAAAAAGGATGCAAGTATTAGATATTTTTACTATGGCTTTCACATTGCAAAATTATCTTACCTAATAGAAAAGGTATGTCAAATATGTTCTTCAACAGCATTATTTCGGCGTACTGTCTGAAATCAAAGAAATTGCATGGATCTTAAAAATTAATACTTCTTTATAATAATCATTTAAATCATCAGAAGGTACCTTGTTTGTAAGTCATGAACACATTCAAGGAACTGTACATTTCGAAATTGCTGTAACATGTCTATATCGACAATACTGTGACAATATCATATTTTTGTATCCATAATTGACGATATCGAAAATGTCGAGACAATGTCGAATGTTCTTAAAGTAAATACATCAATGTCTAGGATAAATTATAAATTATCGCATAAATTATACCCGCACTTTCGAAAGAAACTTCGGGTATATTGTTGTTACTCTGGTCTCTCCGTCCATCTATCACCCTTTTTCTCCTTAAAACTCCTTTTTTCCTTTAAGCAGTTACCAATTAATCTTTTGGAAATATGATAGGTGAGTTCTGTGCAATAAGTTTTGGAATTTTTATTTTCACCATGGGTGCAAAATTGGGATAAAAACGATGTCTTTTCTATAAAAAAAAAATTCTGGTTTCTTGAACTTCTCATACTGCTGTGTCATATGTTTACATGAAAACAAGTGTTGTGTAGAGGGTAAATGCGTTTGCACTTGATGAAACGTATGACCTAGATTTTATAGATGTTCGATGTTTTGATAGCTGACATAACACTTCACGAACGGTCTAGAAAGTTCATTTTTAGTATAAATACATCGTGAATTCTGTGACTTTGTGCTCTGTTAGACAAGCACTTTCTGCACAGGTGATTTTAAGCATTCCTTTTTTTAACTGGAAGATTTTAGGAATTACTTTTGTGATATTTTCGTGTGTGCGGATTTATTTGTACAACTATTGTAAATTAGTCATTTGTTATTGTTACATATTTCATCATAATTGTAAAATCTCGTTAATTTTAAATTGTCTCTGTTATTGAATTATGCTTGTTATTACAATTATTCGACAATGTAATTAATGATTTCGATATTCATTTATATGTAGAGCTTTCGCAGCTCAGTGAAGATAGTTTGTATCTCATGTTACTTGGAGGAGTAGAACCCACAATATCATTAGAAAAAATGAACAAAAAGGATTTTATTTGTCTTTGTGCAAATTTGTGTGTGGAGCCACCGCATGCTATAACAGAGCTTTGGCGCAAAATCTAGTGTACAACTAAAAGTATGTAAACATTTTTCTTCTGTTTTACATGTACAAACATTTCTTTCTTATAATTTTCTATTTCTGTGTCTTTGACTTTCATTTTCTTTATGATCCCGTGGGGATCCGGGTTGTTAGAATAGATCCTCAGTACCCCTTGCTTGTCGTAAGAGGCCACTAAATGGGGCGGTCCTTCGGATGAGACCGCAAAAACTGAGGTCCCGTGTCACAGCAGGTGTGGCACGTAAAAGATCCCTCCCTGCTCAAAGGCCATTAGCGCCGAGTATAGGCCTAAATTTGCAGCCCTTCACCGGCAATGGTGACGTCTCCATATGTGTGAAAGATTCTCGATCGGGACGTTAAACAATATTTAGTCAATCAATCAATCATTTTCTCTATGTATTCTAAATATATGTAAATGTTACAACATGAAATCCCTAAAGGGGGAAATAAAGATTGAATGAATGAATGAATGAATGAATGAGTTGAATTCTGCTTGTTATTACGGGAATTCTGACTCATAACAGAATTGGAGGGGGTGTCCAGAATAACGATAAAGAATTATCATATTTTTCAAAATTTCTATTCCATTGTTCTCAAAGTTGTTAAATTTCATAGCCAGCAGAATTCAAGATGTTTTTAGTTATAGATGTTGAGTCGCTGAATATTCTGCTTTTTGATTCCTTAAAAAGGACGAGTTGATAAAATAAGCTGTACACTTTGGTTTAGAGATTAAATTCAAGATGTTTTCGGCCACAGTTCTTCTTGAGTCGCCGAATATTCTGCGTTTTGACTCCTTAAAAAAGAACGAGTTGATACAATTAGCTGTACACTTTGGGTTAGAGATTAAATTTTTCATACAGAGATTGGAGTAGAAATTGCCAAAAAACCAAAAAATATGAATTTCAATTCCAATTAGAAAAATTGATAATAGAGAAAATTAAACTGTGGAAAGAAAATGAAAGAACAAAGAATGATAGGGCTAAAAGAGAAAATGAAAATGAAAAAGGTTGGTAATAGAATATGTCTGGAATAAAGGAATGAAAGGTATTTAATTGACCATTGCTGGAAAGTGGAGAAATGCGTCCCCAATCGTGCGCAAAAAATCTTGCGCCGTAAATTGCACCATTTTGCATTACAGGAACTGTAGCGTTATTGTCAGAGACAAAAATATAAAATCATAACGCTATAGTTATGCAGCTAATTTAGAAGATAAGAATGTGAGAACTCTTGAGGAAGCATAAGGTATTTCAGTTACTTACACCCTTTCTCATAAGAATTTCTTGCCAACATCTCAAAATAATCGTTTATCGAAAAGTTCAGACTCACATAAAAAGAGTGCTTTAGAGTTTCAATCAAGTCCCCGGTAATCACCTCACAATGGCCCAACGTCTGTTCTGAAAGTTCCTCTGGTGTAGGATCGCTTCCTACTTGTATTTATTGTAAGAAGAAAGGTCATCTGATTAGTGAATGTTTTAAGCGTAAGAGAAAAAATGACCTTGACAAACCAAAACCAAAAATACTTAAAATTATAGGAGTGATTGATTGATTATATATTGTTTAACAACCCGCTCGAAAATCTTTCATTCATACGAAGACGTCACTATTGCCAGTGAAGGGCTACAAAATTTAGGCTTATGCTCGGCGCTTATGGCCTTTGAGCAGGGAGAGTTCTTTGACGTGCCACACCTGCTGTTACACGGGGCCTCGGTTTTTGCGGTCTCATCCGAAGGACCACGCATTCAGTAACCTATTACGACAAGCATGGGGTACTGAGGATCTATTCTAATAACCCGGATCTCCACGTGGACGATAGGAAAGCCTTTTCGTTTTGTTCTGCCAATCCTGATATTCAGGGTTCAAAGTCCAGTTTTGTTAATAATATGGAGGATTATAAGCCTTTTTTGTCTCAAAGATTTGTTTCACTCATTGGCTTTATCGTTTAAATCCATCAGAATTGCAGTGCTTCGGAATATAATACATCTTTGTGCAGTGATATTATTGAACCAAGTAAATGTAACTGGGAGTTCACCTTGCATTCTTGTGTATAAACAGGATGGTACCAACCGATAGTGTACTGACTTCAGAAACGAGGATTCCGTCCCCAAAACGTCACTATTTATATCCAATTCCCAGAATTGATTACTGTATTGCCAAAATCGGAAATGCAACATTTGTCAGTATTTAACCTGTTAAAAGGTTACTGGCAAGTGCCATTTACTGAAAAAGAAATTTCTGCATTTGAGACTTCCGATGACCTATTTCAATACAAAGTGATGCCTTTTGGCATGAAAAATGCTCCAGCGACCTTTCAGAGGATGATTCACTCCCTTCGTCACAATCTTCAAGGATCTGAAGCCTACGTTGATGATGCTATCATCTACAGCGACACATGGGAGGAACATCTCTAAATCATGCATCAAGCAAACTTAACAGTGAACCTTGCGAAGAGTGACTTTTGTCATGCTACTGTCGAATATTTAGGTCATGAAGTAGGTCAAGGTTATGTTACATCTATTATGGTTAAAGTGGAGATCATTTCAAAGTTCCCGATTCCTACAAATAAGAAAGAGTTAATGAGATTATTTTGCATGACTGGTTTTTACAGAAAATTTTGTCCAATTTTTTCTTCAACATATGTATACAGTTGGTCCACTTACCAACTTATTGCAAAAGAGGGCTAAAATTTAATGGACAAAGGATTGTGACATATCATTTTGTAAAGTCCTCATGAATAGTCCTTTCAGCTACATATTTTCCTAATCAGTCTACGCTTACTGTTGACGCTAGTGAAGTGGGAATCGTTGCTGCTTCGTTTCAAGAACATAGTGACAATGTAGACAGAATTGTTTCTTATTTGTGAAAGAAACTTACGAAAGGTCAACAAAATTATTCTACCGAAAAAGAGTGTCTTGCTTTGTTGTTAGCTTTACTATATTTTGATGTTGATTTGAATGTTACTGTTCATCCGATTCTTGTTTTTTACGGATCACAGTCTTCTCACTTTATTGCATAAAATAGCAAACAAGAATCAGACTCACAAGGTGGAGTTTACTATTGCAAGAGCATGATATTGATACTAAACACATCAAAGACAATGTTATTGCAGATGCCTTATCAAGAGTGTCAAGAGTGTACTTCTTTTTGTTGCGTTGAATTGATGAACTATGTATGATATTTTTAGATTTTGAATCGTTGAGAATTTAAGTTTTCTGATATTTGTTCATTTTGTAAATGTAAAAGAGAAACAGTCACTCATATTTTTATGACTGTGTTTATGTAATTGCATTCTGGAAAGATTTTGTGAAATGATACGATGTTATTGAAAAAAAAAATCATAATAAGAATTGTGTTACTAGGCAATATTGATGGAAGTTGTTTGGAAAATTTTCTTATTTTGTTAGCAAAAAGCATATCTATTATTCCAGATTCCGGGCTCAAAACCCAAATTGTCAGATGCAATTAATTTGTTTAAATACCACCGAAATATAGAAAAATATTACGAAAAAGTGTTTCATAGGAAATCCAGAGTGTTGGTATATGGGCATTGTATGATAATATAATTGATTGATTGATGGTTTGTATACTTTACGTTCCGTCGAGAATTTTTCACTCATATTGAGACGTCACAAGCTGTAGGTGAAGTACCACAAATTTAGACCTATGCTTAGCGCTCAGGACCGCAGCAGTGAGGGTTCTTTAACTTGTCAACGCCTACCGTGACACGGGACCTCCATTTTTAAGGTCATATCCAAAAGACTCATGATTCTCACTTCTAAATGCCGAGCGTTTGACGAAGGAGCAACCACTCGCTATTTTTACGTCTTAGGTTTGACGCGGCCATGGCACAAGCGGGGCTCGAATCTCCCGGTTACGAAGCGAACGCTCTAACCACTGAGCTACCACGACCGGTTTTAATATGATTGACACGTAGTTTGTTGAGAATCATACATATGTGATAAAGGAAATTACCTTAATGTTTAATATCATATATATTTATGATACAATTTTTGAATATGATATATAATTCATTGTTATTTTTGTGGATGCAGAAGATGCATAGAGTGATTGCAGGTGTGAATGAGTGAATGTAGATAATGGTTAGTTCATGTGTGTATAAATGTGATGTACATGTATGTAAAATTTGGGGAGATGTTGTATAATATGTTTACATTAAAACAGGTGTTGTGTAGAGGGTGAATACGTTTGTACTTGATGACACGTATGACCTAGAGTTCTCTAGATGTTCGATGTTTTGAAAGATGACGTACATGTAAATTTGACTACCTGCCAATATTACGTAACGGTGTCCTTCACGAAAGGTCTAGAAAGTTCATTCTTGGTATAAATACATCGTGAATTATGCGACTTCAAGCTCTGTTAGACTAGCACTTTAAGCACTGGTGATTTTAAAAAAAATTTCGGATTTAACTGGGAGATTTCAAGAATTACCTTGGCGCAAATTTTGTGTGTTGATTTATTTGTACAACTATCATGAGTTAGTATTTTGCTATTGTTGTATTTTTCATCATAATTTCAAATAAATCTCATTAATTTTAAATTGTCTCTGTTATTCAATTCTGCTAGTTATTACGGGAATTCTGACGCATAACAATACATTTTAAGCAAGAGCCATATCATTTTTTGAAAGATTTTTGTGGTGTCTTTAAGAAGTGCAATAAGTTGTCGGAATTTCTTTTTTACCTTGAGAAGCAAATCGGATGGAAAAATGACGAACAAATACCTGGTGCTCAGTGCATTGTTGTGTGCAACAGTGTGTTATAGTTTGCTTTAATGGTTAGAATCTCAACCATTTTAAAGATATCTGAACAATAAAAAAATTATGCGAGTTAGGATACACCGGGGCACTAGCCCATCAGAATAATCTGTGCATCTTTATATCATATGTGCTGTTTGAACATATATGGTTTAGGGGCTAGGAACTCAACTGCTTTAAATATATTTTATGAATTATGAATTGCCCTGCAGAATGTTCAATGCATCTTGACATAAGCAGCTGAAATACACACACACACACACACACACACACACACACACACACACACACACACACATATATATATATATATATATATATATATATATATATAATGAGGTATTATGTGGTAACTACTGTGATTTCTTTGCTACTTACACAAGTACGACGGATAGTATGTTTGAAAGCAAATACTTGCGTGTGGGTATTACTGCATTGTCAGTATCATATCGCAGTCATTGACTGTCTTGACCCTCCTTACTCCTCATGGACTACATCACATTAACTGATTACCCTAGTCCTAGTTCAGCATAATGAATTATTATCCTAATCCTTGTACAGCATAATTGCTATTCTAGTCCTGGTACATGACAATGACTGACCATCCTACTGATGGTACAGCACAATGATTGACTATACTAGTCGTCATACGTCACAATGACTGGTCATCTTAGTAAATAATGACTGATCTTGTTACATCACAATGGTGGGAATCCCCTATACATCATAACGAACGAGTGTCCTTGTACATCACAATGGTTGACTAACCAATCCTTCATACACCGAAAAACAACTCGCATACATTTTAATGACCAGTACATATACATCACACCGATTGAATATTCTAACCATCGTTATAGAGTCGGAAAGTCTATTCATGTGACTAGCGAGAAATAACGTGAAATCGTGCTTCCGGGCATTTGTTAGGATGATATCATAAATAATGCACTAGACTCACTTGTTGAAAACTACACAAAGCTTACTACAAAAGCAAGAGAGGGGTGGGGATGGCAACAGGGTTTTAAAATTTGTTCTAGTTAAAGAGATATGCGTTTGTTCAAGCGTCAATGTGAGACACATCCTACAAATGTAGGTATGTTTATATTATATGAGGGCGAGTCAACCCGCCTAACTTATTTCCGGTTGAGATTCATCTCTTCTTTTTCGATGCAATTGCCCTCTAGTGTAATGCACTTGGATCAACGGCTAAAAAAGTCAGGGTCCTTTCCATTTACCCATTCTTCAACTGCCGTTACGACTTCCTCGTCAGACGGGAAATGACGTCAACGATATCCGTTTTCAAGTTTGGGAATAGGAAGAAGTCGCTAGGAGCTAGGTCAGGCGAAAAGGCAAGATGTGGTATTAATTCATACCCGTTTTGCTCTACAGCATCCATTGCAACTTTGCAAGTGTGAATTCTCGCGTCGTTGTACTGTTGCAGAAAAATACCTTTAGAGAGTTTATCTCTGCGTTTTTCACGGATGGCGGTTCTCAGCTGGTCTAGAAGGTTTGCATAGTACACTCTAGTTATTGTACTTCTCTTGGGTGAAAAGTCCAACGCCTTTTGCTTCCCAAAATACTGTTGCAATCACCTTGTCAGCAGATGGTTGCTCCTTGAACTTCTTTGGCCTCGGGGACCCTGGCCCTACCCACTGACGACTCTGAGATTCAACAAGGCACTGCGTACTGATGTTCTGGTTGTCATTTGCTCATCGCTGAGGGTTTTGAAGATCTAACTCATACCTAAACGATTATGTAAGATTGTTGAAACGCTACTACACGAAATGCCTAATACCTGCGCTATTTATTCTACATGAATTCGACCATCAGAGTATACCAGATCCCGAAGTTTGTTACACGTTCCTTCGTCGGTGGCATCCAGTGGGCGTCAAGACCTGGCTTCATCTTCTAAAGTGGACGTAGCACGTTTGAATACCCTACCCAGAATTCAACTTGAGCATAACATGGTGCAGAAGACCCATACACATCGGCTAACTCGTCGTATATTTCCTTACCTATTTTACTTTTTAAATACAAGGACCGAATTACAACACGGTAGTTAACTTTAGATGAAAAGCATGCCTTTGCATCACTGGCCATGTGTGACATTCAATATCTTATTGAAGATTGACTCGATAGCGTGCAACTTTTTACCCACGTATAAAACATGTATTGAAACAAGGCATGGAAATCGTGACCTTCTCAGCCAATCGGAAATGGGAAAAGCTGGATATTAATTGACTCGCCTTCGTACAATCGTCTTCACTAAATGCACTATACAGTCGTTTTGCATCATATACACCCGTATATCTATGTCAAAGATACTGAAAGTCCTCGATCAACATCTAAGCAATATACACTGTACATGTGAGTAGTTTTAAATTAATTCTTGATTGATGTTGCGGTAAACACCCCCCCCTCCCTCTTTCCCTTTAAGAATTTGCTCGAATGAAAACGCTTGAGCACTAGAAAGGAATAGATAGTTTTCCTCTTATATATAACATGGATGATATATTCATCAACTTTATTCTATATTTCTGTTTCACGGTTTCATAAAGAAATTTATCTAAATTTCATAAAGATATTTCTGGAAAATGAAATCCTCTATATCACCAATCACATCAGCGACATGTGATTGTCCCGAAGGTCAGTTTTGCTTCCGCGATGTATCTGCAGTACTAATATTATAGTATATTTAATTTATATTAAAGCAGCATACAGGGGCGGATCCAGGAATTAGTAGAGGCCTACCTTCTCTACATCACTATGAATATAATAGATCTGCGGTTGTAGAGAACAAAATCTTTAAAATTGGTCAACTTTTGCCAGTTTTGTCCCATCCTAAGGCCCCGGACCAGGGGGTGCAGGATTCCTGTAATTTTTGTCTATATCCCCTTTGTCCCAAAGATACTACATACCAAATTTCAAAAGAATTGGAAGGGCAGCTATAAAGAGGTTAAAATGTTTAATTGTTAACGCACAACTGACGCAGACCAATACCAGTTGGTCATTTAAACAAGAGTCACAAAGGCCTTATAGGTCACTTAAGTACTAGTTAAAAGTATTACTAGTCCCAAGAGCAATGGAATCTGTAAAAAAAATCCTGTTCTGCATTTTTAAGCTAAAGTCTAATATTCAGCAATAGTGTAAAACAAGATGTGTTATTCTTCAATTTAGATGCCACCGAACGTCCCTATACTGATGAAAGACTTTACATAATATAATATATGCGTTGGTATATGTAACATATGTAACATTAACATTTTCCTATATATGTATTTAGTTTTTCCTATATATGTATTTAGTTTTTTGAATTGGTGCCTTCTCATTCTACATATTCATTTTGTTTCACTTCAGTATCAACAGCACTAAAGATGTTATTGAATGTTTGACACATAATTTTTATACACCAAGTTTGGTCCTGTCCTATAGTCAGAACCCCAAGCTCTACCCCGGGGATCATGAAATTCACAATTTTGGTAGATGCATTCCTGCTCTACGTCTCTATACATTTAGATTTCTTAAAAATGTACAGTTGCAGAAAAGAAGATTTTTGAAAATTGATCACTTTTTGGCAGTTTTTGCTCCATCCTTAAGACCCCAGGGTTGCAAGAGTCCCGAAATTTCTATTTTATGTTTCCCTTGTCCCAAAGATGTTTCATACCAAATTTCAAAAGAATTAGAATGTTAGTTATCAAGAAGTTAAAAATATTCAATTGTTAACGCAGGACGACAAACAGGAATCAATAGGACACCCGAGTTTACTTGGATGACCTAAGAATTAGTTGTCAAAACAAATACAGTTCAAAATGTTTCAAGAATTACATGTATCATCTCTTTAAAAGCCTTCAATAACTATTGAACTTGAAAATTGTTATCTCTTAAATTGTTGATCTCTTAATTGCAGATTGTGTCAACTTTTGCATTTCTTCAGCTCCTGCAAATCAAATTGCACGTCAACTCCTGAATTAATCAAATCCTGCAAATCATTTTCGTAAATACTTCATCCCTTTAATTGTTCAACTCTTACAAGTTATATTAATTAACGATTCATCTCTTGATTTTTTTTCTTCTTGTAAATAGATGTGATGTTTCATCTCTTCAATTCACTCATATTTTCCCCCGAATCAATACCTGTTTGCACCTCTCAGATATTAAAGGATGTGATCGGAATATCAAAAGAATTGACGTATAGGAGAGAATGATTTATCGGAAAAATTAACTTTTGAAAATCAATGTTCATTTGGTATATTCTACAGTGTACATTTCTAAATTTTTCAAATTTGCACTTTCAACCTACAATTTCGTATTTTCAATTTTGAAATTAATCTTCAAAGTTAGTTAAAACAACATTTCCTCAATAAAAACGTCTATCTTTGCATAAATTTTGGCCTAGAAGTCCTTTAGGGCAGGCCTGTCCCTAATATAAACTATGATATTTTGATAGGTTTTGATCTAAGGAATATTTTAACATAGGATTGCCCTAGGGTGGAAAGTTACACACACACACACACACACACACACACACACACACACACACACACACACACACAAAACTATGAAAAATACAAAAACCTCTTTCTATCGTGGTTCATATTTATGCTGTTTATATTTATAGTTAGTGTAGTTCAGATAGGTAGACCGCAGACGCTCAAAATCAACAATTTTAGTACCCTAGTTTCAATCCACCCGTTTGCACGCTTTTACTGTTAAAAAACTTTCGCCTCATTTTAATTTTTTGTATTCACACTTGTGTAATTTACTTCAATTTTCTTCCTTTAATGCATGTTTGCTATTGATATAAAAGACATTTATGAGAACGCAGATCATAAATTCTCTGTAACTAAAAGCAATCAACCGGACTTATACCTCAGTGTGAGCACTTTGTTCGAGGAAAAGAATCGTTCACTCTGTGTTACTAGATGCAAGTGTCACGATAAAAATCCTGCCGAGCAAAACTTGCTACGTTTGCCTTTCAAGAACATCTCTGGGAAATGGTACTGTTCTGTGAGAGATACTGCATAATAGATGAAATTCATTCCTCGGGAAAATGTGTGTATTGGCAAAATGCAGGAGGAAGGTTTACAGGTTAGAAAAGAGTGGGGTTGGGTCAGTTAAGGTTTCCTGTCCCGTTAACATTATCCAGGCATCAGATAAAGACCCTCATACAAAGGATGTATCTGTAAATACTGGGGGTGGGGGTGCAGATGAATAAACAGTTGATGATAAATATATTGAAATTACATTTAAAAATTGTATACCTTGAAGACAATACTCTATACCCTGATCAGATTTTAAGCTATAGGGTTACGTTTCAGTTACGATAGTTAATTTCTTGAATTTCACTTTCATAATTTGTATTTCTTACACCAATGACTTTTTAAAATATCATTTCTAAAGAAACGAGTTGTAAGTAAACGCATATGAAGTAATTGCATTGTTAAAAGTAAACTAAGAAATACGAAATGAAATTTCAAGATACGGAACTAAAAATGCGTCCACAATTCATGCTGCTTGGATAACGACTGTGAAAAGGTTTCTTCTATCTCTACAAGTTACGTGTATTGACTAAAGCGATGCATGAGAAACAAATAACTACATGCATGTTGCCTAAAGTCATCGACCGGAACGGAGCTTTGTAAAGACCAAAACCCCAAAGGTCAACGATATTTTTACACAGAAGTATTCCTTATTGTAAACATTTATCCTGGGCGTGCGTTAATAATTCTTACTTATTAATTAGAATAACAATAATGGCTCATTACTCTCTCACTTTTATATTTTGTCTCAAATTAAAATATTGTGCATTTTCATAGAAGATACAAGTATACACACCACAAACTGAACAATTGTTTTACTTTACAACATTTGCTCTACTACACTACAATAACATAATTTGTTTAAAAATCTCTTTAAAAATCTACTTCCTAGAGGGTCAGTAGTTTTTTCTTCCAAGTGACCCTTGTAAAGCTGTGTTCCTAAAAATAGCAACCTCAGCACAACGTCGCTTTGAACAATCAATGCCATTACGTAACAGATAAAGCAACGGAAATAAACTAGAATCGTCATGGACGTGCCATACTTTTAATCAAATGACCCCGATCGATTTTTTTGTAAAAATGAATTAATAAATAAATTAATTAATTATATAAAAGAACTTTTTAATGGAATAATCGAATGGAAAGTTAAATATCTTCGGTAAATGGTGATAACTTTATCGAAAATTTTCTTGAACTATCGATTTCGGTTGTTTATTTTCCTGACAGAATAGCGGGATGAGCGGTTCTTCGTAGACAATGCTTATAAAATGTAACTGAATTTTTTTGGGGGGTATCAAAATAACAATACTGATAAACTAAGGTTTTTCCCTTAGTTAGAGTGCAAATGAAATATGTCGACACACCACCAATAATGTAAATCACCCCCACCCCTTTCCATCGTTCATTATGAATACTATAGCAATGCTGATCTTTTCCTATAGTTTATTTTTGTTTTAGAGAATAGCGGAGTGCAAATTAATAAAATGTTGACACAGGACCAAGCAGATTCATCTTCTTTAGGAACCAGATTTGCGATTCCTTTAGATGTGAGGACTATGTTTCATATCGTAAGGATAAAAATTAAGATTTCATAAATTCAAATTAAGCTCCTTTATTCCAGAGTGTAGATATGTGGATTCTATATATCATTTTCAAAGTGTATTGTAATAGCTTTTATGTTACAAAACATATTCGACAAATGACCTCTAATATTAACAAGCCTTCTGAGTGTATTGCAGGCAATACAAAGTCCCCTACAGGTAGGCTAATTCAGTCAAAGTCAGTCAAGTGTAACGAAACTCAAACTTGATCTGTAACTATCTAACACAAAGCCACATATCAAATTTCAATTGAATTATCTTCATCCAATGCGGAAAAGGGTCCGGAAAACTGATTCTTGCAATTTATCAAGGGGTACAATTCAGTCAATAGTACGTCAAGCGTAACGAAACTCAAACTTGATCTGTGACATATATAAAATTTCAGTTGAATATATTCATCAAATGTGGCGAAAAGTCTTGAAAACCCCAAGTATTCATAAAGGGGCATAATTCGGTCAAAAGTAGGTCTAACGTAACGAAACTCAAACTTGTTCTGTAGCTATTGAAGACAGTCATATTTAAAATTTTCAGTTGAATATCAGGTAGCATAGGTCCCTAACACACTTATTTACAATAAACTTCGATCTTTCTTTGTATGCGAAAACGCTGGATCGTATTCTGCGAGTTTACTTTGTGTATGTTCTTTATTCTTCCCTTGACTGAGTTGCAATGAACATGGAATTTACAAAAACTAAACGGACGGATTACTGAAAGTACACAAATATGCTAGACCTCCCTGGTGAAACTGGATGCACTCTAAATCTGTATCTCATATCATGTCAGTTTTGTTCAAATGAGTGAATTTAAAGTACTTAGTTTTTCTTCTCACCTATATAAAATGATTTTTTCATCCGTATTCCATTTTTTAAAATTATATTTCATTATCTATAAAACAAAATCCGAAATTTTATTGATGTTTCAGCTTGCGGAAACCATTACGTATCCTAGCCTAGAGTTTCCGCAACGCTGAAACTTGACGGAAACTATAATAGTTTACGCACTGCGAAAGCCATACAGGAAATCTCAACAAACTTAGCGGGAACTTGCGGAAACTATGTAATATTTTACACACTGCGGAAACCATTCAGGAAACATCAACGTTATGTTTCCGCAAGGTTTCCATAAAATTTCAGTTTTGCAAAAACTATTGTTTTCATCCAGTGATATTGACTGATATTAATAAATTGAATTGTTAACACACATTTTATAAATATGACCATTTTGGCCCAACCTGGTACCAAAACTTGGAATTTAAAAATTTGGTTAACGGCTATCTGCTCTTTCTAGATATCCATTTAGGTTTAGTTTAACATCAATGACATTAAAGATGTTCTTTCAATGTTTTACAGATAAAAACCTTTATGTCAAGTTTGGCCCACCATGGAGTCAGAACCTCCACTCCACTGATCATGACATTTACAAGGTAGAGGTTTCCCGCTCCACATGATTTTCCGTTTAAGTTTTTTTTACAGGTGTTTGGTTGTACAAAAAAAAATCAACAACTTTGAAAATTGGTCAATTTTTTCTCATCCCTACAATTCATGTCCCCCTTGTTCCAGAGATGCTTCATATTAAATTTGAAAGGAAATGGAAGGGCACATACCAAGAAGTCAAAAATAGAATATTGTTACACTACGACGGACGACGACGGACGCAGACTAATAGCAATAAATGGAGGTAACTTGGGTGATTCAGGTGACCTACAATTGTCAGCTTTCACCAAATATTTTTACAATGGTTTCCGACGAAAAACTCTTTTCAAGATGGTTTAACAGTTTAAGAAAATATTGAATTGATATTCATAGTGTGCGATTATGATCCTCTCAAATGCACAATTAACCTTATAGAGAGTCATAACGGGGATGCTGACATATTGAGCTTCATACGCACTTGGGTGAATAAAAAACTACTCCAGTAAACCTCCTTGGATTAGATGAAGACACTTGCGATCTGTGAAAGCAGTCCTGCATATTTAGAAAATCTTACACTGAGTGTATTAAGGACCCATTACATTGTCAACAACAAATATTATATTACCATTCCTTTATCATGCTGAATCCCGTTTATGGACATCGACCCGATGCTTATTAACTTAGCAATGGAGAGTGTTTCAGCTTTCAAGACGACCTTCCCCATCTCTCCAGTAATGTTTTAACGCTAAACGAGTTGCACGATGTCTTCTTTTAGTGTGACATTTTTCCAATTATACAAGAGCCCGCGTTAACATCTGTGAATTTGATGACTAATAAGTCCCAGCGCTGTCAGGGTAGAAAATAATAGAGCTGAGGAGGCTCATTTATCTCATGTATATTGTTCTGACGCTATGATAAGTAGTTAAAAGTATCAAAAACAAGTGGATGGAGATGGGAGATGATGTATAACTTGTTACCGTTTTTGTATACTGCCTTTAGTTAACTTGAATCAGGCATCATACGTAGTTGCTCAAACAGTATAAGACTGACGACATTTATCTACCTCTTTGATTATAATTAGTTTACGTATACAACTGCGTTCATACTGATGCATATGATGTGATATATATTTATCCTACAAAACATACATATAATATATTTTATACATTATACACATTATAAGAGCTTAAAAAAGCAAAAAGAGACAATCTGATTAATTTAGATTGAAGCTGAATACTAAAATAAAGGTGTGAATAGCGTATAAGTAGGGAATGAAATAGCATGCAAACTACACAATAAAAACTGATATACAAGAAAACTATTCTTCTAGAGAGCTTTAAAATTTGATAAAAAGCAAGGATTTTCTGTCAGTAACGTACACTATATCGTTAAAATGTTCTACTATAATGTTCTACTATAGCATTATAACTGGCACTACCTCCATATTGTATATATACGTTGTGTCGCGTCTGAAATAACTGGTCAATTGATGATAAATACCTGTGCTATGTTTCCTTAATAAGCAAATAATAACACACACACACACACACACACACACACACACACACACACACACACACACACACCAGATATATATATATATATATATATATATATATATATATAAGTTATTAGTTGGTTGTTTGTTTGTTTTACGTCCCGTCGAGAATTATTCACTTCACTCATATTGAGAGTGAATATGTAAGTGAAGTACCACAAATTTAGATCTATGCTTAGCGCTCAGGGCCATAGCAGTGAGGGTTCTTTAATGTGCCAACGCCTACCGTGACACGGGACCTCCGTTTTTAAGGTCATATCCGAATGACCCGTGATTCTCAATTCTAAATGCCGAGCGATAATGATTAACAGAACAATAACATCAAATAGGCCCTTTGTAAACAGTGGATTATTTCTACAAATCGTACAAAATTTCCTTATCTGGGATACGAAATGCAGTAGAAAAGAAAGAGAAAAGAGAAAAATCGTGAATGAAAAGAAAAAAAAACTTTTAAATATATGAAACTAAAATCCACGAAGTTCAATTGGATTGGGCGGTTGCCGTTGCGATACCTTGCTACTGACTTTACGTTGGTTTGAAGTCACGGAGCAAATGACATTTAGATAGTTTATTTTCAATTCATCCAGCCCTTCAACTTCTACAACTGATTTCTTTTAGCATCAAATAAAAAGTTATCAGATCATTATATATTGAGACACCTCAAAGATTCTTAACTATTAAAAGAATTCACACCACTCCCTACATGAGGGAACGTATGGGAAACATTTGTAACGGTACCCGTTACAATGACTACTAGTTAAGATCTTCCGTTTCTAACGGAAGACCTTCTACTGATCACACTGTTTATTATTATTATTATTATTGTTATTATTATTAAGAATTCGTAGGGATCCGGGTTGTTAGAATAGATCCTTAGTACCCCTTGCTTGTCGTAAGAGGCCACTAAATGGGGCGGTCCTTCGGATGAGACCGCAAAAACCGAGGCCCCGTCTCACAGCAGGTGTGGCACGTAAAACATCCCTCTCTGCTTAAAGGCCATAAGCTCCAAGCAAAGGCCCAAATTGGCAGCCTTTCATCGGCAATGGTGACGTCTCCATCTGAGTAAAAAATTCTCGATCGGGACGTTAAACAATATCCAATCAATCATATTATTAAGATTTTTTTTCCAACGGAACACCTTCTACTAATCGTCCTGTTTATTAAGGTCTTCCGTCTCCAACAGAAGGCCTTCTACTGATAGTAGTTTATTATTATTAATATTACTATTACTATTATTATTTTCCCCTCAGTTTTCTCAAAGATAGTTTGATGGATTGTCTTGAAACTTTCAGGGATGATCCAGTGTGCAAACACGCCCAGGGATTGTTTTTTTCATTTTTTCAAATTTCACTTCCGTTCGTCAGATAAGTCCGATTTGCTTATTCTGATGTCCACCCTTTTTCTCTGAAACGGTAAAAGATAGAACCACCAAACTTTCAGGGATGAAAGATCTCACTTCGTAGGCGTGCAGATCTGGGTTGGACACGTCAGTCGTCACTTCCGGTCGCCATCGTAATCGAAAATTTCACCCGTGTCACAGCATGTGTGGCAAGTTAAAGATCCCTCCCTGCTCAAAGGCCATAAGTGCCGAGCATAGGCCTAAATTTTGCAGCCCTTCACCGGTAATGGTGACGTCTCCATATGAGTGAAAGATTCTCGAGCGGGACGTTAAACAATATATAATCAATCAATAATCAAAATTTTCATTGGAAATGGAGTCCCATACCCCATTATTAGGTCTCTTTTGAAGAGTCGAAAAAAGTGAACCATATCGGAACATGGAAAGTCCACTTCCGGTTATTTAAAAAAAATTCAAATTCTCTTTTTTCAATGTCTTATACCTCACTTAATAATCAAGTGATGGACTTGTGTTTAAGAAATCTGGTATAAATGTCTAATGTATCGTCACACATTCACGTCCGGTCGTGAGATATGTGGCGGACAAATTTAAACACTATAGACGTTTCAAACTTGCAGGAACGATAGATTATAATTGGTCCATGCTATCCATGTTGTCTACATGTTTGTCTGTCACTTCCAGTCTTCACAGGAAGTGGTTGAAAAATTGACAACTTTTCAAATTTTGCGAGCGATTTTTTACAGATGGTAGAGAACAGTTTCTTGAAACTATCAGTGAAGATGTCTTTTCAAATGAACTTGGTACGGTAATTTTGTTTTTCAAAAATTCACTTCCGTTCGTGAGATATGTCCGATTCCATTTTTCTCAAAACAGATTTTGCCCACCCTTTTTTCGGAAATGATAAAAGATAGAATCACGAGATTTTCAGGGTTGATAGACCACCGTTTGTAGGCGTGCAGAATCGGGTTCATCCTGTCCGTAGTCACTTCCGATCGTCACCGGAAATGAAGAACAGATATGTCAAATTTAAAATTTTCGTTTTTGCAGCAAATATTGTAAGGGATAGTCAAGTCTCTTTCGTAGTTTCAGAAAATGTATAACTTACCGGAAGTTAAAATAGCAACTTCCGGTTTTTCGAGAGAAACTTCGGAAAATCGATTTTTCTTTCTTTTCGCATAACTCGCTTAGGAATTAAGCTTTTAAAATGAATTTCACATATATTATTGACACTTCTCATCTCTGCCGTATCTTTAAACACTTTTTCAAAGTTCACTTCCGTTAATCAGAGATGTCCATTTCCGTTTTATAAAGAGAAATTTTGTCCACTATTTGTCTTCTACATGGTTGCAGATAGAGTCATGAAACATGCAGGGATGATACATAATGACTTTCTGCTTTGTAATACGGTTCACTATCGTCATCCATCACTTCCGGTCGACACGTAAAATGTAAAATTTATGTTTGTGAAACAAAACTTGCATAGAATTTATAGCTATCTAATGTAGTTTCAGAAAATGCGCGACTTACCGGAAGTTAACAGAATAACTTCCGATTTAAAAAAAAAACCTTCAGAAGATAAGTTTTTCTTTGTTCCTATATATCTGGCTTATAAGTCAGGTGTTTGAGTTGATTTTCACATATATTATTGATATCATCACACTCTCCAGAATACTTCAATACTTTTATCAAAATACACTTCCGTTCGTGAGATCTATCAACTTTCCTTTTTTTCAGAAAGATTTTATTCGTTCGTTTTTTCAGGAAGGGTTGAAGAATGAGTTTTAAACCAGTCAGAAATGCTAGATGGTGAATTTTATATGTGACATCAGCTTTCAATTTTGTTGCTGTCAATTCCGTAGTCCACAGGAAGTAGGTTAAAAATCTGTAAATTATTAAATTCTTCATTTTTAAATGACAGAGTCTAATAGAGCATTTCAAATCATAACATTTCCACCGGAACTTAGTTTTGTCTAAAAGATTAGCATTTTCCGATGAATCTTTCAGAGGTGATTGTAATTTTCGTTGGATTTAAGGAGGTTCAGGAAATCGGAAGTAAGTTGAAAAAAAACCCGGAAATTGTTTAAAATTGCTAACTCTCAACTTCTATGCGATTTTCGTTCTATTTCGATACATTTAGGTGCTTATTCCATTCATTTATTCTCGTTTTTAATCAGTTGAATTATCACACTTAACATCCTATCTAATCGGACGAAAGACCTATTCGTTGCTCGCAACGAGATCATGTCTAGTTATTATTATTATTTTCCTCTCAAATTTTCTCAGAGATGGTTTGATAGATTGTCTTGAAAGTTTCAGGGATTATTCAGTGTAAAAATACGCCAAGGGGATTTTTCATTTTTTCAAAATTTACTTCCAGTCGTCAGATAAATCCGATTTACGGATTCTGATGTCCACCTTTTTTCTCAGAAACGACAAAAGATAGATCACCAAACTTTCATGGATGAACGATCTCACTTCGTAGCTCTGCAGAATCGAGTGACTTCCGTTCTTCAACGGAAATGATAAAAGAAATCAAAAATTTCAAACTTTTTATTTGAAATTGAGTCCTATACCACATTATTAGGCCTCTTTTGAATCGTCGAAAAAAGTTAACCCCACCAGAACTTGAAAATTCCTTTTTTTCAATGCCTTATATCTCGCTTAATAATCAAGTGATGGACTTGTGTTTGACATATCTTGTAGAACGTATACATGTCTAAAGCAATCCCATAAGTATACCAAAAATATACGTCCGTGGTGGTATGGGGCGGACAAATTTAGCTATGACTTTTTGATTCTCTTAGAAATGAATACAGATAGACGCTTCAACCATGCAGGGACAAACGATTACCACAAATCTATGCTATCCTTTTTGTTTACATGTTTACATGCCACTTCCGGTCTACACAGGAAGTGGTTAAAGAAATTGACAACTTTTGGGGGGTTTTCTTAGAGATGGCTTAGAAGATTTTCTTGAAACTATCAGAAAAGATATCTTTTTTGACTTTTTGCCGTGATTTTGTTTTTCAAAAATTCACTTCCGTTCGTGAGATACGTCCGATTTCTTATTTTTCAAAATAGATTTTGTCCACCCTTTTCTCGAAACGGTAAAAGATTCACCAGAGTCACCAGATTTTCAGGGTTGATATATCTCCGATTGTAGGCGTGCAGAATCAGGATAACCCTGTCCGTCGTCACTTCCGATCATCACCGGAAGTCAAATTCCAAAATGAAACTCTAAAGTATAAAACATTTATCAAAATTCACTTCTGTTCGTGAGATATGTACACTTTCCTTTTTTAAAAGAAGATATGCATTCATTTTCTCAGAAAGAGTTAAAGATTGAGTTTTTCAGGAATGATAGATGGTGACCTTCAGATGTGACATACATCTTTCAGTTTCGTTGCCGTTACTCCGTCGTCCACAGGAAGTAGGTTAAAAATCTGCAAATTATTAATTTTTTTAAGATGTCGATAACAGAGTCTAACAGAGAATTTCAAGTCATACCATTTCCATTGGAAGTTAGTTTTACCAAACCGGAAGTTGTCCAAAAAAAAAAGAATTTAAAAAAAAAAAAAACTTTCAGGGATGATGCCTGCACGTTCAAAATGTAATTTTCCTTGGATTTAAGGAGTTCCAAGAAGCCGGAAGTGAACATAAAGGAACCGGAAGTTGTTTAAAATTAATAATTCTCATCTTTTGTGTGATTTTCCCTCTATTTCGATAAATTCAAGTGTTTCTTCCATTCATTTATTGCTGTTCTTTATCAGTCGAATTATCACAGTTAAGATTCTAGCTAATCCGACGGAAGACCTACTCGTTGCTGACAATGAGAAGATGTCTAGCTGTCATTATTATTTTTTCCCTCAGTTTTCTCAGAGATGGTTTGATAGATTATCTTGAAATTTTCAGGGATTATTTAGTGGAAAAATACGCCCAGGGTTTTTATTTTTCAAAATTTATTTCCGTTCGTCAAATAAGTCCGATTTGCGGAATCTGATTTCCACCCATTTTCTACAAAACGGTAAAAGATAGAGTCACCAAACTTTCAGGGATGAACGATCTCCTTTCGTAGGCGTGCAAAATCCGGAAGGTCATATCAGCCGTCACTTCGGGTCGTCATCGAAAGGGATAAAAGAAATCGAAAATTTCCAACTTTTTATTGGAAAATGAGTCCTATACCACATCGTTAGGTCTCTTTTGAAGAGTTGAAAAAAGTTAACCCCATCGGACCTTGAAACGTCCACTTCCGGTTATCAAAAAAAACTTTTCAGATATTCGTTTTTCAATGCCTTATTTGTCGCTTAATTATCATGTGATGGACTTGTGTTTCAGAAATGATGTTGACAGTATAAATGTCTGAAGTAACCCCAATGTTTTTCAAAAATTCACTTCCGGTCGTGAGATATTGCGCGGACCAATTTAGACCTTCTTTCTTCAATTTCTCTGAAATGAATAAAGATAGACACTTGACACTTGCAGGAACGATAGATTATCATTAGTCCATGCTATTCATATTTTCTACATGTTTGTCCGTCACTTCTGGTCTACACAGGAAATGGTTAATGAAAAACACATGACATTACGATTTTTCGAGAGATCTTTTAGAGATGATTGAGTGGATTGTTTTGAAACTATCAGGACAGATGTCTTCTGAAATTAACTTGGTACGTTAATTTTGTTGTACAAAAGTTCACTTCCGTTCGTGAAATATGTTCGATTTCCAGTTTTTCAAATCAGATTTTGTCCATCCTTTTTTTCGAAAATGGTAAAAGGTAGAGTCACGAGACTTCAAGGGATGATAGATCTAGGTCTGTAGGAGTGGAGAATTGAGTTAACCTTATGCGTCGTCACTTGCGATCGTCACCGGAAGTGAACACGACGTGTGTCAAATTTCAAATTTTTGCTTCGACATGAAATCTTACATGAAATAAATGAATCTCTTTCGTAGTTTCAGAAAATATATAATATACCGGAAGTTCAATTAGCAACTTCCGGTTTTTCGAGAGAAACTTCGAAAAATCGCATTTTCTTTCTATTAAAATAACTCGTTTATGCATGAAGTTTTTGATATGAATTTTACATATATCATTGATATTTTTTTTATGTGTATAGTATCTTCCACTTCTTAAATATCTGGCCTATAAATCAGATGTTTGTGATCATTTTTACATATATTATTGACATTAACATTATCAAAGTCTATAGTATAGTTTAAAACTATTATGAAAATTCACTTCCGTTCGTGATATATGTCCACTTTCTTTTTTTCAAAAGTCAATTTTATTCGTTCATTTTTTTTTTCAAAAATAGTTGAAGATTGAGTTTTGAAACTTTCTGGAATGATGGATGGTGACTTTTAGATGTGACATTTATCTTTCAATTTTGTTGCCGTCACTTCCGTCGTCCACAGGAAGTAGGTTAAAAATCTGCAAATTTTTTTTTTCATTAACAGAGCATTTCAAGTCATACCATTTCCACCGGAAGTTAGTTTTACCAACCCGGAAGTTGTCCAAAAAATGAGCATTTTTGTTTGAATCTTTCAGGAAAGATCCCTGGAAGCTCAAAGCGTAATTTTCGTTGGATTTAAGAAGTTCCAAGAAACCGGAAATGAATAGAAAAGAACCGGAAGTTGTTTAAAATTGATAACTCTCGTCTTCTATATGATTTTTGTTCTATTTCGATAAATTTGGGTGCTTCGTCCATTCATTTGTTCTCGTTCTTCATCAGCTGAATTATCACAGGTAAGATCCTATCTATTTGAAAGGAAGACCTACACGTTGCTGGCAATAAGATTATGTCTAGTTATTATTATTATTGTTCTTTTTCTTACCGATGTTGTGCACGCCATTTCTAATAAACCTCTTGATCGAATTTCATGAAACTATCAGGAAGAATGTACGATAGGAGGATCTAGATTTTTTTTCTTTTTCAAAAATTCACTCTGGTTGTTACTTACTGACGATTTCCTGTTTTAAAATTAAAACAATTAAAGACAGTCTAAAGAGATGATAGATGTTGACTTTCCACCGGAAGTGAACAAAAAACCGTAAAAATTCAAATATATGCGTTTAAAACAGAACCTGCATAAGGCAATTAAGTCTCTTTTGTAGTTTCAGAAAATGTTATACTTACCGGAAGTTTAACCAACAACTTCCGGTTTGTCCTCACATATCTCGCTCATCAAAAAAGCTTTCAAAATGCCTTTCACATATGTTATAGAATATGTCAAATATTTTTTTCCAAAATTCATTTCCGTTCGTGAGATATGTCCGCTTTCCTATTTTTAAACGATATATTGTTCGGAAGTTTTCTTAGGTGGTGACCTCTAAATTTGATATTTTTCGTTACCATCACTTCCGGTCGAGAAAAAGTTCGTAAAAATGGTCTTTCTTTGTCCTCATATATCTCGTTTATAAATCAGGTGTGTGATATGATTTTCATATATATTATTGACATTATCCATCTCTAGAGCATAGTGGAATTGTTTTTTGACAAAAATCAAATCCCTTTTTGAGAATGTCCAATTTCCGTTTTCCAAACAAGATCTCTCTCCGTTCGTTTTTTCAGAAACAGTTGAAGATTGAGTTCTGAAATTTTCAGGAATTATCGATGATGACGTCGTCCGCCGAAAATAGTTTAAAAATATGCATTTTTTCATTATATTCATTTTTAAATGTTCGTAACAGTCATACAAGGCATTTCAAGTCAAAGCCGCCCGCGTGGCGCAGTGGTTAGAGCGTCGAGCTCAAAGATCTGATGATCCTTGAGTCGGGGGTTCGAATCCCACTGTGGGACGTGGGTGCCGGTCTTTCGGATGAGACCGTATAAACCCGTGTCGCAGTAGGTGTGGCACGATAAAGATCCCTCCCTGCTCAAAGGCCCTGAGTGCCGAGCATAGGCCTAAATTTGCAGCCCTGTCATTTCAAGTCATACTACTTCCAACAGAAGTTAGTTCTACTAAACCGGAATTTCTTAAAAATGAGCAGTTTTCTTTGAAGCTTTCAGGCACCATTCCTAGAGCTTCATGGTGTAATTTTCATTGGTTTAAAGAAATTCCGAGAAACCGCAAGTGATTAGAAAAAGAACCGGAACTGTTTAAAATTAACAAATCTCATTTTCTATGTGATTTTCGATCAATTTCGAAATATTTGGGTGCTTATTTCCTTTCATTTATTTTCATTCTTCATCAGTCGAATTATCACAGTCAAGAAAGATCGTATATGATCTGATCAGAAATCGGATGGAAGACCTACTCGATGCTCCCAACGAGATCGTTTACAGTTATTATCAAAATTATTATTACTACCATATAAGTGAAAAATTCTCGTGCGGGAAGTTGAACAATATATATATATATATATATATATATATATATATATATATATATATATTGTTCAACCAATATATATATATATATATATATATATTGTTCAACTTCCCGCACGAGAATTTATATATATATATACTCTGCAAAAAAAGAAACGCATAATGGATTTTTTAAGATTTTAGTAGATGTATTTTGGATTATGATTTTACAATAAAAAATGTAGATATTCACTAGAATTGTTTCAATTGAAAAAAATTACAGTCCAAACCTTAGATATTGGTGAAAAAAAAGTCAGATCATCACAGTTAAGAACACTTCCTGTCACGTTTAAGTTAGTACCGTGTATGACCACCTCGAGCTGCCAACACAGTTCTGCATCTCCTTGGCATAGAGTCAATCAATGTTCTTACGTTATTGCGTGGAATTGTTCGCCATTCCTGTTGTAACATTTGACGGAGCTGATCGAGGGTCTGAGGCGGAGGTTGGCGCAGGCGCACACGTTTATCCAGTTGGTCCCATAAGTGTTCAATCGGATTCAAATCCGGTGATTTGGAAGGCCATGGTAGCACATTAATGTTGTTCTGTTGAAGGTAGTCAATTGTTAAGCGGGCTGTGTGAGGCCTAGCATTGTCATGTTGGAATAACTCCCTCTGTCGGTCAATTACGCGCATAAGGTGAGGTTGGAGAATTTCGTCTCTGTACGTTTGAGCCGTTAAATTGCCCGGGACATGTACCAGTTCTGTTTTACGGTCATTAGAGATCGCCGCCCACATCATGACGCTACCTCCACCGAAGCTATCCACTTCTTGGACACACGAGGAAGAGAAACGTTCATTCCTGCGCCGGTATACACGGATTCTTCCATCACGTTTCTGTAGCAGAAAACGGGACTCATTGCTGAACCAGATTCTACGCCAGTTGCGGAATGTCCAGCCCCTCAATCTGTTGCACCATCGGACTCTTTCTCGTCTGTGTAACGGTGTCAAAACTGCTCCAAAATACGGTCTTCTGGGTCTAATGCCATATTGTCGAAGTCGGTTGCGGACTGTCTGCGAGCTGATTCTTCTCAATCCAGGTATTCCGACTGCAGTAGCTGTTGCAGCAACGGTTCGATTCCGTAGATGAAAGACCCGGATGTAGCGATCTTGTCCAGGAGTCGTAATGCGAGGTCGCCCACTCCTCGGTCGGTCATTAGTAGAGCCAGTCTGCTGGAATCTGTTCCACAGCCGAGAAATTGTGCTCTGATTTACGTTTTCAGTTCGTGCAATCTCACTTTGGGATACTCCGGCCTGGAGACGGCCAATGACGATATTTCGAGTAGCAGGGTCCAACCTTGGCATGGCAGCATTTTAACGTTATGATGAATTCAAGCTTCAAACTTCGTCCTTTTATACGCTTTAATGTAGTGGTTGAATTAAACACAAAGTTCTCGTGAAAAACGTAAGCCAAATTCCATGGCGATAGAGGTGATGTGCAATTTTAGAGAGTCGCCGAGCTAATTTGGCAGAGAGCCAAATCAAATGAACAGACCTTTAAAGTTTCATACTAACCTGTAATAAATCAATTACTCAATTGACCATTTCAGTTTACCTGTTAAAATACATAATTTGCATTTTTAAAATTTCAAAAGGGCTATGCGTTTCTTTTTTTGCAGAGTATATATATAATGTCTCTTCAGTGATGCTCAAGTCAAAAATGTTGGAAATCCGAAATAAGAGCAAACCTGGAAGAGCTGAAAGAACCAAAAATACTAATTACTGGAGCCAAATCCGGCTAAAGATCAGAGCTATGCATGAGGGAGATAGTCCTTAATTTTGAAATGAATTTGTTAATTTTATCACAGCAAATATGTATCTGTATTTCATGCTAGTACCGAAGTAATTAGTAGCTGGGGTGGTGAAAACCCTTAGGACTTATAATCCACCAGCAGAGACATCGAGCCAGTGGTTATAATATAAAACATAAACGGTATAAATTTTATGTTGTTTAATTTCTCGTAAAGGGTTTGATAGAATTTCATGAAACTTTCAGGAAAGATGTATAGTGTAATGAACTAAATTACTTATTTTTTTCTCATATTCACTTCCGGTCGCGAGTTACGACCGATTTTCTGTTTTTAAAATGATATTTTGTCCAGCAGTTTACTCCTAAACAGTTAAAGATAGTGTTGAAACTTTCAGGGATAATAGATGGTAATTTGTAGATAGGCATTTACTTTTTGTTGCCGTCAAAGAAACGTCAAATTTCAAATTTATGCTTTTAAAACAAAACATGGAAGGAAGTCTCTTTCGTAGTTTCAGAAAATGTCACACTTCCCGCAAGTTTAAACAGCAACCTCCGGTAATAACGGATTTCTAAGGTAATAATGTACAAAACGTTAATGTTTTCTGTCCCTTAAACGAAAAATATTCTGTAAAGCAATATAAAACATGAATGTTTTAAAATGTGACTCTTAACAATATGCCATCTTCAAATTTTGTCATTCACTCTTAAGAAATTAAGGAAATTGCCCCATAACCGTACATTTTCCTATATTTTGTTGAGAAAACAGGTGGGTTTTTTGGGGGTTTTTGGGGGGGTTTATTTAGCTGGATATTAATTCAATGCATATAGATAAACTAGTATCTAATATAAGCCACATTATCTTAAATGAGGGGTCCTCCGTGGCCGAGTCGTTAGAGCACTGTGCTCAAAATCACAAGGCCTCTCATCTCTAGTCGGTACAGGTTCGAGTCTCGCTCACTCCGATACATGTGAGAAAGTTTGCCAGTTTACTTTCAGAAGGTCGGTGGTCTCTTCCAAGGTACATTGTACCTAACCTTATTTAAAAACCAAGGGAAAATGCTGGAATGTGTAAATTTTATATCACTGATACTGAAATATGAAATGACGTCTCTGGCGACAGTAACTTATGTTTCTCTTTTGAGCATAATGGAAATCCTTACTATATTCAGTTTACAAATAAATGGGTAAATACATTTTGATTTCTTTTGAAAAAGTACTTAGCTTTATAGGAAATAATAATATTGCGCCAAACATTATGATTGATTAGTATAAACGTCGACAACAATAATACATATTAATTGAGAATGGGTGCTGTAATCAAGACAAAACCACATATCAAATTTTAATTTTAATCTTCATCAAATGCGGAGAAAAGTCCAGAAATCTGATTCTTGTAAGTCATTAAGGGGCGTATTTCAATCAAAAGTATGCCAAACGTAACGAAACTGAAACTTAATCTGTAACTATCCAAGACAAAACCATATATAAAATTTCAGTCCAATATCTTTATTCAATGCGGAGAAAAGTCCGGAAAATCTCAAGCGGAATCAAATACAGATGAACGGTCTGTTTGTCCGTCTGTCTGTTCAATGCTCTTACTTGAAACTTATGATCAAAAATATTTGTCCAGTCCAAAATTACGAGTTCAAAAATATTAGGAGCCAAGCTCACAATCTTTAAATACAAATTTGCTTGAGCACAGTTTATGAGGTATATTTCTGATAGGAACACTAACTCTTAAATCATGGACTTGTTTCTTGTTCATTGTTATGGACTAGTTTTATGAGTAAAAATGAGTTGGTTATCCCCAACTTTGTAGAAAATAACTCTTAATTCATCGACGCGTCACTTGTGGACAAGTTTTATGATCTAAAATAACTGCCCAGTGCCAGCATAGGAGGCAATATTCTGGACGTTTTATGTGCTTAATAAGCACATAAAATTTTAAGTTGATAACTACCAGATGTTTGTATGTCCGAAGGTAAACTAACAGTCCCTTTCGGCAAAGTCGGTGGGGGACTAAAAAGATGGCAGCCAAACTGGGAATGCAAAATGGCCCATTTCTCCTTTTCATCTATTACGAGCATTTTTTCTCCTATAATCAAAGAATTTAGACTGTTCTAAGGATTCGACCACCAAATATGTAAGTGTCGAAAGTGTATCGCATTGAATTTTTTTTTTAGATATTAGTTTACTTACTGAATAAATATCAAGCTAAATAAACCAACATTTGTTTTCTCAACAAACTGTAGGAAAATGTATATTAATGTTTAATTCCTCCCAGTCCCTTATTCAAGGGACCCTAAAACTTGATATCGTCGAATAGGTCTTCTCATCATCTACAAGTTATGATGTATAATGTTTGACAAAATGTTTTTAGTTTTTCGATATATAAGATATTAACGTTTAGGGGACATAAATTCCTTATAAAGGAAAGTAAGAAAAAAAATTTGAAGACGGTATATTGTTAAGAATCACATTTTGACCAATTTATGTTCTATAATAGTTTACACAATATTTTTCGTTTAAGAGATAGAAAGCTTCAACGTTTCGTACATTATTCCCTTTGAAATTCCTTATTACGTAGTCAATGATCAGTTTTGCTGACATCATCAGTTCCAGAACGTGAATACAAACAATTTTGCTTCAAAAATGCTTAACAAATTGTTTTTAGTTTTTGAGATAATTAGAAAATAATTTTGACCCCTTTCTATCCATTATCTAAGGGGATGGCCCCTAAAACTTGATATTGTCAAATGGTCTCGTCAAATTTTGTTCTATATATCTTTTCAAATAATTTTTCGTTAAGAAGATATTGACGAAAATGTGTACAAAAATGAACGTAAAACTTGTGACGATTTTTGGAACCCTACCGAGCTGTGACGCTGTTCACATTGAAGAAATTTAAATATGACTAGGAACAGTTATGAAATCTCCTGTACAATTGCTTAAAAATTCAAATCGATGTCTGAAATACTTTTCGATAACACTCCTGGACACACTGAGCCTCTAAAAATCAGAAAAAGTCAATATCTTACGTGATAATGGACATAAATCGAGAAATTGCAAGGAGTTTAAGTAAATATCTATCATCCCTGAAAATTTGATGAAAATCGGTCAAAACATATTCGAGAGATCCTGTTCACAAAATTTGTAGGAAAAAAAATAATAATAGAAAAAACAAATTAGAAAAACAATAAGGTCTTCCGTTGGAATATTAAGATCTTAAAGACAAAAAGAAACATACAATCACTATAAGGTCTTCCGTTGAGACGAAAGGCCTTAATAAACCGTAGAATCACTATAATGTCTTCCGTTGCAACCGGAAGACCATGATAATAAGTCGTAGAATCACGTCTTCAGTTCCAAACGGAAGACCTTAATAAATCGTAGAATATCTATTAGATCTTCCGTTCGCAACATGATATGAAGAAGAAACAGAGTAAAACCAATATGTTCCCAAACTGTTTGAGGAATATAACTACTTCTAACTGTACGGGCACCGTTACAGAGGTTCCCCAAACATTCCTCATGTAGCATGTGGTATTTTATAACAAGTGATTTTGAACATGACAATCTGTGAAGCATCTCAATAAAATATAATTTTTATATAACCTTCCCTTTATTTTATATTGAAGCAAATCCGTTATAGTCATTCAAGTCTTATCCAATCAAATTTAGTGCACGTCCATGCATGTGCTGGTGAGTAATTTGACCATGTCGATAAGTCTAACTATATGATTAGGGAATAAATATCAAAACATTTCAATGAAAAACAAGGGATTAAGACAAGTCCAAATTAGGAAGACTAGAAACAATGCACGTGAATACACGTGCATGCGCGTATATTTCAGTACAACCAATATTCTTAAATTATAGTTTACAGTAGTATGTACGTATAACCTGAATATTATTCCATACACCTCATTCTTGAGAGAGATGTATGCATTTAAATATTATCTAATAAGATTTAAGCACACTTGCTTGCGCAAACTATTATAGACCGATACTTGAATTTACACGTTTGTTTTGTTTATTTAGACCTATGTTTAGCGCTCAGAGCCGTCCATAGCAGTGAGGGTTCTTTAACGTGCCAACGTCTACCGTAACACAGGGCTTCCATTTTTAAGGTCATATCCATAAGACCCGTGGTTATCACTTCTACATGCCGAGCGTTTGACGAAGGAGCAAACCATTACCTATTTTTACGTCTTAGATTTGACGTGAGTTCGTGCCCCGTTCGTACCGTGGCCGCCACGGTACGAACGGGGCACGAACTCACGACCTCCCGGTTACGAAGCGAACGCTCTAACCACTGAGCTACCGCGACCGGTCAAAAATTACAATGTTCGAGCATTCACGCGCACTCGACTTCGATTAAGAATTTTTTTGTTGACAGTATTCAATAGTCATTGCTTATTGAAATTCACAAACAAAATTCTATTTAATAGTACAACGCCAGGGCCCGCGTAAATTTCGAAAGGAAAGTGAGAATTCTTCTTGGGAAGTATGGAGAATTTCGGGATGAACTTTGGTAGTGTAATATAGATTGATTATGTATTGAGTAGGATTTCATACCATTTGCTTTATTATATTACTTAGGCATCCTATGGTTAGAGTTCTATAACTTTATTCTTTAATAGTGCATTCGAACCCATACGATATAATTGCCTGTGGATACGATGAGACACATCACATGGAAAATGTTTTGCTCCTTTTCATGTACGTACATGGTTTTAAACTTGACCTTTTAGATAATAACGTACGTGTATGACATTTTCATCCCGTGTATTTCTAAAGTTATTATGAATTTCACGGATCATATATATCAATAAAGCAGGATCACACCCCACGATCATTTATCCAAGGCGTATAACAATTTTAATATCAATTGAGGTCTTTATCACTATCAGTAAAAAACTATGAACTATATCATTAGGAAATGAATGAAGTTGCAGGTATGCAACCACTGAGAGTTCACGGATGATAAATGTAAAATTGGTCAGCTTTAAGTGAGACGAATAGGAAAGACCTGGCAGTAATTTTATTGTTTCTTCTCAATTTTTACTTACTGTTTTCGTCCCTTTTTTCTTATCCATTTTCCCAATTTCATTTAGGTCTTCAGAAAAAAAATAAATGAAACACGTAGACGTGAAGACGTTTAGTAAAGCTTTGCATCTGCTGCCCAACATTATTTGAAAGAATATTCCAGAACCCATGCTTATTGAAAACAACAAACAATAGACGGTCGATGCAAGTTTCAGGTAATTTTCGACTATTATCGTTACATTTATTGAAATAATAACGTATTCTTTTCCCGTATTCTGAAGTGCTCAATACTATTGATATCTAATGTTTATCATAGCTTCCTATCCACGATAGTGAAGTATTTGAATTCATGAAATATTCATATAGTAAATCAAGTAGAAATTTCGTTTCTCAGAAACTGATTTGTATATAATATCGTATAGTCATAATAATTTATTATACATATAATATGAAAACTAAAATAGTTTTTTGAGACAACAATAAATGCACGACGTTAACGAAATGAATCCATAGATCGTCTTCTGGGAATCTCGTATTGTAAATTATCGATTTCTTAATTTCATTAATAACGAAAGTGGACTAAGTTTATAAAATATACATATCGTAAATTGTTTTACATGTATCGTGAAATAGAACATATACTTACCAAACTAGATTAAACAGTCGTGGGTTTTATCAAGTCCAGAAAATAATTTTACAGCAACTGTGTTATGCCAAAACGAAAAAGTTTATTTCATGTAAAACACGTGTCTTACAAATCTGCCACTGTTTTACACTTCGCAGCCAGATAACGAGAGCGCATCCATGTGGCATCTCCAGTTCTCAAAATCGATGTAGAGGGGCGTGAGTTAACTTATTGGATAATACATATTCTCGTAGCGGAAGCTTTCCCCTGAAAACAGACGAAAATCAGTGATAGTTAATCGATATAAATTTTATTTTGCAATTCCTAGGTTAGCTTATCAAATTGGTACATGTAATCGCAGTAATCTTGTTATTTCCTAGATATTCGCAACAAATGGTGTGCGCGTTATGAGACGAGGAAATCTCTAGAGTAACATTTTTGCAAACATCTGGTGTGAACTCTCTTATTTTCTCTTCAGGAGACATCACTGTAAATGTTAATAAGCAGATAATTGCTGTTTTTCATTCTAAATGCATTCGTGTAATGTTTATAATCGAATGTGGTGCGATTTTAAACGACATGCCACAAAGCGATGAAACTGTGCATATTTAATGATAAACAACGTAATGTCCAAGTGTTAGAAGTAATGCTTTATTTATCCAAGTGAGCCATCAAAACACATTTAACCCGTTACACTTTCGAAGACATAAGACTTTGAAGAAATCTCAATAAAGCATGAAGTCACATAAGACGAGTAAGTGCAGAAGAAGTATTTGTACTAAAAATGAATGGTATACACACTTTGGACGTTTATAGAGAAGATTGAATTGAGCTAGGTTTTAATAAAATGAATTGAAACTTTGCACTGATACATGTGTAATGGTATGGTATTATCTTCAATTAAGTCAGTAAAGGATGGATTCTTACCATGATTCAGACCATAGATGTGTATATATTGTCTTGTTGGTCATGGAGTCACATGGTCATAATTATATTTAACACTAAAATGGCGTGTGGGATTTTAAATGCTTAAAATATTATAACTTTTGAGATCTTCCATTTCTAATGGGGGTTTTTTTCTCTATTATTATTATTATATTTTTCTTATAACTTTTATGCACACGATTCTCGGATATGTGTCAACCAATTTTTGTAAAATTTTCAAAGATAGTAGATATTCACTTGTACGCGATATAGGTTCGTCTTCCTATTTTGATAACGTCATCTATTATGTTAAATATTGACTTTTTCCGATTTTCAGTGGGTCATTTTGTCCTCTAGTGTTTTCGGAAACTATTCAAAAGAGATCAACTGGAAATTTTCAGCAATTGTAAAGGAGACTTGGTTGAAGTGGCATAGCGTATTACGATTTGTCTAATGCAACACGCGCCGGAGATCGCTTGGGCTAGAACTTTTTATACGAAAATAATTTCTGAAGACATGTATTATGAAAGTTGTATATAGTGACGAAATCTAGTTGACAGTACCAGACAAAAAGTATTTTCTAAATATTTCAAAACTTATTTGTTAAGCATTATTGAATCAAAGTTGCATGTTGCGATGACCTGCAACTGATCATGTCAGCAAAATGACCATGGATTACATGATAAGGGATTTCTAAGGGAATTATCTACGAAACTTTGATGTTTTCTATTTCTTAAACGAAAAATATTTTGTAAAGCATTATTGGTTAATATAATTACAAGACGATATCAAGCTTTAGGGTCGGGCCAGCCAAATAAATAAAGGGTCGAAAGTATTTTCTAAATATCTTAAAACTAAAAAGAATTTCTTAAGCATTAGTGAAGAAAAGTTGTTTGTTTTTACAATCAGCAATTGATGACGTCAACAAAACTTTCTAATTAAATCAAAAAAAAAAATAAAAATGTTAAGCATTAATAAAGCAAAGATCTGTTTGTTTGTTTTGTCGTTTGTTTGTTGTTGTCGTTGTTGTTTTTGTTGTTGTTGTTTTTTAAAACAATTTGAATTTGGTAATTATTTTGTAAGGCATTACAGAACAATTTGATCACAATATGGCTCTAAAGTATATACCATCATAATTATTGTGAAAAGGCTAAAATAACTAACAGTATTCAATCTCGTAATTCCTATAGAAAATACAAATCTGAGGGATGGGCAAACACGGACCCTGGTCATACCAGAGGTGGGATCAGGTGTCTAGGAGGAGTAAACATCCCCTGTCGACCGGTCACACCCGCCGTGAGCCCTATATTCCGATCAGGTAAACGAAGCAGTCCGTAGTCATAATCAGTGTGGCAAGGACGGCCTAACAATTTGTATGAAACACATTAGACAGCATTTGATTTAATGGTAAGTTGTACTGGCAAACTAGATCGTTATAACGACCATAAAATTTGCGAAATGCTGACTTTAGATAAGACTGTACAAACCCCTGTAACATCAACTTCTTTGTCAGTAGCCCACCTCGATTTATAAACTGATCGTAAGCAGAACATGCTCTTGCGTATCGACTCAGTTAGGAGATATAAACACCATATGCAGGTGATGATGGAATATTACCACATAAGGGAAGTTGACGATGGAGAAATTGAAATCATCTCGTTTGTCATAAAGTTGAATTGTTAGTTTGCCGCCGGCATCTATTTTCAGTAAAATATCCAAGTACGAAGCAGAAGTGGAAGACTCTGTGGTGTCTATTATTTCAAGCTCACTGGGATATATCGAATCAACATATGAATGAAAATGATTATTGTTAATAGACAAAACGTCGTCGATATGTCTAAATGTCAAATTAAAGGCCACAGCAAGGGATGTTTTCTTCTCGTGTAGACGCTTTTGACTGAATTCTGCTTCGTAAGAATATAAAAATAGGTCAGCTAGCAAAGGAGCACAATTCGTGTCCATGGGAATTCCAACAGACTGTTGGAAGACCTGATCACCAAAAACTACGAAAATATTGTCAATGAGGAACTCTAGCATCTTTTTAACATCAACTTCAGAGTACTTGTGCGTGGCGTCAGAGTGGTGTTTAACAAATAATTTTTGGGATGACCAATCATTAAATATGAATATTTCCTTTTATCATTTTTGTTGACGAAACAACTGTCTATGATGTCAAAAAGTCTAGTCTTTAAATTACTCGAGAAAAAGTTTGTGATTTCAAATTCAATAAAAGTGCTTTAGAATTTTTAAGAATCCACATTTGATTAACACCACTTCTGGCATTTATGGTGGCACAGTATGTTTGAAGTTTCCCTTTCACAGCAGTTAATATTTTCGTAAGGAGCAAAGATAGGAGTTTGGTAGAACATTTACTGGATCCACCAATGTATATTTGTAAGGGGTTTTGTGGAGTTTGGGGAGTATAGGTACGGTAACTCATATTCATCCGCTTCATTGACTGGGATATTAAATGTATTTAAAACTGAAGCATGATTTTGAAGAATTTCATCTTTTGATAGGGCAGTTGGAGTATACGTGCGATTAATAAATGTAGAATTAATACCCAGTTCGTTTACAATGCAGTTGTAATAACGAGCCTTACAAACAAATACAATGTTGTTGCCAGCTTTGTCAGCTGGAAGCAAAACATATTCCTCATGTAACCCATCTAACTCTTTTATCACTTCTGATTTACTAAACACAGACAGATAGATGGTACGCATTTTTGTTTCGACATGTCTGATACGGGATTTTAATATTCCTCTTATACTTTTTATCCATTCTGAAGAGGTATCAAGTTCTTCTTTTTCAGATTTAGCACATCGTCTGGCATAATCTTCGACAGAATTCATAATAGAGATGAAGTTCTGTCGCCAATGGAAAGACCGAGGTTCTCTGAATTTAGGACCTTTTAAAATAAGTGATTTTAGATCTTCATTTTAACTATATCAACATTACCATTAATGACATGTCCAGCTGGACTATAGTTAAAAGAAGACGAAGAACAAGAACACGTAGGTGGATTGAGTATAAGATGGGTCTATGTCTAGGCACTGTAAAGTTTGTAGTCAAAAAGTTTGGATGCAATAGTAGAAGTATATCTGTAGGAAATACAAGGTGTAGACATGAACTTCAAATACTCTGGAATACAAGACTGAACTTTTTAATGACGAATAATGTTGCTTATGTTGACGGCCTCAATTCCTTTGTTAGTAAATTTGAGTTTAAGGGACTGGCGGCTAGATTCGGAAGTAATGTCATCCAAACCCCCGGTGGTTTAAAGAGTCTGTGATGGACAACATCTATAATCATAGAATTCAGTGTATATTCTGGTTTGCGAAAATCCACATATGGACTAGTTTTGGCTTCTTCAAATAACGTATTCAAAACTCTCAATGGAACAGAGTAAGTTTTGTGCGAATATGATATGGACCTGTTGACGTAAGGTAAAAGCGAGTCAGATGTGACATCGTGTATACTAGGTCTTTTATATGAACAATGTCCATGACTGCGTTTGCATCTGTGTGTATTTGGAAAAAGTCCCATCACATTAACATTATTTCCTAGTGGACTAGTCAAAATTCTGACATTGGATATATTATCGTTGCATCCCTATGGAAAAGCAGTGCCTAAAGTTTTAATCCAGTGATTTTCTCGTTGTCTACGGAAATGGGTATTTAAAGTAGGATTGTTCATCCCTTTATAGGAATCCAGGGACCGGCCCCTAAAACTGTTTATCGAAAACCGAAAACATTTTGTTAAAAGTTATACGACGTGACCTAATTCGCCCCGTACTAAAAATTGATTAGCAAGCCAAAATGAAACAAATTTGCAGTATAGATATATTCGTAGATTTAGTGTAGTTTTAGTGCCAGTGTTTTCTTTTCCGTTAATTTTGATCATCTTACATAAACTTCCAAAAATTGGTCTTTGTCCTCGCATATGCCGCCTATAAATGAGGTTTGATATGCTTTTCACATATATTATTCGTTTTATTAACCTCTACAGTATAGCCAAACACTTTTCAAAATCCACTTCGGTTTGTGAGATGTCCAATTTCCGTTTTTCAAAATGAAATTTTTCCGATCCTTTCCTCAAAAACTGTGAAGATCGAGAAATTTTCAGGAATGATAGAAGGTTACTTTTACATGTGACATACGCACTTCCTTTTTGTCGCTGTGCCTTCCGTCTTCCACAAGAAGTACTTTAAAAATACGCAATTTTCAATTTTTGAAAAAAAATGTTCCTACTAGAGTCTAACAGTGTTTCAAGTCCTACCATTTTCATTGGAAGTTTGTTCTTCCAAACCGGAAGTTGTCTAAAAGATGACCATTTTTTTCACAGCATTCAAGAACGATTCCAGTACGTTCAATATGGAATTTCCATTCTCTTTAAAGCAACATAAGCTGCCAAAATTGCAATTTTTTATAGTGGCATTAAAAGAGGTTAAATGAACGTTGATATGATTGAAAAAAAGAACTGCATCGAATTTCCTCTCTTATGAATCGTTTACACACCTTTACGTGATGAAAAATATATTCCTCGACATTCCGTTTGACCCTAACAATGGCAGCTGATTAATCGTCGACGACAATCCCGAAGATAACCGATGTTGACACGAATGATTCTGATGCTGATCGGGATGGATCGGGTTGTATCCGGGTCATTAAAATATGGACGGCGAGGTGAGATAACATTCTAGTTACCATCATTATTTTGGCACTGTTAACGATGTTATATGTTTTTAAGTTATGATAGTATGTTTTTTAGTTATGATAGTTTTAGGGGATCGCTCGAAACATTACGCAAAATTCCAAAGTCGGCTTTCTCCCTCGCTTCGAACCTTTCGTGTCAGACATCTTTCGTGCTTATCGGAAATATTGCGCTTGCGCATTTGACTTTGCCGAATGAGTTCAACTTTAGGTCATTGCATACGGAAATAATGTCGGGAAAATTAAGGTACGGGAAGACTTAATTTCAACTGTCGAACATTTTTGCATTTAATGCAAAAAATACAACAATCAAAGTTTAATCGATAAAATCAGGTATTAGAAGGTAGATGTTACAAAATTTTCGATTAAATTTTAGGACCCCAAAATAACAATTTTGACAGCTTATATTGCTTTAAGGACTTACGATGAACCGGAAGTGAAAAAAGAACGGGAAGTTGTTTTGAAATTGATAAATCTGACCTTAGTTATCTTTTTTTGTTTTGGTTTTTCTTTTTTTTGTTTTGGTTTTTGTTTTTCGTTTTATTTTTTTTTGGTTTTTTTTGTTTTGGTTTTTGGTTTTTGTTTTGGTTCTATTTAGAAGAATTTAGGTGTTTACTCTAATTTATTGTCATTCTTTCAGAATAGGATTATCAGCCAAGAATCTTAACTGATCAGAAATCACCGATTTCGTTTTCAAAAATCGCCTTTTGTATGCGGTTAATCTTAATAACGACTAAAGATACTCGAGTGAAACTTTCCATGATCATAGATCCCTAATTCTGTAATGCTTTATTCTAGTTGCGTTTGTCTGCGTTACTTCCAGCCGTCACGAGCGGGACGTAAAATAATATATAATCCAGTCAATAATAACAGTCTATCAATCCAGTCGTCAAGGAAGTGACTAAGAAAAATAGGAAATTTAAAACTTTCCTTTAAATTGAAATCTAATAACAGATTTTTAGGTCTTTTCGAAGTGTCAAAAATGTTGACCACCCCCCCCCCCCCCCCCCCATCGGACGTTAACTACCGGTTATTTCCAAAATCTTTACATATATACTAGTTCGATTCTAAGAGATGGCTGGATAGATTTTAACACTGTTTGGCATGGTTGTTTGGCATGGGTATAGGTCTAGATATGAAGTTCATATTAAATATACTGGACAAAACAAGTTAAGGATCATGATTTCAGAATTATTTTATTCATAACAAAACCAAATAAATTATGTTAAATATATACTTAAAATGTTCAACGACAATCGAACAATACATTTTAAACCTGTTTTTACAAATTCATCAATACGTTAAGCAGCCAGAGCAACCATTGTCAGGTAACCCCCCCCCCCCCAAACAGTTTGAAAATCGGTATGAGCAACAATAACAAATTTCATTACAAATTATTGAATCTTTATAAAGGCAATATCAATAGGGTGTATGACCACCCTGAGCCTGTATAACGGCTTGACAACGCCTCCGCATACTTCTGATGAGCCTGCGGAACGCAATTTGTGGCAACCTTGCCCATTTCTGCTGTAAAGCTAACGTAAGCTCCTGGCGGTTTGTTGGAAGTACAGGGCGTCTGGAAACAGCTTCCTGCAACATGTCCCAGGCATGTTCTTTTGGATTTAAATCCGGAGAACAACTCGGCCAATCCATACGTTCAATTGTCTCTGTAGCAAGGTAGTCTGTCACCATACGTGCTCTGTGGGGACGAGCATTATCATCCATTAACACAAAGTCGTTGCCTATAGCTCCCGCATAAGGTCTCACAATTGGATGCAGTATCTCGTCCCTGTAAATTGCACCGGTAAGATTGCCATCAATCACGTGCAAGTCAGTACATCCACCAATACTGATTCCGGCCCAAATCATCACAGAGCCACCTCCAAAACGATCATGCTCTGCTACACAGCAATCAGCGTACCGCTCTCCACGCATGCCCCATACACGCCTACGACCGTCATGAAAGTCCACGCAGAACCGTGACTCGTCTGTGAAAAGAACAGGCGTCCAATGACGCAGTTGCCAGTTTATGTGATTTTGGCCCAATTGAGTCGTGCTACACGATGTCTTTTCCTCAAAATGGGACGAACAGCAGGTCGATGAGCCCGAAGGTTAGCAGCATGAAGTCTCTGTCTGAGAGTTTGTGGTGTTATGCGCACCCTACTTGCTGCATGAAAGTCCATATTGAGTTGGACAGCACTCTGAAACCTGTGTCTACGAGCCATAAGTGACATATAGCGATCCTGGCGAGCGGTTGTGGACCTTGGAGACCTGATCTCGATCTCTCAGAAACATTACCTGTCTGCCTAAAACGATTCCACAACCTTGAAATCACACTTTGGGACACATTAAAATGTCTAGAGACAGTTCTCTGGACTTGGCCAGCTTGAAGCATACCTACTGCCTGACCAGCTTCCAGAGCAGTTAAATGGCGCCTCGTGGCTTTTAATGTCAAGAATTGTTCACCTAAGAGTCGATTAGAGCAATAAATACCCACAATAAAATGAAACTCACAATTTTTCAATTTCAATATACACGTTGACACACTTTGATTTTGACCCCTTGCTTGTGTTTGGGCGAAAAAATCGTGCACTTATGACGTTAATATGAAACCAGGTCAATCTATTGTGTTAAGGACACATTGGAGAAACTATACATGTTAAAAGTTGTCAAAATAATTATTTGGTTAATAAAACTTTTTGAGGTCAAAATCATGATCCTTAACTTTTTTTGTCCAGTATATTTTTAAAACTTCACTTCCGTTCCGGAAATATCGCAGACGGAAGACCTTTGTTATTGTCTTGGCAATAAGTGTCTAGTTATATTCCCTAGGCGGAGTGTCATGAAGTGTCACATAACCCTACATAAGTTCGGAATCGCTATATTTACTCAAATACATACAACCAAGTCCAGTTTCAATAAACAAAACATTTAATTGAAAAAAAAAACATAGTAAAAAAAAAATACTGCTAAAAAATAAACCTACAGTCGACTCGAAAAGTGTCAATAGTATTTCAGAATATTATACACTCACGCTAATACTCTCCGAATTTTAACCGGTTTTCAAAAGAATTACCAAAGAAATATACAGGTTATCAATATACTAATTCAATACAGCAATTCAACTTAAAATGTCCAATCCAAGTATCTCTAAGTGGGCATCAAGTACTCTCTGTTCTGGATCCTGCTAATATGGAACGGTAATGGAACACCACAGTGACACGACACAGAACATATTGCGAACTTGCACAAGTGGATTACTCACAGTCTAACAAGATTAAACAGGCAGTTTTCCTGTTCTCGGATATTTCGTCATCTTCCGATTCCAACGGGCACCATATCTTGAGCCACGTTGATATGAAGCACCTGGTTCGGTATTTCGTTTCTGGTCTGGTCCCTTGAATGTTAGACTATAACCCTCATCCCCTACGATAATTTACAGAGTCAACATATAACTTTCCACTTAACAAAATAGCGTAAGATCACATAACAAAACTGCGAAAGCTCAATTAACAAGCACGTGTTACTGAACAGAAACATTCCGCATAATTGTATAGTCATATTGAACACAATTTAAGGAGCAAAATACACAAGATAAAATATAAATACCTTAAAATTAGTCTTAGTATTTTAAACCAGAGGAGAATTCAATCTGCCCAACCCTGGGAACACCGATCCAATGCGTCCACTCACTCTCCTTGCACGGACTGAACTAAGGCATTTAAATGAAAACGTATGTTACACGGAGTTTGGGAACAGATTGGTTTCATTCCGTTTCCAACAAAAAATCTTATTGTTATTCTAAGTTTTTTTTCTCTATTTAATATTATTATTATTATTGCCAATTTTGTGCACGTGATTTTTCGACACTGTGTCTAACCGATTTCCGTCAAATTCTCAGGGACAATAGATATTCACCTGAACTCGATAACTATTTTTCTGATTTTCGTTATGTCAATTATTACGTAAGATATTGATGGTTTTCCGACTTTCTGAGGGTCACTTTGTCGTCGAGTGTTCTGGAAAACTATTAAAGATATCAATTTCAAATATGCTACTTTTTTGTGCAATTTTTGACACATTTTCGTTAATATCTTTTTATGTAAAACACATTTTCGTTAATATCTTTTTATGTAAAACACATTTTCGTTAATATCTTTTTATGTAAAACACATTTTCGTTAATATCTTTTTATGTAAAACACTGTGTAAAAACATACATAACAAAAGTTGCAGATAATGACGAAATCTATTTCACGATATCAAATTTTAGGGGTCAGCCCCTTTATAAGGGGTCAGGAATGGTCAAAAATCTTTTTTAAATATCTTGAAAACTAACAAAAAATTGTTAAGCATTATTGAAACAAAGTTGTTTGTTTTAACGTTTTATAACTGCTGATGTCAGCAAAATGACCATTCATTACGCAATAAGTAATTTCTACGAGAATAATGTACGAAACTTTGAAGATTTATATCTTCTAAACGACAAATATTCTGTAAAGCATTATATAACATAAATTGACCAACTGGAGCGTTCGTTTCGTAACCGAGAGGTCATGAGTCCTAACCGTGCTCATGCCATGGCCACGTCAAATTTAAGAAGTTATTATAGGTAATAATTGTTCCTTCTCCAAACGCTCGGCATTTAAAAGTGATAATTACGGGTCTTTCGCATATGACCTTTAAAGACGGAGGCCCCGTTTCGCGGTAGGTATTATTGATTAACTGTATAATGTAGACCTATGGTTAGCGCTCAGGGCCGTAGCAGTGAGGGTTCTCTAACGTGCCAACGTCTACCGTGACACGGGACCTCCGTTTTTAAGGTCATATCCGAAAGACCCGTGATTCTCACTTCTAAATGCCGAGCGTTTGGCGAAGGAGCAATCACTACCTATTTTTCGTCTTAGGTTTGACGTGGCCATGGCACGAGCGGGGCTCGAACTCACGGCCTCCCGGTTACAAAGCGAACGCTCTAACCACTCAGTGGTAGAACGTTCATTTCTAACCGGGAAGTCGTCAGTTCGAGCCACGCTCTTGCCATGGGCGCGTCAAACTAGGACGTCAACATAAGTAGTGACTGTCTTTCCACAAAATTCAAGGCATTCAAAAGTGGCAATTACGGATCTTTTTGATATAAACTTGTATCGAATAATTAAGTCTCTTTCGTAATTTCAAAAAATGTGCTACTTACCGGAAGTTAAAAAGCAACTTCCGATTTTTCAAGAAAAACTTTGGAAAATTGGCCTGTCCTTGTCTTCATATATCTCGCTTATAATTCATGGGTTTAATATGATTGTCACATATACTACTGAGAAAATTCATCTTTAGAGTATAGTTGAATACTTTTATCAAAATCCACTTCCGTTCATGAGATACGTCCAATTTCCGTTTTCCAAAATCAGATTTTATTCCTTCGTTTCCTCAGAAACATTAGAAGATTGAATTTTGAAACTTTCAGGAATAATAGATGGTAACTTATGAATTGATATACGTCTTTCAATTTTGTTGCCGTGACCGCAACAAAATTGAAAGACGTATATCAATTCCGTTGTCCACCAGAAGTAGGTTAAAATTCTGCAATTTTTTATTATTTCCACTTTTAAATGATAAGAATAGAGTCTAACAAAGCATTTCAAGTCATACCATTTCCACCGAAAGTTAGTTCTACCAAAATAAGAGCATTTTGCTTTGAAACTTTTAGAGACGATTTCTGCACGCTCTAGTGTAAATTTCATCGCAAGTGATTAGAAAAAGAAAGGGAAGCTGTTTAAAATGAACAAATCTCATTTTCTATGTGATTTTTGATCAATTTCGAAAACTTTGGGTGCTTATTCCTTTCATTTATTGTCATTCTTCATCAGCCGAATTATCACAGTCAAGAAAGATCGTATTTGATCTGATCAGAAATCGGATGGAAGCCCTACTCGATGCTCCCAACGAGATCGTTTACAGTTATTATCAAAATTATTATTACTACCATATAAGTGAAAAAAAGTCTCGTGCGGAAAGTTAAACTATATATATATATATATATATATATATATATATATATATATATATACTCACACACACTGAACCGCAAAAGAAACGTCGCATTATTATTATTTTTTTTTTTAGAAATATTTGATAATATGAAATATTGTTTGTAAATATTATAATCTATGCTAAATATGCATGAACACGAAACGTGAACTCTACAATCATCGAAAGGTAAATTACGCTTCAATGATTTTAGCGACACGTTCAATTGTCATCGAATCTCTCGCCTCCCGTGGTACACACTTTCCAGCATTAAATTGAAAAATGTTAATGCTCATGCTTTTCACGCTTCACTAGGGGTATAAATACCGTGAACATTTAAATGATTATCAGTATAAGTTTTGAAAGCAGAGCTATGCCACGTTTGAATCGACAACAGAGGGACCAAGCCACAGGAAGATTGCATGCTGGGCAAGCTGCCAGGATGATAGCAAACAACTTCAACTGCAGTATACGCACACTTGAACGTTTACGCCAACGTTTCAATGCAACTAACAGCACAGACGATCGCCCATGTAGCGGTAGACCACAAGTTACAACGCAAAGACAGAACAGGTTCATACTGCGCCAGCATTTGAATGACCGATTCACAAGGGCATCAGAAACAACACGCAATACCATTGGAACACATCAGCGACCCATAAGTGACGACACAGTACGTCGTCGGTTAGCAGCAAATAACCTCAGATGTCGCCGTCCATACAGAGGTCCTGTCCTTACACAAAGACACCGTCGGGCACGTCTTCAGTGGGCTTTACAGCGGCAGAACTGGCGTAATCGACAATGGAGGAATGTCATCATCTCCGATAAAAGCCGATATTGCATTTCCACACAGCAAGAGTTTGGCGAAGGAAGGGTGAGCGTTACAATGACAACTGTGTTATGGAAACTGATCCGTGGGGCGGGCCGAGCATCATGGTGTGGGGTGGTATTGCCTGAATTCGAAACTTGGCCCCGTTGTCTTCCAGAATCTTGGTCCAGGCAGAGGAAATGGTGTAACAGCTGCCCACTACATTGATCAAGTCCTGAGGCCTCATGTTGTACAGCATTTCAACCAACATCCACACAAGACGTTCCAGCAAGATAACGCGCGTGCACATACAGCCAGAATAACTAGGGACTACCTGCAGCAGAACAACATCGCAGTTATTGACTGGTCAGCTCTTAGTCCCGATCTAAACCCCATTGAACATTTATGGGATCACATCCAGTTGAAGATAAACCAACAACAACCAAGACCGACAACTGCTGCTGAACTTTCTATGGCGTATCAGCGTGTGTGGGCGACTATTCCTATGGCCTTCATCAATCGACTCATCAACTCTATGTATCGAAGATGCATGGCTGTAATTAATGCCAATGGTGGTCATACACGTTACTAACGGAAGTGCACTCAGGACAATAGCAATCTATGATATTGACATTATTTGACATTAAATTGAATGTGTATAACTCTAAGACAAATGTTAGATAATTAAAAACACATTACATCAATTACATATTCAACAGAATATATATTGTTTCATGTAAAGGATCATAAAATTGATAACTTTGTTGTTAAATGACAATTGAAGTTGGCCAAGTATAATATTAAAAACATTGAAACCAACTCTTTCAGACGTCTTTCTATAAATATATAAACTAAGTTCACTCCACAGCGTATGGATTTTTTCACAAGAAACAAAGATATGTATCAAGGTTTCAACATTGTTTTTACAAAACCCACAACTATCACTGGTTTTAATATTAATTTTCTTCAGATAACTTCCAACTGGAAGAATTCTATGTAAGATTCTAAATTGAAGCCATTGGACAGAGGAATCTGTGGTTGTTTTGAAACACACTTTGAAAATATTTTGTACAGTAAAATCTTCAACATCATAGACAGCTAAATCAGATTTCCATTTACCTACAGCAGTTGGGACAACAGCTTTTTCATTTAAGACATTGTAAATAATTTTTGTGCACTTTTCATTAAGTAAAATTGATTGGAAAAAAAATGGTAAACATGGCATATGATTTTTTTTAACATAGGTCCTCTCAATATTAGACATTTTAAAAAACTTAAAAATTGCTGTTTTTATGCTATTATATTGCATTATACATATATCCTTAAGATTGTATTTACATTTAAATTCATCAATATCTAAAAAATTACAATTGTCATCAAAAAAATCTTGTAAGACCTTTACACCATTGTTATACCAGGTTTTGTAGAAAATAGGTTTATTTGCTATTTGTATGTTGGAATTGAACCACACAGGAATATTCAAAAAGTATTTTTTTTCAAAATTTAATGCGACGTTTCTTTTACGGTTCAGTATATATATATATATAGAGAGAGAGAGAGAGAGAGTTTTTCTTACCTATATTATAAAACATAAACGATACCAATTTTGATGCACCAGATGAGCATTTCGACAATTAATGTCTCTTCGGTGATGCTCAAGTCAAAAACGTTGGAAACGCAAAATAAGAACAAACCTGGAAGAGCTGAAAGAACTAAAAATACTGAATACTGGAGCCAAATCCGGCTAACATACACGGTACCAATTTTGATGCACCAGATGAGCATGAGATAAGTGAATAGAAAAGATCCGAAAGTTGTTAAAATTGATCAATCTCATCTCCTATGTGATTTTCATTCTATTTCAATAAATATAGGTCCTTTTTCCTTTCTTCATCAGTCGAATTATGACGCCCCGTGTGTATCCGGGTTAGAATAGGTCCTCAGTACCTCTTGCTTGTTGAAGAGGTGACTAAATGGGGCAGTCCTTCGGATGAGATCGCAAAAACCGAGGCCCCGTGTCACAGCAGGTGTGACACGATAAAGATTCCTCCTTCCTCAAAAGCCATTAGCGCCGAGTATAGGTCTAAATTTTGCAGCCCTTTACCAGCAATTATGACGTCTATATATGAGCGAAAGAATATCGAGCGGGACGTTAAACAATATATACTCAATCAATCTTTTGCGGTGTCAAAAAAAGTTAACCACAACGGAATTTGAAGCGTCAATTTTCGGCTATGTAAAAAAAAAACTTTTCATATTCTCCCTTTTCAGTGCCTAAAATCTTGCTCACGAATCAAGGGTTGAGTTGTATTTAGTATACGTTATAGACACTATACGTGTTTGGAGTAAGGTGAAAAGCTCTTTTGAAATTACTTCCAGTCGTGAGATATGGTATTGTCAGATTTAGACATTATTGAAAATAGTGAAGAAAAGCAACATTTCGCGTTTAACATCTCGATTTGTCATAAAGTTTCATGATTCAAGACATTGAACCTTAATACTCTAAAGAACTTGATTCAGCCGCCCGCGTGGCGCAGTGGTTAGAGCGTCGGGCTCAAAGATCTGATTATCCTTGAGTCGGGGGTTCGAATCCCACTGTGGGACGTGGGTGCCGGTCTTTCGGATGAGACCGTATAAACCGAGGTCCCGTGTCGCAGTAGGTGTGGCACGATAAAGATCCCTCCCTGCTCAAAGGCCCTGAGTGCCGAGCATAGGCCTAAATTTGCAGCCCTGTCACCGGTAATGGTGACAGCAGCCGGATAGCTGAAAAATTGCTCAGGCGGCTATAAACAAACAAACAAACAAAGAACTTGATTCACAAACCCCAAAATACGGCCCTTAAAATATGTAAATATAAAAATGTTTAATAGGAATATTGTGGTCACAAATACGTTCACGCCGTCGTTGCATTGCATTGTTTTTAAGAAATTGTGTACAATTTGGTTTTTACATTATTATCATAAAATGATTATTAAACGAAAACAATACGGACTGAAAGTGTTACAGACTAAAGATCCAATCTCTGCTTTCACTTTCGGATATCGGAAATATTTTTGGCTTGAAGCAAGTATTCATGTATGGTATTGATTTCATATCAAATAATATTTGTTTCATTTATCTGCAAATTTGTTACTATGCAGCTTTAAACTATTAACATTTGTTTACCCTGACATTACGTACATTGTTTACAATATATTTTTAAACGAAGGCATGCATTTAGTATACGTTATATTTGGATACTATGGTATCCAAGTTTCGGGATGGATATTAGCATGGTCAGGAAAGGGGGGAAAATCAATTAACTACCTTGAATGTACCTCCAGTACTAGTTTTTGTTGTAAACCACTTTTGAATATGAACGTATCAGACACCCCCCCCCCCCCCAAGCTGATCTTAGGGTTAGTTTAACATGTATGGCATACATGAACATAGCGAATAAAACAACCATGCAACTTTACTCACTAAATCAGATAAATTGTAAACATGTTTATGAAAAGATGCAACATTGGTGCAATTACTTTCTTTTTTTAAATCCAACAAGACCATTTGTTCATTAAATTCTTTTATCTAACAAATTGTACTCGTGCACTTGCTTGATTTTTAAAGCTGAAAAAATGTACTCATACTTTCGGTTAATTTTTAAATCCAGCAAATTGTTCTCATGTAGTCAGTTAATTTTTAAATATAACAAATTATGTTCATCATTCAATTAATATTTAAATAAAACTGTGCTTAAACATTCAGTTACTAGTAATTTCAAACACAAACAAATTGTTCTCATGTATTAAGTTAATTTCTAAATCCAACAAACCATACAGATGCATTCAGTTAAATTCTAAATCCAACAAACTGTTTTCATACATTCAGTTAACAAACTGTTCTCATACATTCAGTTAATAAGCTGTTCGCATACATTCAGTTAATTTTCTAATCCAATAAACTGTTCTCATACATTCGGTTAATTTTTAAATCCAACAAACTGTTCTCATACATTCAGTTAATAAGTTGTTCGCATACATTAAGCTTAAATGTCGGAAAACAAAGTCTGTCATAGGGTAAGGATAACTTGTTAAAATCCTGGTGAACTATTCACAGGGAATATCAGATATGTGCAGTTCTCAAAAAATTAAGGTTTATTTTAATCGCAAATATCAAAATACTCAAAACAACATGTTTATTTATAAACAAATATAACTTATTCAAAAATGAAACACAGAAATGGAAATTCGTTTACTCAAATTAAAGATTGTCATATATTGTTAAAGCAATATAAGCTGTCAAAATTGTTATTTTGGGGTCCTAAAATTTAATCGAAAATTTTGTAAACATCTACCTTCTAATACCTGATTTTATCGATTAAACTTTTGACATGTTGTATTTTTTGCATTAAATGCAAAAATGTTCGACAGTTGAAATTAAGTCTTCCCGTACCTTAATTTTCCCGACATTATTTCCGTATGCAATGACCTAAAGTTGAACTCATTCGGCAAAATCAAATGCGTAAGCGCAATATTTCCGGTAAGCACGAAAGATGTCCGACACGAAAGGTTCGAAGCGAGGGAGAAAGCCGACTTTGGAATTTTGCGTAATGTTTCGAGCGATCCCTTAAAACTATCATAACTAAAAAACACACTATCATAACTTAAAAACATATAACATCGTTAACAATGCCAAAATAATGATGGTAACTAGAATTTTATCTCACCTCGCCGTCCATATTTTAATGACCCGGATGCAACCCGATCCACCCCGATCAGTATCAGAATCATTCGTGTCAACATCGGTTATCTTCGGGATTGTCGCCGACGATTAATCAGCTGCCATTGTTAGGGTTAAACGGAATGTCGAGGAATATATTTTTCATCACGTAAAGGTGTGTAAACGATGCATAAGAGAGGAAATTCGATGCAGTTGATGATTCCTGTTTCGATCCCATGTGCTCCATATCCTAATGTTCTGTAAAACATTGTAAAGCATGTGATATATTGATCACCAGTAATTCATTTATTAGTAATCTCACCGGACGTAGTTTCTGTACCAAAACGTTTGATAATCTGACCTGTAAAACATCTAATGTTGTCTACGCTATTGAGTGTAACCTCTGTGGGTTAATTTATGTCAGGGAAACTAAGGGGTCACTCAATAATAGAATACCGGCTCACAGGTTGCAAATTAATAATGGTGGTAATCAATTTCTCTACAAACATTTTAATTCCCCAGACCATTCCATCTTGTCCATGAGGGTCAGGATTCTGGAAAAAAATTACCATCATACAAACAATCCTACTTTAAATATCTTTCACTCATATGGAGACGTCACCATTGCTGGTGAAGGGCTGCAAATTTAGGCCTATGTTCGGCACTTATGGCCTTTGAGCAGGGAGGGATCTTTTAAGTGCCACACCTGCTGTGACACGGGACCTCGGTTTTGCGGTCTAACAACCTGGATCCCCCACGGGGCTACTTTTATGATATATCATTATGGCTTTTACAGTGCATCACATATGTTTTGCCAAAGCCTTTCGTATTCCGCATATCTTCAATTTTGTAGCAGTATAGACTTTTCTACAAAAATTCTATCAATGATAACCTTGATAAGACCATCAACATGTAATTTAGGAATATATTTATCTTTGCTAGCGAAAATGAATTGTTTTACTACCAGTATTAATATGTTTTGTAATCTATATATATTTTTTTGTTTTCATATTTATAAAATAGAATTCCTTGTTTATCGAAGCTACAATAAATATCAAACTTTTTAAGGATCCAATCTTCGATGTTACACCAAAGTTCCTTTACATGGAAACATTCAAAAAATAGATGACCGACATGTCAGATTTATAGAAAGTACATATTGGAGAGTCGATTATCTTTAGTTTAAATATATAAGAGTTCGTAGGGATAATTCTGTGTAATATTTGGAATTGCAGCCACTGCAGCTTAGATTCATGAGTAAGTTTGAAGGGAAGTTCAAATATTTTGTTCCAATCCACTTCACTAAAATAAACTTTTTTTCTTTCCATTTGGAAGTACATGTGATTGGTTCTTTCACGTCATTAATATATACATTATACATATCCTTGCACCCGTTCTTATGTTTATAGTATACAGAAATGGAACTTGGAATATGTGGTCCTATTATCTTCAGTTCCTTTATATCATTGGTGCACGCATTTTTTAGTCTCTCTAATACAGCTCTTTTTAGGCTATTATACTGAACAAAATTGGTTTTCATTTTTGATTTTTTAAAGTAATCAAAACTTTAGAAACGACCATCCTTATCAAAGAGGTCATTTATGAAGAGAAAACCTTCATCAAAATATATTTCCAGAGAAAAGATTGTTCGTTTATCTTAATTACTCCATATATGTTCTGACAGAACTTGTTTCCTTTCTTTATTTATATTCATAAGTCTTATCCAACTGTCAAGTACTTTTTTCCAAAAGGCATTAGTAACTCCTTCAGATAAATACAAAATGTAATCAGATCCCATTAATCACAAATTTTTAATGCCTATTTTCAGTTCAGCTTCTAAAACCTTCACCCAACTTGCGTCAGAGTGTATAAGCCTTCTAATCCAACTTGATTTTAGGACAGAAATGAAGTCAGTGTAGTCTACCATTTTAAACCTCCATATCTATAGTCCTGAATTATAGTATTTTTCTTTACCTTGTGAATTTTACCATTCCATAGATAGTACATTTCTGCCTCAAACATCTTTATATATTCTGATGTAGGATTTGGTAGGGTAAGAATCAAGTGGTTTAATATTTGTATGATTAAAGTCTTAATTATCGTTAATCTGCCAATTGGGGAAAGTTATCTCATTTTCTATTTATTTATGATTTTCCTTGTGTCCTCTAGTTTTGTCACGTACTTCAACTCAAACACTTCTTTCAAATTAACTGAAAAGTTTATTCCTAATACATCAAGCTTTGTATTATTCCAATCGAGCTTCCACCTAGAATGGTGAAATACTTCCTTTGAAAACTTCTTACTTCCGATACATACCATTTTGGTTTTTGAGAAGTTTATCTTAAACCTGAAATATTCGCGAAATAGTCTAATTCTCGAAGAATACCATCCATAGATTTTGGTGAACCATCAGAAATAAGAGAATTGTCGTCTGCATATTGTGAAAGTTTATACTTTTCACCCTCGATTGTTATACCTTTGCTATCTTGATTACTTCGGATTAAAATCCCAAGGATTTCTGCACACAGCAAAAACGAAAAACAAAAACAAAAAAAAAGGTAAGGAGAAATTGGATCGCCTTGTCTACAGCCCCTTTGAGAAAATATAGAGTCTGATAAAACACCAGCCTGATGCTATTTTGTAAACTACATTTAAAAGAATGATCGGTCTCCAATTCTTTAGAAACTGTTTTTGTTTTCCTGTTTAAGGAATATAAGTTAAGATTCCCAATTTATTAGACTCTGTAAATTGCATTAAATCATATGAATTATTAATGAAAGTGACAATATCTTTCCCCAAAAAATTGAAAAATTCACAAGTGAAGCCATCAAGTCTTGGGCTTTTTTTCATTTTTCGTGTGTTCTAGGAAATTTAAAACTTCGGCATTTGTTATCTGTCTTTCAATGCTATCTGATTCATCTTTCCTTAATTTGGGAATGTTATCAAAATTCTTTACTCTTTCATGAAATTTTTCTGATTCTACATTCTCTCTTTGTCTATACAAGTTTTGATAAAAATTCTTTGTTTCATTTTATTATAATATTATTTTGGCTTGTAATGATCGATCCATCATCCCTTTCAACATTTAGTACTTGAGATAATATCATAATTAGACCCCTACTTCTTAGAAGCAACTCTGTCAACGTCTTACCTTTCGCCTTGTCATGGTGAACTGGAAATGAAGTCCATTTATCGGCTATAATCAACCGTTAAACGTCGTCCACTGCTTCTCAGATGCGGAAAATCGGGGAAGGGGGACGGTAGTTGACATAATTATGCAAATGAGAATTCCCTAGCTGATGTACTCTGTGACGCCCCTGCAGGGGTAAAGGGAAAAGGGGGTGGTACTGATTGCAGGGCATTGTGCAGCCCTGCAAACAATAAACTTCAAGCACAATTGTGTGGTTTTGGAGTAGACGATGTTTGACGGTTGATTATAGCCGATAAATGGATTTCACTTCCAGTTCATCATGACGAGGGGAGACGTAAGACTTTGAGAGAGTTGCTTCTAAACGTTAGGGGTCTAATCATAATATTATATCCAACTTTTCGCCGAGAATTGCAAGCGATGCAACTGATAAAAAATAAAATCAAGATGGCGGCGCGGCATACTTGTGAATAGTTTGTTTACAAGAAGACAATATTTTTTTAAAATTATAAATATTTAAAACGTCGAGTGCATGTGGAAATTTTGTATGAAGCATCTTTGGGAAAAGGGGGACACAAATTTTCAAGTGTATGACTCCTGCTCCCCTGGTACCCTAGGGGTGAGGCAAACTCTGTTATGATAAGATGAACATATATTGTGAAATTTATTATCATAGCCCCCCCCCCCCCCCCCAGACTTCATGGTTGAGGCAAAAATTTATAAAAAGCGAAAGTTTTAAAAATCTTTTCTGTTTCTATACATGTGCGAGAAAAACCAAATGCATGGTTATTTTGTTATTTGACACAGTAGACTAATTTCATACTACCATTATTATCCCCTTATTTATTCAGTGTTCTTTCCAACCCTTCATTGATTTCTTGAATTAAACCTAAGGAGTTTGTGTAAGACCCCGGACTAAAATGAATGCGAATAATTTTTGAGGGGAATAAACTATCCCCGCCGGTATTGTAATGACGCCACTGAGTCAAACTCCAAGGCACAAAAACCTGAGTTTGAGCAAACGTTAAACTACCTAGGGTTTACGTTGTAAATCTCCCCCATTTAAAGGTATTAGGATCTCGGATAAGATGACCGTAAGGGTCCGGAATGAGAACATCTAAATAAGCTTCTTCATCCGCGATGTTTTTTAAGGATGTTGAGTACATCATTTCGGTTAACGCCACTTCCCAGTCCCCATCCGTTAAATCCAAAGCTTGGGGTAACAAGGTTTTAAATTGGGCTCCCGTATCATTAGGAAACGATTCCAGGTAGCCATCGCTAATGAGAGTAATGTAAAACCCTTCTCGTCCAGCCATGATACCTTAAATGATGAGAATATCTCTATTTCTCCTATATTTATACTCGTAAGAACGTTTCACATATTTTATTGAACATACAATTCAGCATACAATGATTTACAATTCAGCATATAATACAATTCAATTACAAGTGTCATTCTTCTTGATCAAGTCCTCCCCCGCCAGCCATAGATGCCCGACAAGTTTCTTGCACTGTCTGTCTCACGGGGCGTCGCATCACGAGGTAATCCCGGTTTCCCCAACAATCAGCTATACTATATCCCTTTTCCATCGCGGCTTTGAAATCACGGAGACAGTTATTACTGTCGTCAAACCATTTACTTTTCAGCAAAGTGCTATCCGGTTCGTGTTGTCGACCTTTAAGTCCCCAGAAAGCTCTCACATTCCACCGATTATCTCGATAGTTGTTTTTCACTATGATAAATGTAACATTTTCTCGGATACGCATATACGTTTGTACAAGTACATGGGTTTCTCACTCGATTTACGCTCTTCACAATCCATTAAACACAGCAACTTATCTGAAAACCATATACTTTTCTTCTTCCCCTCATATTTCCATGCGTATTCTGTTTTAGTCATGGCGAACTGGAGGGGGGGGGGGTTGAAGATGGTCGCTCCTGTTTTATACTCCCCACATTCATCTGAGGACTTGGCATGACGTAACCAACGAGAGAACTCAAAGTGACCATCCAAAAATCACGATTCGAATCCCCCAATGCTAAAATGACCACTGACGTAATGGTGATGGTTAAACACATGAATAATTGTGCAAAATACACAATTTCTGCTCGAGGAACTTTTTCCCCTAAGAATTTCCATTGGGTCATGGTAGTATGAGATTCGATTGCGGAATCCATGAATCGAAACTAGGCGGATATCCTTTCCACCGCACTTTAACTTCTGAAATGACTTTTTTCCCACGCGTCGCTTTTTATACCCCAAGATCTCAGTCACTTCGTACACATCGTCTTTTTTATTGACTTCCTGTAATTCTTGCGGATAAAACGTCCCTTCTAATTCTTCTCCGTGATCGTCTTGAATCCTATATACATTTTTGCCCAGGCACTTTGCTCGAGATGGTAAACAGTTCCGTCGTCCAGTTCGGTAAATATCCCTTTTCAAAGGTTCGTTTAGCTTTTTTGATCCGTACACGATCTCCTACACATAAGGGAGAAGACGGTGATGAACTCTGTTTTCCGTACAAAGTTTTCCATACTTTTAACACATTCTTAACATTGACTTGAGCAGGAGTTCTCTGGATACTGCGATGATAGGTATGATTGTAACCGTGTACCAAATCAGGTAAAACATCAACATACCGTCGTGTTTTATGCCGTGTAAAATATTTCCACATACGTGCTTTCAGTGTGTTTTGAAAGCGTTCCACAATACTAGCTTTGGTGTCAGCATTCGGAGTCGTGAAAAAATGAATGTTTTTGAGGCTTGACGAAATTCTTTATTCTAAATTATTTTCCTTGATCGGATTGAATGCGGACGGGACGTCGTCCGTCTCGGAAAATCTATTGTAACCCTCGTATCATTTCTTTACCCGATTTCTGTTTTAAAGGCACAACCCACGCATATTTAGATAACACGTCAATGGCACACAATAAAAACGTATACCCATCATTGTACTTTTTTTCAAATTGGAAACGTCCGCTAAATCGAGTTGCCATTGTTCGTCTATATCGGCCACTCGGGTCTGTTGTCTCTTAAATGTCCGACGTATGGGTTTATGTAAGGTATATGTATCTTGTTCTTTCAACCATTGACGAATCTGAGTCAGATTAATCTTATGGCCTAATTGCCGCACTTGACGATACAAAGCTTGTACTCCCTCATACCTCGTCTTAGGATCGTAATAAAGTTGTTGTAAGATATGTTCCGTGGATTTGTTTAGGTGGGTAGAGATAACCATCCCGCCACGTCTCGTGAGGTCTTTTTACCAGCTTTCTTGTATTTAGGGGTGGGCGGACGTCGGGGTGTTTCGTACACGGAATGATCGAGGTGACACTTAATCAAATCCACCCTCATCTATTGGTTTAGGAGTACTGATTTTTCCCGGTTTGTCCATCGTTTTTATAACATCGCGATTAATGATATACCCTTTAGGAGCATTCGTTTCCTTTAAGGCTGGGGCAAATTGATGTAATCCTGCAGGCGGATCGCGATATTTCAAGGGTTTTTGTCTCTGAGATTCATTGCTTAAATCCACGATATTAGAATCGGATACTCTCTGTCCTCGATAACTGATTTCTCCTTCTGCATTCCAAATCAACACTATAGATTTCTTCAGGTGATTCAATAATAATCCAGCTTTCTTCTTACCCGGTTTACTGACACTTTTAATAATATGTTCTTCTAAACCAGGGGTATCAGGGGCTGTAACTTCCGGGGATTGATTAGAGGGTGGTAAATTAGGCGGTGTCAGATTAGGAGCATTGAGGTGTCGAGCTTGTTATAAATATTGATGATAGCGGTGGAGTTCATGCCCATACAAAGCCACTTTTTCTTCAGGCGTTAAATCCTCGCGATGTTCAATGTTATCTAATTCAGCACGTAACCCTATGGTCGATTGAAATTCAGGGGGTTTAGGTAATTTTCCTTTTAGTTCATTCAGCATGGCTTCAGGGACTAACACAATCTTACGACTCATGATTTTCTATTGCAAATCTTGTTGATCCCACCTTTCTGTTGAATGAGAAAAGCTCGTCGTTTTTTCACAGGTTGAGGTTGCACGATGCGTCTCAAGATGTGTTTCATAGGAGCGAGTTGACGCTTCTGACTCGGTGTGAGAGGAATCACTCCTTTTAATACATTGTACACAACCTCACAAATCTTTAAAATGCAATCATTAGAACAATGTTTTAATATCCCTCTCTTTAATGTAGTCGAATAATGAGGGTGGCTAGAGTTTGCAAGAGCGATAAATGAGGTCTTAATCGAGATTCACACTTCTTCGTGTGAGCCATGATGATATAATGAAGGTGTGCTCACTGTTCTTCCCCTTTTTATACCTTACAGTTTTGGGTTTGTTTTTTTTTTTTATCCCGCAATAAAACGATCACGACCCTTGTGAACAGTTTCTTCGTGATGACCACGACTACTTTTCAAATGTATTGTAGAGGACAATATCCGCATTTATATTTCTGTTTAGGAGTCGAACTGGATAAGGGGGGTAAAACTTGAAAGTCCCCCAAAGGTTTGAGCAAAGCTGGGTAAGGTGGTATCAGGAGTTCTGGTACTTCCTATAGGACCACGCATGGCTTGTTCCATTTTCTTTTACGTAATTCTCGTTTCAGTCCTGCTAAGGTCTTGGTTTTCCCCGGAGGAGTCATTTGAGGTGTCCTAGAAAGTTTCGACAGGGGTATTTTTACTACCTGTTTAGGAGTCTTCTTCACGGGTGGAAATTTAGCAAAGGGTAAGAGATGAGGAGGCACAGTACTGATTTTAGGACCGGGGGTCTTTCGGAGAATGATGAGTTTTAGAATTCTCTTAGGCGTTTTCTGGGGAATTTTATTTTTTCTTTTCTTAGCAAGTTTTAAGAGGGAAGCCGGTAACATTCGTGTTTTCTTTTTCGGTTTCACCGCACTTCGTCTTTTACGTTTTTGCCCCGTTACCCATTTGAACAGATGATGGTTCCTCCTAAGAACCCCGCTCCCCCGCGTTTCAAAATAGCTTTTTTTACGGTCTTCCTCATCGGCATGCTTATTAGCAACGATACTCAAGTCCTGCCGATGTCCTTGGATACACTTCTGGGTGAGTTTATTGACGGGTAAGATTCCAGCTAATAAATTTTTAGCTCCCATAGCAAACCAATTGAGTAAAGCTTTACGCCCTAATTCAATGAGAAGGGCGCGCTGTACGGGATCTCGTTCCCGCTGTAAACGTCGTAAATGTTTTTACTAATTTACTCTTAGCCCTGAGACTACCCATGATGAAAGGTGAGAGTAAAATGAAATGGTCAGGGATAAGGAGCTATTATTTATACTCTCGGGGGCATGTGCACGACTAAAGTCGAAAAGAGTTGACTACTTAATCCTAATTCGTCGGGGGTTTGAGGACTTAAATCGACCATGCCACTCTCATTCTAAACAAATGTGACATTTCTGGGTACACTGATGATTCCCATCGGCGTTTAGGGGGTAATTCTCCCCAATCTCGATCACTGTCTCTGACTCTAGCATAAGCGTTAAAGACTTGTCGCACCCATTTAGTACTTTTATTGCTCAGCACGTAAGCACAGTGTGGACTCGCATGTTCTATCCAAGGATTGCCCTCGGGTTCCCATTCATTGAGAGCAATGCTACAGTGAAAACAGCGCACAACATCCCCCAGGCCTCTGTAATAGACTCCGGCTTCGACAATGACAGTCGCTGGCTCGTTTTAAGGACTGTTCGTACAGGTCTTGATACGTGATTTGAACTCGATGAGGGTGCATTTCCATTAATAAATTCCTAATAACAATGAGGGCAACCATGCCAGTAACACCCGTAAAATTCGTACACAATGCGGGATTCCTCGTCGTAGCCGTCCACCGTATAAGGTCCTAAAGTAACTTCACCCCCGTTTTTCGCATGGCGTATGCTATGATGTTGATGTTCTAACCAGGCGAGCCATCGACAGGCTTTGACTGAGTAGCGACGGGGGGGGGGGGGGGGGGGGGGGGGGTAACCCATATTAGGAATGACAGCAATAGTTTGCGGGGGCATGAATCCTCGTCGATACGCTAAGTTCGTCGTGCTAGCAAAAGTAATGGATTCCTGAAACGGGTCGACACATACGAGAGGAAAGAGCGTTGATTTAAATTGAGCACAACACCGGCGTAAAATGTCCACGTCTGAGATACAATAAGCTGGAAATCGAAAACTTTGCCTTGTTGATTGTACCAGGTATAGAAAGCGTCACGATTAGCTGTGGACATGTCGTCGGGGTTATAGTAATGCGCAGCCGGGAAAGGACCCACGTAGTTCTGGTTCTGTTTCGTATTAAAAAAGTGGGGAAAATAACCTTTCTTTAATTCCGTTAAACTGAAAGCAGCTGGCATCTTGGCGAGGGCAAAGGGGAGAAAATTGTACCAATCAATGAATTTCACACCGAATACTTCCATGTATAAGATTTTACTCCCGTTGAGAATGACTGCCGGTTTGATACAAGCTGTGTACACCAGATAATTCAAGATGAACTGACCATCATACCCTTTGAGATTGTGCACAATGACAATAGCTTCCTCGTGATTAAACCTCACAGTACCTTTTTCGTCCGTTTCGGCTTGTAATATCCATTCCATAAACTGTTTTAAGGTGTCCGGTCCTTGAAAAATGAAGCGACGTTGCGGTCCAAACCCTTGAGAGTGTTTACACGGAATATTGATATCTAAAGTGTCACAATGTTGACACACGCGTTCCGCCACGCAGAGATTAGGGGTATGAATTCCGTTTTCCTGGGTACATTCGAAATCGTAATAAATGTACAGTTTCAAGTCCTTGTTGGGTTTAGGTATGGGTTTCTTTTGAACAAAGCAATGATGCGGTGTTTGGATGAGTTCCTTACAGATGTTGCATCGTGTTCGACCTCCGCAAGCATGTCGTTTTAATAATTGCTTGGACATCCCTTTCTGGTACTGGTCACTACGTCCCTTTAAACTGCAGAGAGTGGTCGCGGTCTGGGTACTGTATGGTTTCAAACGTGTCTGGTAACACGTAGAATTTCTGATAAATCCATGGCAATGAGGGCATTCCGTATGACTGCCGTCTGGGGAACAGGGGGTATCCGTTAAACAAAACGAACATCGGTGAGGACAGGTGGTACGATGCTCTTCGATGTGACTATATCCGACATCACAGTAATCACAGTAGTATTAATTCTCCGTCACTCCCGGCATTGATAAAATGGCATCGTAATGACCATTATCCAATAGAATATTTAAAAATTGACCGTTCCCCCGTCCTTTGTAGATGGGCTCTAATGGTAGTCGTTGTGTATTGACTTTAATTTCAGTCGATATTGGGGGCTCAAGACCTGTTGTAATTTCTGCCACTCGTAAGGCCCACAAGACTGGTGGATATCACACCCGGCTTGTTCCATGAGAGAAATGGCTTGACGTTTCTGATAGAGCGAATCGTGATCCCCTTTTCTCATCCTTATCCATTTTTTCTCCCATTCGGGGTCTAGAGATTTTTGACTGCAAACGCGCAACGACGATGGCTCGGGGGAGACAGAGGGAATCCTGGGGGTTGTTAATGCGAACGATTGATTGCTTAAAGGTCTTGAATTTCTCCTTATCGAGGTACCCCGTAGGGATCCGGGTTGTTAGAATAGATCCTCAGTACCCCTAGCTTGTCGTAAGAGGCGACTAAATGGGGCAGTCCTTCGGATGAGACCGCAAAAACCGAGTTCCCGTGTCACAGCAGGTGTTGCACGTAAAAGATCCCTCCCTGCTCAAAGGCCATAAGCGCCGAGCATAGGCCTAAATTTGCAGCCCTTCACTGGCAATGGTGACGTCTCCATATGAGTGAAAGATTCTCGAGTGGGACGTTAAACAATATTTAACCTAACCAACCTTATCGAGGTGAAGATGGTTTTTTTTATCACCACTCCCTTGGGGATATTTCACATGGAAAAAAATCGAGTTGTGTAGACCCATCAGTCATGAGGAAATCTTTCTTGGATTGTTGTACGCCCTCGATTTTATTTAAAATTTTGTCCTCGTTGAGGTTTTTGGACTGAGTAAATTCTACCCAAATGTCAGAATCTAAAGATGGGTGCCAAATGTTGAGCCGTACATATTCATTGGGGTTGCACTGCATTTTTTCTTTTACATTTTTTAACATATCTCGAAATAAACGACGTATGAAATGAGTATTTTCTTTCTCGGGTAGAGGTTTAAAGCCAACATTGTAGACATTCTGTTGAACTTTGAATTTTCTTGATTGCCGGGAGCGATTCAGATTGATATGATAATACTCTGAAATTAATTTTTTAGGTCTCCCCTGCCCCCGTTGTAAAATGTGTAACCTCCGCGCATTGTCTCTGCGGAGTTGTAATTCACGCGCTCGCTGTAAATGTAGTTGCTGATTTAAATATTTCAATCGTCGTTCTATGTATTTTTGTAAATCCTCTATTCGCTCAGACATGTTGCTGACTAATGAGAATCTGAGATGTGTATTGCATTTATACTCTCTCTATGACACAAGATTTATATACTGATTGTGACGTAGGAACATAACATCAGTCATTCGTTTTAACCAGTTTTATCTAAATACAGAACATATTAAATACAGAACATTTCAAATGCATAATTCCCATGCATAAATCCAACAAATATGAGTTTTTGAAATGGGGTCCAACACTTGTTCTACTTCCCGAATCCTACGCTGAAAACGAAATCGATCAGCGGCTACACTCATCCAAGGACTTTTCCGATCCTCTGCAGATAACAGATACACTTTGTTTTTCTTTAAATTAAATGTCACATATTTTCTCCTGAACTGTTGTCTCTTTCTGGTATTTTCTCGAACATTCTGATGTTATATACCACAGGCTGAGTATCCATCACCATGGGTTGTTCTGGAGTGTTTTCTCTTTCGTCCACTTTCCCGTACATGGCAGTGAGATATTTCACACGGTGAGTCTCGATCTCTCCAGTCTTGTTGGGGTTGGTTCTTTTTAATTCGTCCGCCAATATCTGTATAAACATAAATCCCATCCATGAGATCTGATTCTGAATAGTCTTGTACAGCGAGCCACAATATTTCCTCTTGTAGAAAATATTTGACGAAACGAAATAGAGCACTATCTCTCACTACCTCGATATACTGTAATGCCTCCTCACGAATTTTATCTGTGTTGTTACTCTCAGCCATGATCTCGAAATGAAGAAAAATTAAGGTGTCAGTCCTTTATACTCGAGACAGTCGTCCCAGATACGTTTGATCTGTGACGTGTTTTCGGGCATGCGCTTTTCCATTTCTTCCCCCATTAAATGAATCAACACTAACGCAGTGCATGTAGAATGGTGTTTGAATAAATACTGAGAACATTCTAAATAGTCGTCCATGGTCATGGGAAACACTTACGATATCAGAAAATCTTTTACCGGTGATAGATCCGTTGTCATCCGTTTGATCCAATGTGATACATTCCGTGGAACTTCATTGATCTGTAAATGTTCAATTTATCTGCGAGCTGCTCCATGACTTTAACTATGATGAATCATATCCATGAATCCTCTTTGTATACTGTCTAATAAAATGAGATCAATGTCTAAAGCTTGTTCTAGAAGAATTTTCTTAAGTTCCTCCCCATACAAGTAAATCATAATGAGATATCCCGGGTTAGTGTCTCTGGCTAACGAATTAGCAATTCTCCGAAAACTGTCGAGATTTCCAATCTCCGGTATCACCGAATGAACATAAGCTTTAGCGGATTTAAACCACACTGAAGTCCGAACAACTTGCACACAATCTCTGATATAAGCAACACCATCTATAATAGTCGTGTCACCCATGCTCAATAAGTATTATCACTCTCCACATCTTCACGCTTTCCTATTATGACGTCACCGATAACCCTCGCTATCTTAAAAAGGTATCACGCACACCTGGTATTGTCTAGAAAACTCCCGCGCCACGCCAGGTATTGGTCAGACCAGGTAACACGCGCTTCCCGCCACACCAGGTATTGTCTACAACAGGTAACACGCGCTACCCGCCACACCAGGTAGAAGATTTTAAAATTATTATCGCTTTCACAATATTTGGTTTAAAAAAATATGTTGAAAAGAAACATTTTGAAACCAGCAGAAAAACCACTGGGATCATTTCACTTATTGCTTGTGCCCTTTCACGTGTAAAACTTAGAAAATACAGTGAAACAAAATCATATTCATATACAGTTGTACACGTGTGTGAAGTCAGTGTTATTCTTTAGAATAACATTAACTAGATGAATTGGAGATAGCATGTAGCATATACTAGATATCCAAGTTATCTGAGTTCTTTTATTTTCAATGGGTCATGAAGGTGGTCAGGAAATAAATTGTCAACAGACAGCAGCACTCTTTGATTTGGATGCATTTCTCTTTGTTTATTCTCCTGAAAGTCTTTTCATGAATTCTCAGGGTTAGGATTGGGATGCAGGATTTACAGTACATACATGATGTAAGCATCTCTACTGTTAGTTGTTAGTGCACATAATCATTCTTGTATATACAGTTTCTTTTAAAAAATAAAATTATAGTATTTATTTTCCAAAAAGCAAAGTCAAATACTGTAATGAAATTCTTAATGCATTATTAAACTCTTATTCAAATACTCAAGGACATGTTTTTAAGTTTGTCTGTTAAATGTACCTGTTTGTCTGGCATCTTTTCCCTATTTTGGCAGATAGAAATATAACCAATCAAGGACACATATTACGTTTCTCACTTTCTCAGTTTTGCTCTGAAATCATTTTTTCACCTGCTCAGTATGAAGAGTTCTTCAATGCACAGATGCATGATTTCCAAAAATAGGTTTAAGTATTGTAATGTAGTAATATTGCCATACATGACACTTTAGTTATTGGCCTGGTTAGCTCACTGGTTAGATCAACTATTAAATTATTAATGGAGGGTCCAGGGTCCAATAATTGATTGTGTCTTTAGTATTTTTCTCTCTAATACAACTTACTGCAATACACATGAGCTGACTTTACATTTTTACTTGCCACAACTAGGAACTGTCAAAATATGCAAACTCTAAAACAAACTTGAGAATATATCCCAGGATTTTTTTGTAGAAACAAGATACATGATATATTATTGAGAAACATCTTGTATATGTCATTGAGAGAAAATTAACATAAAGCGTTCTTGGGTAAAGAGTATAAATTTATTTATGTTACGTAGATATGTACACATGTATAAAAAATTAAGTACATGTAATTTTATGCATATAATTATCTAATCATATATGTTGTTATAGATAAATTAATTTTAGATAAATTTCATATTAATTATTATTGATATTGTATTACATTCTTTTCTAAACTGATTTTAACATCTTGATAAAAAAAAAAAAAATGACGATATAAATAGATTTTAAAAAATGCCAGAAAACAACAGTGTTGCCTGGTGGGTTACAATTTGTGAACAGGAGCAACAGTACATGTGCTAGATTAATGCAAGAAGCCTTCAGAATGAAATTTTATCAATCAGATTTGTGTAAACTGAAAAAAAAAATATATAATCAAATAGTATGTATATGCTGAAGGGATCATACTTAACGATTGATAATTTCAATGAAGCTTCTATTCGTGTAGGATTATAGTTCATGGGAAATGGCACTCTTAAAGATTAAAAAAGTCTACACATGACTACACTTGGTGACATTACAATAGCTCTTTGAAACAAACTAACACAAAATTGTATTCACAGAGTGAAATGTAAATCTTTACAGAAATTTATCTGTTTGTGTGTAGGTTACATTGTAACAAAAAGTTAATTGCATTATCAGTATTTACTATTGCCACAGCTATTTATCAAATAGAAATGGTTTTTCTCTACACACATTTAACAATTGGAAGGAACGGTAATTAAATGACCTGTTATAATGGCATTATTGCTGTCATCATATATCTGGTAAATATCGCCCCTTAGTGCTAAGAATAGGTCTAAATTTATGGTACTTCACTTACAATTAGTTACGTCTCAATATCAGTAAAACATTCTCGACGGGACGTAAAACAAACAAACAACCAATCAATCGAACCCCATGAGGATCCGGGTTGTTAGAATAGATCCTCAGTACTCCTTGATTGTCGTAAGAGGTGACTAAATGGGGCATTACGTCGGATGAGACCGTAAAAGCCGAGGCTCCGTGTCACAGCAGGTGTGGCACGTTAAAGATCCCTCTCTGCTCAAAGGCGATAAGCGCGAGCATAGGTCTAAATTTTGCAGCCCTTCACGGGAAATGGTGATGTCTCCATGTGAGTGAAAGATTCTCGAACGAGACGTTAAACAATATAAAATCATTAGTCTTTCGAATTGATGACGCTGTCGACTAAAAGACTTACTCTAAACGCGCAGCACGGGTTTCTCCTGGTTTCGTGCATATGCCAAATACATTTGTACCACATCACACTAGGGCATGGGCACAGCAGTCGTCAACACGCGTTTGCAGTACCAGGATGTTACAGAAGAGTATCAATGTATATGATTATGCATATTTGGTATTTGATATAACTAGTATGTGTGTACATGCTTTTACAATGCATGAGGAAAAAAACCCGATATAATACTAATCATGCACGTATCATTTTTTTAAAGGCGCATTCTTGGCAAAAAATAATAAGGATCCACGGTATTTTACCCAGTATTCAACATCCTAATTCTTGTGGGGATGAAAGTCTTGTACTATGACTGCCTGAATTATTTTTTCTCAGAACTCAGAATTTCACTTTATTAAGTCTGAGGTAACACACACACACGCCCGCGATTCGTTGTACTGTGATTTGAACATATTTTATTATATATATATATATATATATATATATATATATATAAAGGGATTTATTTTCTTCTTTGAACTGGATGCCAATCAAAGATTATTATATTTACAGAAAGGTTGTCTTTCTCTTTAAGGTTTTAAACAGCCAATTGCCAAATTATCTAAAAGTATTCAATTTCACAAGAGATATCTGTAGTCGGACAACCAGATCAAACAATGTTACGTCAAATTTACTTTATTTACTGAGGGCTAAAACTGAAAATTTTAAACGTTCATTTAGTTATTCATGTGCATTTCTTTGGAACAAACTGTCACAGAATGTTCGAAATTCTTATTCAATAGGTGGTTTTAAATCTATGTATCTCATGGAATATTTTAGATGAAATTCTTAGAAAAAGTTGTTTTTGTTCACATATTTGTCTTATGGGCTTTTTTTTATTCTTGTCCTTTATAATTTCATACCATGTTTAGAAAATACACTGAGGTTTAGTACTATTGTAGTATGTTTTTTCTCTGCAATGTCTCTTTTATTTCTTATTTATATAATCATGTCTTCGTGTATGAACATGTATATATTAAAACTAATACTAATTCTATGTTTGTATATATGTTTTAACGCAGGACCACAATGAAAACTAGTTGTATGCTAATTGTGTTATCCTGGGTAAATAAAGGTTATTATTATTATTATTAACAAGTTCTATCAACTTGATAATACCTTTCCCCATGGGGATCCGGGTTGTTAGAATAGATTTTTAGTATCTCTTGCTTGTTGTAAGAGGCAACTACATGGGGCAGTCCTTCGGGTGAGACCACAGAAACTGAGCCCCCTGTCACAGCAGGTGTGGCATGATAGCGATCCCTCCCTGCTCAAAGGCCATAAGCGCCGAGCATAGGCCTAAATTTTGCAGCCCTTTACCGGCAATGGTGACGTCTCCATATGAGTGAAAAGTACTCAAACGGGACGTTAAACAATATATAATCAATCAAACATTCCCGTATACAATAAATAATGTGTTGTTCATGTACAAGTAATGATTGTCATAGCACATAGATACAAATAACGGTGTGTCCCCGAACGTCAACTCGCCAAAAACAACATCTCATTGGGTTAGCGGATTAAGGGATTATCAGGGGAAACACAGGTAGAGTTTACCTGTATCATATACACAGGTAGAATTTACCTGTATTATATACATGGGTAGAGTTAATTAAAAACAAATCACTCTGAATATATTTTTGGCTGTAAAGTTTAATTTTACTTTCGTATATTATGTTATATTTTATGGCCCCGTGGGGATCTGGGTTGATAGAATAGATCCTCAGTACCCCTTGCTTGTTGTAAGTGGCGAGTAAATGGGACGGTCCTTTGGACGAGACCGAAAAAACCGAGGTCCAGTGTCACTGCAGGTGTTGCACGTTAAAGATCCCTCCCTGCTCAAAGGCCATAAGCGCCGAGCATAGGCCTAAATTTGCAGCCCTTCGCCGGCAATGGTGACGTCTTTATATGAGTGAAAGATTCTCGAGCGAGACGTTAAACAATATATAATCAATCAATCAATTTATTATATATTGGTATATATATATTTTTTTTTATTTAAATTTTTATTTTACGTTCACATTGGTATACAAAGGTGAGCAATTTATAAAAAAAAAAATGTGTAAAGTAAGCAGGATAGAGCATAATTTGTAATATGTAATTAGTAATAATTTATCATAAATATGTTGTAGATGCCATGATATCGCTAATGACTAAGTTTTATGAAACACAAAAAATATATTGCTTATAAAAATGGTGAAAAGGATAGGTTTGACACCTGCTGGAATCAATTATTATTTTCAAATTTTTATTTTTTTTTTTGGTTGTTGATGATCTGTGTTAAACATATAACCAATATATTGGATTATGACTGTATGTGGAACCACTTTGGCACCGAGGGACCCCGTACTCACAACAGTCTTGAAGGATGGCACGGGAAGCTGAAAAGAATGGCCCAGCACGCACACTCCAACATCTTCACCATTGTGCAGATTTTCAAAGACCTACAGAACGCCAATGAAATTAAGATGCAGATGGATGCCGGCGGGACTGCAAGACCACCCACAAAGAAGTACATAACCATCAACAGAAGACTGCAGACACTGAAGGAGAGATTTCAAGACGGAATAATCGACTTGATGACGTATACAGATTCTGCATCCGAACTCCTACACCTTGGACAGTGACATTATGTGACTTCAGAAATCATGAGAGACAATGACAAAAATTATGGATAGATTATATATGTAGCTTGACTTTAAATATTGCTTGTTTGTGAATTAGTGACCGTGTTGTATTTAAAGTGTGATTAAAATAACATTTGTTAAACAATGATTTAAATGAAAATTGATTGTGTTTCATATTTAATGCACTATATGCGGACTGTAAAATGCATGAATATACATTAAATTATTTCAAAATTATTGTAAAAATGATCAGTGCTTCTTTTAAATACTCATTAATAATGCATACAGTGCTACATATAACAATTATTGTAGTAAGAAATTTACTTTGCCTTATTGAAACTTAAATCATCCAGGTAAACTCCCCTCTTTTCCCCATAGAGGGGCTCCTTAATCCCCTATCTTAACGAGTTGTTGTTTCTGGGGAGGTAATGTTCGCGGAATAAAACGCGACAAACAATGATGGTCGTAATAGTAAATATAGCATATAATGCATATACATACGTATCATATAAATAAATTGAATTAAATAGAGTAATTAAAATCGTTCAGAGTTCCCAAGAAATTTATGACCTGTCTTAAGAAACCACTAACAAAAAAAAAGTTTTCAGATAAAAATAAATACAAAAGTATCATATAGATAAATTGTACATTAAAATCGTTCAGAATTCTTTAAGAACTTATGAACTGCAATATTGTAAAATTAACATCATTTGAAAAAAGTTCGTTTCCCCATAACAAGAAATGAGTATCCACATCATTAATAGCATCTAATCGAAGAAAGAATCACGAAAGAATCATGCAAAATTGAATTTCCGCGGCACATCCAATATTACGAATATGGGTAAAACTTTTAGGAAATAATCAGTTGGGTGTATATCCTATGAAAATCTGTTTATTTTTGATTTGCATCATTCGGTTTAATTTACTTGACAGAAAACAAAAAGTTGTTATCGTGTACTAATTCATACAAACTATCGGCAATATCAGATGGAAATACTCAAAACAGCAACACTGAAATGAAACACCAATTATACATATCTCTAAATAACGTCTTCAAACATCATTATTAATCCTCAAAAGGGTGAAAATTCCAATTTTATAAATGGTACGATAATCGTTTTAATGGAGAGATTTTTAGTTATCGTTCTTGGAATTTACATAACCACCGCTAGGTGGCAAGTCGTAACTAGGAACGCGGCGAGTGAAAAATGGCGGCGATCCGAATGTAATTACACCAATGTAGTGGAGACATGTAATGTACGACACTATTTTAGTATCTCATGTGCGTATACGAATGAAAACGGGTTGGCCTTACCTTGAGAGTGTACCAGATATCGAACACACTCTGTAGTCTCTGAAATCAATCACCGAAACAACAGGCTAAACGCCACGCAGTAGCCAACACAGAGAGATATCACATTGCAAGTCGAATTGGGTGGTTTCGGTGTAATCATCACACAATTACATTAGACTGGAATTCATATCATTGTTTAAAAGTGAAAGATACAAATTTATACTGAAATCCTAATATTTCTATTATCAACATCGGTACACTACGCATGCTTGTACATGCAATGATGCAGTAGTCTAAGAAATGTAAACATATTTATTGATAGTCCATTCCATAACATTTCGTGCACGTGCCTTTACTCGTACAAACTGTCTTTCGTTGTTTAGACGTATATTGAAGAGTCGTTCTATAGATTTTCGTACATTTGGTATATAGTAATGTGCTTTGCAAAACCAAGAGACCTGCCTTTGGCAAGTCGTACGAATAATTCCAGAGTAAGAAGAGGCACAAAAGCAAGACAAAGGTTTGCCAGACATATCAACACAGTGTGTATTAGATAGTTGAGGTGTAAATGGGAGGGTAAGCCGAACATGAAACGTAAGGCAGACTATAACAATCTGGTTCTGCTGGCTGGCTTAAACATGACATCACAAGGGGATTCCTCTCAGGCCTGCCAACATGGCGATCAAAGCAAACCATCTAGAGATTCCCAATATTACACCTTCAATGCCAAAGTGAGACATTTTAACATCTGTCTACTTAATCCCTGGTCAGTGTGCAACAAAACCACTAGTCTAAATGATTTCATTATAGATCAGGACTTAGACATAATGGCCGTCACAGAGACTTGGCTCACTGGTTCAGAAAGAGACAATCCTATCATTAGTGCACTTCTTCCACCGGGTTACAACATCAAACACAATCCTCGCATGTCCCGTGGTGGAGGAACAGCTGTTATTCACAAGTCTAACCTCAATGTTAAACCTACACCAGACACTCATTCCATGGAGTCATTTGAGGTAATGGACTGTAGTGTGATTACTACTAAGAGGTTGCGTTTGTGCGTTGTATATCGCCCACCCCCTTCCAGAAGCAACAACTACACAGTAAAACAGTTTTTCAGTGAGTTTTCTGCTTAACTTGAACAATTGGTTTCGTGCACTACATCTCTACTCATCGTGGGTGATTTCAACTTCCACATTGAGAATTCTAGTGATGCTGATGCTGCTGCATTTCTCTCTATAGTGACGTCTTTTGGCTTCCAGCAACATGTCACTCAGAGTACCCATCGCGGTGGTCACACACTGGACCTTGTTTTATCCCGATCAGTAGACTCACTTGTGCTTACCACCCTTGCTGAGGACCATGGGTTCCCGGATCATTTCCCTGTGTTTGTGAATCTCTCCTTGTACAAATCAGAGCTGCCTAAACAGTCAGTGACTTATCGCAAGGTCAAGACCATTAATCCCAGTACTTTCAGTCAAGCTGTCATCAGCTCTTCTCTTTGCACATCGGCTGCAACTGAGATGTCACTCACTGACCTCACAGATCTCTATAGCAGTGAACTCTCATCCATTATGGACAAGCTTGCACCACTCAGAACTCGCATTATCACCATCAGGCCAGAATCTGAGTGGTACAACAGCTCTATCAGAGAGGCGAAGCAGACAAGCTGAGAGAATGTGGCGCAAATCAGGACTCGCGGTACACAGAGAGATTTACATTCAGCGCAGGGAAGAGGTGAACATGCTCATAGATACGGCTAAGCTCCAGCATTACAGGACCTTGGTGCATGATAACAAAGGTGACAGTAAGCAGCTTTTCAGGGTGGTCAACAAGCTGCTTGGTAGAAACTCAATCACTCCATTGCCTGCCGACAAATTACCATCAGATCTGGCTGTCATGTTTAGTGACTTTTTTGTATAAAAAATTACACGTATTCGCAGCTCCATTACATGCGACTACCACCATCCACTTGTAGAACTACCAGCACTTGGAGACGAAACCGAACTTGGTCATTTCCAACGTGTTACTGTAGGTCAAGTAACGAAGTTGATAATGTCACCTGCCAACAAGAGCTGTGAACTTGACCCTCTGCCTACATCTCTTATGAAGCAAGAGGTCACAACTCTCGCTCCCATCATCACGTCCATCATAAATAAGTCACTTGAGAGTGGTTCCTTCCCAACATCTTTCAAAGGAGCTTTTGTGACACCACTTCTGAAAAAGGCTTCACTAGACCCCGATGTACCAAAGAACTACCGGCCAGTGTCCAACCTTGCATATGTATCCAAGTTAATTGAGAAGGTTGTAGCAGCACATATACATACCTACCTCAGTGAGAATTCCAAAGTGCTTACCGTCAGGGACATAGTACTGAGACGGCACTTCTGCGAGTTCACAATGATGTGGTTTGTGCCATTGGAAAGCAGAAAGCTGTCTTGCTAGTGCAGTTGGACCTATCGGCTGCCTTTGATACTGTGGATCATTCACGCTTGCTACAAATACTCAAGGACCTTGGAATTAAGGACACTGTGCTCATGTGGTTCGCGTCCTATCTTACCAATCGGACCCAGATTGTCAAAGTGAAGGGGGCAAAATCTGGTGCTACTGAGTTGGGCTGCGGTGTCCCCCAGGGATCGGTCCTTGGGCCTGTCCTATTCAACATCTACACATAATCCCTGGGGACCCTTCTCAGAAAGAACAATGTCTTGTACCACATGTATGCTGACGACAATGAATTGTATATCAGCTTTAAAGTTCAACAGGTTGCTCTTGCAGTCAGTCAGATGGAGTCTTGCTTGAGGTCAGTTCAAACCTGGATGGCTCAAGATCAACACACACAAGACCGAGGTGCTAGTAATATCCTCAAAACAAATGGCATCTAAGCTGCACATACCATCACTGCAAGTAGGAAACTATTCTATCACTCCTGTTGCTAAGGCCAAGGGAGTTGGTGTAACAATTGACCAACACTTAACCATGGAGGCACATATATCATCAGTGTGCAGAGGTGCCTTCATCCACCTTAAGAACCTGAGTCAGCTGAGAAGATATCTAGACAGGGAATCGTTAGAATATGTTGTCCATGCCTTTATAACAACAAAGCTGGACTACTGTAACTCTCTCTTTTGCGGCTTACCATCAACGCAGATCCAGCGGCTTCAATCTATCCAAAATGCTGCTGCCAGAATCATCTCAGGCACCAGCAAATATGACAGAATTACACCTGTACTACGCTCTCTCCATTGGCTTCCAGTTCAGCAAAGAGTCGTCTTCAAGACATTGGTGTTGGTGTACAAAACAGTACACAACACAGCCCCATCCTATCTGCAAGAACTCATAACACCTTATGCTCCCTCCAGAATACTGCGGTCCAGTGACCAGAGCCTACTATGAGTGCCATTTACCACCTCAACGGTGATTCAAACTCGAGCCTTTAGTGTTGCTGACCTAAACTGTGGAACGCTCTTCCGTATGATATCAGAACTGCCACCAGTATCTGTACCTTCAAATCTAAATTAAAGACTCATCTGTTCACATGCTACAACTAATCTGGGACCTACTACGATCTGTTTTTATATACCTCATTTCACTTATTTTATTGTTGTTTAAATAGCGTTTAGAGCAGTATGGACTTGACGCTTTACAAAATAAATTTATTATTATTATTATTATTATATCTGTACATGTGCAATAAATTAGCGGATCTAAATATGGCGAGATATGGAGGTTGCATTTAGTGGATTTGAGAGGGGGAAGCGAATTAGACAGTACATGTACCTTTGTCCGGAATGGGGGATTGTTACATAAAATAGTATGAAAACAATTCTGACTAATAAATTACATGCCGCACATGGGGTGGGGTAAAAAAAAAAAAAAAGCCATATTTGTTATCAACACAGAACTTAGAACATATTATGGAAAATGTTAGTTGTATTATGAAAATTAACGCCAGATTTCATGCAAAAGCTAACACCTTTATGGAGATGACCCCCAACCCAAATTTCCCCGTTTGATTTTTTTAGATTTGACACAACATGCAAATATGCACAATGACCGGATAGAATTTTTTAATTGTGTTTTTTCTTCAATTAATAATTTAAAGAATAATATATAGGTATGGAATGTCATGTTACATTATAATTCCATATATTGATAATATGAAGCTAAGTAGTAGACTTAAATACAATTTGTTCATACCATTGAACATGTAAGTAAATTCCAAGTTACATATATTATATGTACCTTTAAGTTCAGTTGACAATTTTACCTGCAGCTCACAATCGCACATTTAACAGGCATACACGCATGACACCCTGTGTTAAAAAATATGCACTGTCACTTTACATACTAGTGTTTTTGAATTAGAATCTGTATATAGGCATGACAAAAATAATCTTTATATATATGAATAAAATGTTTATACAGTTGATAATGATCTTTCATTTCAAAGTACCGGTCGCGCTAACTCAGTGGTTAGAGCGTTCGCTTCGTAACCGGGAGGTCGTGAGTTCGAGCCCCGCTCGTGCCTTGGCCGCGTCAAACCTAAGACGAAAAATAGGTAGTGATTGCTCCTTCGCCAAGCGCTCGGCATTTAAAAGTGAGAATCACGGGTCTTTCGGATATGACCTTTAAAAAAACGGAGGTCCCGTGTCACGATAGGCGTTGGCACGTTAAAGAACTCTCACTGCTACGGCCCTGAGCGCTAAGCATAGGTCTAAATTTGTGATACTTCACCTACAGCTGGTGACGTCTCAATGAGTGAAAAATTCTCAACGGGACGTAAAACAAACATTCAATCAATCAACATTTCAAAGTTAGTAAAAGTAGTAAGGGGGGCACTGTGCGGTCACTTTACAGTCCAGATGACGTCATTGGGTTTTCCAATCCCCACCCACACAGGTCATAATTGAGGTCACAGTCAAGGGGAGACTCTACAGTCATGAGCCACGTGACATAAAACATATATAAACTTTATCAGTTTGAAAGACCTTCACCAGTTAGTTCTCAACAAGTCCTAAGAGAATACAGGTGAACCTTTTTTTTCCTTGTGATTCATTGATTGATTGTTTGTTGTACGTCCCGTCGAGAATTTTTCACTCATATTGAGACGTCACCAGCTGTAGGTGAAGTACCACCTATGCCTCAATGCCGTAGCAGTGAGGGTTCTTTAACGTGTCAACGCCGACCGGGACCTCCGTTTTTGAGGTCATATCCGAAAGACCCGTGATTCTCACTTCTAAATGCCGAGCGTTTGGCGAAGGAGCAATCACTACCTATTTTTCGTCTTAGATTTGGCACGAGCGGGGCTCGAACTCATGACCTCCCGGTTACGAAGCGAACGCTCTAACCACTGAGCTACCGCGACCGGTGCAAGACAATATGTACAAGAAAATATGTCCATGGAATGTAATGTAGGAGATTTACAGGACGTGGAATCAATTGAGAGTGATCTTGAATGACACTGTGACCATAGACACTGAACACAAACGAATTAATGATACGAAAGTAACATTTTGTAGATATCAATTATTGTATCTATTTTTTTTTTCATCTTAACAATACGAAATAAAACATGGTTTTAAATAAAAGTATCTTATTCTTACTTGGATATAAAAGGCAACAGTCAAAGAGAGAACATGAGTTTTTGTCAGTATGCCAAACTACACGGATTACTTAAGGGAGCTCTACTACACTCCCGGTAATCCAGGGGCATATGCAGGACCCAAAAAATTGTATCAAGTCGTCAAACAGGAAGGCAAATATAGGATTGGCAGACAAAGAATAAGACAATTTTTAAACAACGAAGACTCTTATCGTCTGTATAAACCTATTCGTAAGACATTTCCGCGCTAAAAAGTGATAGTGAACACAATTGATTCCATGTGGGATGGTGACTTAGCCGATGTCAGTAACATTGCATCCCATAACGACGGTCACAAATTTTTATTAGTGCTAATGGACATTTTCAGCCGATATCTATTTATAGTTCCGTTAAAAAAATAAAAGTCATCAAAACATCATCGACGGTTTAAAATCGGTTGTCCAGAAAGGACGAAAACCACACACTCTCAGAACAGATAAGGGTAGTGAATTCAAAAATCGTTGGATAAAAACATTTCTGAAAAGAGAAGGAATTAACGTCATATACTCTCAAAATGAAACCAAAGCATACTATGCAGAGAGAGTGATGAAAAACCTTATGTATCGCTATTTCATGAAAAACAAAACTTATCGTTTCGTGAATGTGTTACAAGCTTTGGTGAAAAGTTAACGATAGACCCCACAGGTCTTTAGGTGGGAATGTTCCAGTCACTGTCAACCAGGAAAATGCTGATGAAATCAGACTAGATGCTTATCTGTCGGGTAAACCAACATCGGACATGACAGAAAATCGTAACCAGCTTAAGGAGTCGAACAAAACAACGAGAAAAAGAGTTAAACTATATTTCAAGTTAAAAATTGGAGATAATACCTGGATATCACAGCTTAAACACCCTTTCCAAAGAGACTATCAGCAAGAGTGAAAGATACAAAAGCGGTCAATTACCTGTATACAAAGTAAACAATTTGGAGGATAACCCTATAGAAGACACCTTCTACGAATCTGAGCTTCAGAAAATCATAAAGCCAGCGGACGTGGCTTACAGAGTGGAAAAAATTCTTAAAAGGAGGCGTCGTGGAAAAACCATAGCAGTGTTTGTAAAATGGGAAGGATGGCCAAAGATATTCAATTCGTGGATTCCAGAGAGCTCTCTAGAAAAGCAATAAAAGCCTGTCTTCTCTGTAAGACGTATTTATTCAAGATGAGCGTTCGTATGGTGTTGACGTCTACGGACAGTTCTGAATATTTTGACGATAAACCAAATTGTTTTCGAGTTCAATTGAATAAACAGATTCAATTCGACGGATATTGGACTGTTGCCCTGACAGAATTTTCTTCAGAGAGCTGGCAAAAAAAGGCAACCAAGAACGAAGAAACAGTTTAAGATCGACAGTTATAGAAGTATCTTTAAATAGTGAAAATGGCCTTTCTAAGCAGTGATAATAAAGACATAGCTCAACCCATGGAACTGTCACTTTTTGCATCACCAACGAACCAAGTAGCAGTCGAAAAAGTGTACTTTACAGAAGACCTATTTCTAACATCGGAGTGTCTGATACACCGATCGAAATCGTAGTTTCTGTTTCGGGAGCAGAATACATTGATTTTAAAAGAAGTAAATTGTACGTAAAGGCCCGAATTTTGAAAGCAGATGGAAAGGCTCTGGCCAGTAATGAAAAAACAGGCACCGTAAATTTACCCCTTCAGAGTATGTTCTCCCGGATGGATGTCTACTTGAACAACAAACTAGTCTCTTTCAATAGAAACAACTATCCATGGAAGGCTTATTTTAAGACAATTTTTTTTAGCGGGAAAGACGAACTCAAATCACAGAAACAAGCAGAACTGTTCTTTAAAGACGAGGGAAACCTAGGCGATGCCAATGCATACAATGGAGGCAATGCCGGACTGGTCCTGCGGTATGGATACACCCAGCAAAGTGCAGTCTTTGAGTTGGAAGGAAACCTGATGGAAGACATCTTTGAAATAGATAAACAAGGTAGACATTTACATCAAACTTTTTAGATTCAGTGGGGCACTTTGTCATCATGTCGGCAGAATCTTCACCGGCTTTCAAATTAGAGTTGCTGGACGTCGTGTATAAAGTAGCCAAGGTACTGAACCATAGTAAACAAATAGAACCAACCTCTGTAAAATATACCATCATGCGAAATGAATTGAAAATGAATACCATTCCTAAAGGATCCACCGAGTTTTACTGGGACAACATTTTCCCACAAGCGGTCCCTGATCGCAACGTGGTGGCCTTGGTGGACCAGAAAGCCGTTAATGGGGATTACACGACCAATCCCTTTAACTTTGAGCATATAGGATTAACTGATGTCGGGATATACGTTAACGGAGAGAGTGTACACGACAGACCATTAAAGAAGGACTTCTCAGCTGGGCTCTATTCAACGGCTTATGCTCGTTTATTTGAAGCCTCTGGAACAATGATGCCGGACTGATTATCACTCGTGATGACTTTGGAAATGGCTATTCTCTATTTGTTTTACCGTCGATCCTTGTGGATTTGGAGAAGAGTATTTAAACCTGATTCGTCGAGGAAACACCAGACTGGAACTGAAATTCAAACAAGCAACGACCAAAGCCTCTAGCGCTATAGTATTTGCAACGTTTTCATCTCTACTAGAAGTCGACAAATCACGTGACATCAACTACATTTAACCATGAATTCGATGCAACTGCTGAATCTAGTGAAAACGGACCCCTGCTTAAGACGTTATGTAAAAGGTGTATTTGCTAGCAATACATTACCTCAAATCGTTACAGTATCCGAGAGCCTTCATCGTCAATACGCAACCTTTGCCATTTCCTGGAGAACACTAGGTGACATTAATCATGCATAGTCCATCTCAAGCATAGTTTTTCGATAGCCTTGGAAAATCACCAGCTGATTTCAATCAAGACATTCAGAACTTTTTGAAGAAAAACAGTGTACAATCTAATCTCAAATCTATACGACTTCAACCTCGTAATTCCGATCTATGTGGTCGTTATGTCTTAGTATTTTTAATTGTGAGATTGTGTTTTAAAAACTCGTTAAATCATGTGTATGCTTTATTTTCCAAAGACATTCAATCCAATGACGACTTTGTGAAACGTTTTATGCATGAATATTTATAATGTTAGATAATGCGCTATATAAATGCCTTGTAATAATAATAATAATTTTATGTATCATTAATTAAAAAATTCGTAAAACATGTATGCGGGGACCGGTCGCGGTAGTTCGTCTTTAGAGCGTTCGCTTCGTAACCGGGAGGTCGTGAGTTCGAGCCCCGCTCGTACCATGGCCGCGTCAAACCTAAGACGAAAAATAGGTAGTGATTGCTCCTTCGCCAAACGCTCGGCATTTAGAAGTGAGAATCACGGGTCTTTCGGATATTACCTTAAAAACGGAGGTCCCGTGTCACGGTCGGCGTTGGCACGTTAAAGAACTCTCACTGCTACGGCCCTGAGCGCTAAGCATAGGTCTAAATTTGTGGTACTTCACCTACAGCTGATGACGTCTCAATATGAGTGAAAATTCTCGACGGGACGTAAAACAAACAAACAATCATGTATGCGGGATGTATCTTATGTAGTAATTACATAAATTGTTTATATGTGTGTGCGATATTACCTTGGACTTCATTTTGAGGAAGCCTAGCGACTGAGAGACATGGGAAAGGAGAGCATGAATGATTGGTGGAACACTCATTCCTTACTTCCGTTTTCGGCACCTACCACCATTCTGATATGTGGTAGTACACAGAGTGGTAAAACGAATTTTACTAAAAAAAACTTTTATAAAACGCCAATGGCATGTTTTCTATGCTGATGTTGATAGAATAATCTATGCTTATTCTGAGCATCAACCCCTGTTCGAGGAAATGGAGCAGAGTATACCAAACCTTTCATTACATCAAAGGTTGCCTTCAAAAGAAGACATAGAACGGTACACAGAGGGTGTAAATCACACTATAGTGGTACTGGATGATCTCGTGTTACAAGTTGCACAATCTCGTGATTGTGTGCATATGTTCACGGTGACATCTCATCATAGAAACGTGACCACGGTAATGCTGTCCCAGAACCTGTATCTTCCGGGAAAATATGCCAGGATCATTTCCCTGAATTGTCTAAAGGTCATTGGTTTCAGAATTACCGCGATTCTCGATAGATCATCACCTTTGGATCTCAGATATTACCAGGTCAAGTTCCGTTTTTCAAAGCGGCGTAAGAATCCGTGACTCGACTCAATTTCGGTTATATACATGTTTGCCTGGAACCTTTACAAAACAGAGAGTACCAGTTAAGAACTCGCATTCTTCCGGGTGAAGAGATGATTATTTATCAACCGATTTAAATAAGCACGATTTTATGTGTTCATCTCATTCAAATATGAAGCAAGCGGTAAAGACACACGAGGCTTTCTTAAATTTTCTTGTGTACGCAGACAGTGCCAAGCAAAAAGTAATTGTCAAAGCCTTGACGCGTGAACAGTACGATGTGCTTGGTGAAATAGCACTTAACATTTACACAGGAACTTATCCTTTGACTAAGAAGTATATAAATCAGCTGAAATCTTACGAATCATACATTCGACCCCTGGGATCCAGAGAAGTCAGCAACCGAGCGAAACGTCGAATATTACTGAAAAACATTTCTTTAGTGCCGCTTCTATTAAAACCTATCGTCCAACATATCAAAGGAAAATGGCGAAGGAAATGATACTTGTGCCGAAACTTAAATATGAACGTTTACTTAAGAAATTGGACCCTGTCGAGGAACAGCCAACCCTAGGTACGTCAGCACGAGAAATCGAGGAGACTTCAAAGCAAATCCCAGATCCACCACAAACTGTCAGTGACTTAGCGGGAACTGGTACGGGCTATGTCAGTAAGAAGATGAAGGTTGGAAAACCTCCTGGAATTTCCAATGTTCGACGGCAAAGAAAAAACATTCCCTGGCTAACATGTTGACAGTGTAAAACTAATGAACAATAATGTTTTGTGTATCATTTTATTTGAGAATATTATTTTAAAAAATCATGGGACATTAAAATTAATTTTTTTTATATTTAAAATCCAAATGGCAACATGTCCAAGTTAGAAAGAATTCTCCTTTTGGTGTAAACCATTTTATAATTTTTAGTTTCAACTCTGTTCAGCAATTTTCTCTTTCTACTGTCTCTCGATATTTACAGGGATTGACGATTTCGATTTGTCGGTCGTGTGATGTACAGATCATCGATTTAATAGGATCGAAATTGATCAATTTTGAGTTGGCCCAGTTTAGCGTAAATCCTCTAACTTTACATTCTTCTTTTCCAGACAGTGTACGGTAAGCATAATTTTAGGACCCCCCCCCCCCCCCCCCCCGAGACAAATTCAACAATGTACCCGTCTTTTGGGGAGATCTCATTAGTTAACTCTCCAAAGTAATTACCGATAGGGAGATAATTCAATTCGTCCGACTTTTTGGCCTTGAAAATGACGCTGCCTGTATCAAAATACAACACGTTTTCGTTTAATTGGTCGAGAACACTGTATAATTTCAATCGGGCCCACATGGTGGTAAAAGAAGCCAAGAATATATTTGTTTTGTTGTTGAATGCCGTAAATAATGGATTGTTGCTCCATTCTAAGTGAAGTATGTCTCGGGAAACGATGTGAAAATTGTGAGGGACTTTGGTTGGATCAGAGAGCATCTGAAAAAAATCTGTCGGTTTCTAACTCGTAAATGAACACAGACTGTTGCATGTTCAACCTCTGACCAAATTTACCCCAAAAGCTATTTAAACAGAGTTTTGCTAAACATCGCATCGGGTTTTTGTTTATTTTCTCGTAATCCAATTGTATGACCTCTTTTTCTTTATATTCCCTAATATAGTTTTGTTTGGCCTCTTCTGTATCGCATTCAACAGGGAATCCTGAAGCCTCTTGTTTAATTTAAAAAAAAAAAAAACATGTTCACATACAAAGCAGAAAGTCCCCCCTCACACGACTCAACATCGTATTTTGACAATTCGGCAAAATAATAAATTTCATAAATATTTAAAATTTTGTACGGGATGGCAAATTTTTCTCGGAGGGAGAATTTTAATTCTGGCAAGTCCAAAGTAGTGTGACATGTCCTGAAAATTGTCTGTGATGATGGTTGGATGGCCGATCTTAAGTATCTTTAACTGCTGCGCAGGCAACCAGTGTAGTTCTCGTAGTATTGGAGTGATGTGGTCGTAACGAGAGGTCCTGGATACGAGACGTACGGCAGTGTTCTGAACTTGTTGGAGCTTGCTCAGAACTGTCTTTGGTATACCAACCAGGAGAGCGTTATAATAATCTAACCTTGATGTAACTCGGGAGTTCACAAGTGATTTAGCTGCTTCTGTTGTTAAATATTTTCTGATGTGGCCTATTTGCCGCAATTGTGCATAGCAAGATCTACTAATAGAGTTCACTTGTAGCTCCACACCCATCTTGGAGTCAAACATGACACCAAGATTTCAAACGCAGGTTGAAGGAGTAATTTGTGAGTCACCCACTGCAACAGAAATGTTTTAATGAGGTTTGCATTACGACCGGATGCGAACACAATGACCTCGGTCTTATTCGTGTTGAGTCTCATCATATTGCCATGCATCCAAGAAACGATGTCGTATAGACAACGCTTAATATGATGTAATGTCTCTGCATGTGTATATGATGAGACAGGTAAAGTTGAGAGTCATCCGCATAAAAATGTTGATCAAGTCCATGGTATCTACAGATGGAACCAACTGGTGTACATTGTGTAGAAATTGGGATCCAGCACTGATCCTTGAGGCACACTAAAAGTCATTTCCACTGGCTTTGACTTTGCACCATCTATGCAGACCGTTTGGTTACGGTTATTGAGATAAGATGATAGCCAGCCTAGTGATTTGCCTGTTATTCCCAAAAGATGTTCTAGTCGGTGCAACAGGATAAAGTGTTCGATAGTGTCTAAAGCAGCGGAGAAATCCAGCATCACAAGGATAGTCATATCATTTTGATCTAAAGATTGTAGTATATCTGTTTGTACCTTCAGTAGTGCAGATTCCGTGGAATGGAACTGCCTATATGCTTGATCTTCAATATGGGAGTTCACTACATTTTCAAGAACTTTTGAAACAAAAGGCAAATTGGACACATGTCTGTAGTTCTTAAGAGCATTTGGATACAGATTTGGTTTTTCCAATAGAGGTCTTACATGTGTCTTTTTTAATTCTGCAGGTACAGCTGCTGTTGTAAGCCATAGGTTGATAATTTTTGGAAGAAGTTCTTGCAAACAGGATTTTAAAAGCCATGTTGGTATTGGATCTAGTTCGCATGATTTATTGGGTGAGTTCTTGATTATTCTCGTTACCTCCTCATCTGTAACGGAAGTGAACTCCTCCAGGAGAGTCTTGGTCGTATCAACATCTGCATGGAGATTGTCCGTACATACTTCAGACTGAGACTTTGAATTGATATCATCTCTTACATACTCTATTTTATTGATGAAAAAGTCACTAACGTCTTGGGATAGCTCACATGATGTTTTGCCAGATGGTAATACAACCTCACTGGGACCTTCCAACAACTGCTTTGTCACTTTGAATAGAGTCTTTGGGTCTTGCTGACCAGATGATAATTTTTCTGTGTAGTAATTTAATCTTGCCTGTCTGAGCAATTTGCTCACAGTGCCAATGTCTACAAATGTCATGATCGATGGTGAATCTTGTCATGCGTCATTTGCGTTCCAATTTACGCCTCGGGGGCCCGTTTCACAAAGTGGCCTAGATTTGGGCCTAAGTTAGTCCGACTAACTATGTTACGCCAAATTTTAGTCGGGTCTAACTTGCGTTTCTGAAAGCGGCGTAACTTTGCGTTTAAATGCGAAATAAACTAGTCCTTTATAATTGGTACTAAGCATGCGCAGATCATTTTGCTTTTGGCTTGGAGACTAAGATAGTACGTGGCGGATCAACTTTCTAATTCAAAATTAAATATTCATACATATTTGTCGTGTGTTTGTTTTGACAAATTCACAAGGTTTACAGTTTACAGCTAAAATTTTACTTTAACGTACCTTGTATAATTAAGCAGAGAGAGAGGTGCAATTTTTGTTATCTGTCATCTATTTAAAAATTCTAACAATATTCTTAGAGGTTGGTGTTTGCCTACCCTAACCCCCAGTCCCTCCCCAATTTATAAATAATACAATAATAGAAACTATGTTAACAAATACGTTGAAAAAAATAATTGTATGTTAAAACAAAAATGTCATGTTAATTACCACGATTACAGTTACAGTAAGCGGCATTAAAATGTATATTGCACTAAATGGTAATCTACATGTACTTGCGCACTAAATCGAACAGTGTTCGTCTGCGACCAAAAAAAAAAAAATGGATGGCGAAAGTTGTAAAAAAGGAAAAGTTTCCAAAAGAAAGCCAAACTGGACGGAAGAAGACACACAGAGACTCGCAACAATGGCCGTCGAAAACCGAGAGATTTTATTTTCAAAATTTACAACAAGTGTTATGTCGGAAAATAAGAAGACAATTTGGGCAGAAATAACAAGACAGTAAGTTGTTACGAACGTTTGTAAGCTCAGTTAATATTTGTGTTCATCAAAATATCAAAATTGATTATTTAAACTGAAATATACATGTATACAGTAAATATTACATAAATATACCTCTTCTTGTGGCAAATCTCAGAGAGAGAGAGAGAGAAAAAAAACAGAGAGAGAGAGAGAAAGAGTTATAACAAAAGTTGCTGTCACATCGGTAGAAATTATGTGCCTATATGTTATTTATAATTGTACCTTATTGATAAAAGGAAAATTTGTTAACCCCCCCCCCCCCCGCAAAAAAGGTTATGAATGGATTTCCCCACTCTGATTTTCATATTTCTTAGTAAGATTAAAAAAATTTAACTTGATGTAGAATAAACTCTGAATCAATCACATGCGGGACAAGAGATGTTGAAGACGTTAAAAAGAGATGTAAAGACATCAAATTAAGAGTAAAGAAGAAGGAGGCTTCAAGGAAGCAGCTACAAAGAAAGACAGGGGGAGGTCCTCCACCAACTTTACAATTTAAGCCATGGGAGATTTCTCATTTCTCCCTTGTTATTATATAGTATTATTTTTCTAACTTATATTTTAAAACTTTATATGTATTAAATATTTTGCTGGTATTTTTTGATAAATATTTATTGATATAATTGACAACATAAATCAATTTACAGGTGTTGTCACTAATTCCCCAGGTATTTTTTGATAAATATTTATTGATATAATTGACAACATAAATCAATTTACAGGTGTTGTCACTAATTCCCCAGGAAAGCATCGTCGGGATAGAAGGAGCTGTTGACACAGATTTACACGCAGACTTAAATAAAGACACATGTAATTTCATTTTAGTCATGTTATGCATCTTAATTTATATTAGTCCGAATATAAATTACTAATATCTTTATGCATATTTTGTGCATATATCCATTTTACGATATGGAAAATCATTGAAAAACTACGTTTTCATTTTCTGTTCGTTGCTTGAATCCTTGACTCTGTTGAAAATATTTTTTTTTATTGATCTTACTTTGTTTCACCATTGCAGCGTGTGCTGAAGTATCAGTAAAATCTGCTGAGAAAGGAGCTCAAGAACTTATTGTAGATCCGTTTATAGGTAAAATTTATATTTACCAATGTATAACACCACTCTTATCATAATTTGAGATATTCTGATATATCTACCAGAACAATTATACTTTTCTTTCCTTTTTGAAGTTTTAATGTACGAGTTTACTCAAGATTGCAAAAGCACAGAAATATGAAGAAATTAAGAAAGTTAAAGCAATCTCCATAGTATTACAGAGAGAATTTTTAGCTTTTAATATACTCGTACAGTGTATGAAGTGGACATACCGACAAAAGCTTTACCAAAGCCTGGTCCCAGTGAGACCCCTACCGCGGCGGACACTCCCCCACGTGCCCCACATGCTCGCGCAAGAGGGATACATGCTTCAAGTAAGTCTAATATTGTAATATGTATACCATTTGAATTTGTTTTGTAGAAAATACGAAATTAAAAAACAACATACATACTATAATTCTTTGATTTTTAAGTATGCGATTTTTAATACAACAATTTTAAAATGAATAAAGACAGGTGGACATTCATTGACAAAAATTAAACAAATTAAGTTACTTGATAATGTAACTACTAACTTTTTTAACTCTCTCTCTCTCTCCATTCAATTGCTATTTCGACAAAATTAAAAAATCTTGTAATTGTATGGTTGTGTATTATTTATACATGTATAAGGCTGTGATGAGCGTGGTAGAAGTGAAAAGACAGAGGAATGAAATTGAGGCTAGAAAAGTGGCTGCATTGGAAAGAATTGCCGAAGCATTGGAAGCTAAAGTGAAAAAATAAATATGTATTATATAAATGTTCATAAAAGTTCTGTAATCCTCAGTCTTGTTTGTTGTGCTGTTGCTGGGGCAATGTCGCGGCAAATGGTGTTGTGGTTCACATAAACAACATGCCCCCCTTCCCGCAGTGGAATTCTCTCCTCGATGGCCATGTTGTGGAGCCTGAAACAGGTTTCGATCACTCTTGAGCATTTTAGAGGGGAGAATGGTAAAGATCCACCTGATTTATGAAGGCACCTAGTTTGAAAAGGAAGAAAATTAAATTAAAGAATGATATTTTACATCTTTTACCAAAAACTACTCTGTAAGTGAATACCAGCACCATTAATCTATTTGAAAAGAAGAAGAAAAAAATTGCAAAGCAGAAAATTACTGTTAGAAATTCTGCGTTTTATTGATAAAAATATCAATTAAGCTAGAACGTGCAGTACCTGAATCTAGATTTAAGGACACCAAAAGCCCTTTCAACAACTACCCTAGTCCTCCCGTGAGCATCATTGAACTTGCGTTCCTTGTCGTTGCTAGGGGTTGTAAAAGGTGTGATAAGCCAATTCTTTAATGGGTACCCGGAGTCTCCAAGTAACCATCCTTCCTCAGATAATGCTTCCATTCGTGTTGGAAGTCCCGAGTTGGACAGCACGAAGGCATCATGGGAGGATCCCGGGAAGCAGGTGTTTAGGTGCAGGAATCTTGATAAAATACATAAGTGTACACATGAAATCTCTGATTTTATCAATTCGAATCGATTTGTCAACCTTATAAGGAGTGTTTAGTTATTGGTAAAATTCTAACCTCATCCTAGCATCTGAGACTGCCTGTATATTTAGAGCGTGAAAACTTTTCCTGCAGACATAGGACGGCTCCTCTACCCCGCTCATGCCTTTGATGGGAATGAGGGTTCCATCCACGGCACCCACACAGTTTGGGATTCTCGCTATGGCGTGGAATCGTGTCTTTATTTCCCTCAAATCGCAGGGATTGTCCGGAAATGAAATATTCTTAACTTTGGTGTTGATGGCCAAACACACTATAGGAAATTTAATAAACGTAATTGTTCAAATAGTATAGATGGCAATAACATTGTGTTGATCAATTAATAATACATTAATTTTGTTTTGTATTTTCATTAATATAGACAGTATACAGTGAGTATATCACCTTCAATGTTTGATTTATTCATACCATTGTGGATAATGCGGGAAACTGAGGGTCTTGATTTGCCATGCAAGTCTCCAATCTGAGAAAAAATCGCCCTTCGACAAATATCTGAGTGTTACTAGAACCTGTATATGTAATAAAACAAATATGCATATTAATGCACTTGTCATGCAATAGAAAGTCATTGACGTACATAGTATCAAAACGAAACGACATATTTGTATTCATGCACGTAGCATTGCTTTACTTAAAAAAGAGAAATTTTATTTTCCACAATGATTTACAATGTGCTCTATGGTACTTGCATAGCAGTTAGTCGTTATTTCTGGTTTTTATCTTTATTATTATTATTATTTGTTAGGTGGTTTTTTTAAAGAATATGATAAACTTGCCGTTCCATAACGTTAAACGTCGGGATAAAAATCAAAATCAAAATATAAATCGTTAATTTATGATGATGTATTCTTCAAAAAAGTGACAAAAATAAAATACAACAATTAGACACTTGTTCATTTATTTTTATTAATTAAAAAAAACATGACTGTGTACCTGTGTATGAACAGGGAGAGCATGGGCCCTGTTAGTTGGTCTTGCAATAAGCGGCTCCACGTCGTTTATTAAACGTTCTATAACGTGGCGAGGAAACCGATACCTCTCTATAAGGTCCCTGTCGTCATAGGTCAGTAAACAGTTCGTCCTGTTGTTATAAATCCTCTCTCTTCTCCTTCGTCTCCGCCTCAAAATCAACAACGTCGCCATCTTTGTATACGGACTAACAACTTACGCCTACCCGAGAGCAGGCGTAGATTTAAACCCAAATTTAGTCCCGACTAAAGTTCTGCCTTTTTGTGAAACGCAACTTAGTCCAATTTTAGAGTTTAGACCCTTATTTAGTCTGGACTAAGCTTACGCCTGGACGTAGGCTGTTTTGAGAAACGGGCCCCAGATGTTTTGCCTCATGGAGTTCTTCAGTGTACCAGGGACAGGTAGGTCTAATTATAATTGTTTTAGTATGCAGTGGCGCATGCTTGTCAACAAGCAATGACAGTTCAGTGTTGTATGCGGCAACTAGCTCCTCAATGTCCGACAGATTTTAGAGAGTCATTTAGAACTGTTGACACTTCAATGTCCCTTTTGAAAGACTCCACATTGATGGATCGCAGTTTTCTGTAAGTAACCGTTTTCCTTTAAGGAGCAGGTTTGGAAGCACAAGTGTTGAGAATTATTGCGAAACGATCACGCAACACATTACCAGAGCCGTCTGATAAGCCAAGATCGATCACTTCCAAAGAGGAAACAATTTTGTCAGTATCTCTGGTAATGACAATATCCAGTTTGTAACCACGAACATGCGTTGGTTCATTCACATGTTGCTGCATGCCGCAAGACTGCAGGATACCATTGAACCTCGTCGTATCTCTATGTGTTGGAATGTCAAGATGCAGGTTCAGGTGTCCCGTTATTATGATGTTCTTATCTGTTGTAGCACAATCTGCTAGAAACCTAGGTCATTCTTGGTCAAGGAATGCACTCGCGTTTAATCCGTTTTTTCGTGTGGGTGGTGGTCTATACACAACAGCTATACGCAGTGAGTAACCATTTATAACTGCATTGCAATCGAGCAACTCAAAGGTGGAATAATGGTTGTCACTGGTTGCAACCACACGTAGATCGATGCCTAGCTTGCAAACGATTCCAACTCCCCCGTCACGGCTACCCTCGGACCGAGGTACATGCTTAATCTTCTAGCTTATTGGAAGAAGCTCATTTATACATGCTTTATCTGCTGATGTTCCTAGCCATGTTTCCGTCAGAGTAACAATGTCAAAGTCGTTTGAAACGGTGAAGTCACATAATGAAAGTGTTTTATTTTTCACAGATCGTGGATTGATGCTACTTATCTTAATATTTGTCTGTCCTTTTACTACTGTGAGAGATTCACATTTTACATTTTTAAGGTTACTGATGTTTATAGTTTTTTTCTTGGCTTCATTTTCTGTTTATCTACAAATACTGTTGGAATTTCCATAGGGATACTTTGAAGGTTGTCATGATTTACACCTCGTATGATGTCCCAGTTTCCAGCACATAAATTGTCGTGTCGTTTGACAACAGTTAATATTGATAAAAGGTTAAGCGAATATTAAATGTATGTGTGCTTCCCAACCCTACCTACTTTTTTTTTCTTCTGACCCAAAATATTTTAATATCTATATATATGTCTATATATATAAATAATATGGAATTTGGATTGAATAAAAAAAAATTATAGAAATTTCTTAATATAACTGCTTGAAATTTTACTTATCTAAGACCTTCGAAATATGCCCCGTCTGCCTCAACACACATTTTACACCGATCTACCCATTTCCGGAACGCCGCCCGGTACTCCTCTTTAAGTATATGTTGCAGACACTTGTAGACCGCACTGCCTATACGACAACGGGATTCAAAACGGTGCCCTGCCAGCGTTTCCTTTAGTCTTGGGAAAAACCATAAGTCACAGGGGGACAGGTCAGTGCTGTATGATGGGTGATCTAAGACATCGAGCCCAGATTCTTTCAGATATCCCTGTACCGTAGCGGATTTATGAGCCGGTGCGTTATCATGGAGTAATTTGATGCCGCGGACACCGGTGCGCGGTCAGCGTTTCTAGTAGAAATCAACAAGTTGAGTAAAAAACTTTCTCTGTAAAACTTTTCAGTGACAGAATTACCTTTCGGGACTGGAATTTGAAAAACTGGACCTTTCGAATCAAAGAATATCGCATACAACATGCGATTTGATGTTTTGCAACGGCGCGCAATGACAGGTCTGTCGCCCTCAGATGAAACCCAAACCTTATTTTTAGCCTTAGAATCGGGTTGAAAATGATAGCTCCAGGTTTCATCACCTGTAACTATCTCTTCCAAACGACGTGGGTCACATTTATCATATTTTTTTATAACTTGCGATGCAAGCCTAACCCGACTTTGTTTCTGCTCGTCAGTGAGCAAATGGGGCACCCAGCGCGCGCAGATCTTACGTAGCCCAAGTCGTTCACGTAAGATCTTCAAAACACTTGACGAATGAATGCCACTTAATTCTTCTATCTCTTGCACGGTATAACGTGCGTCTTCCTCAATTAACGTTTTCACAGTAGCAACGTTCTTTTCCATCAAAACAGAAACCGGCCTTCCCGACCATCCTTAAAACGACCTTCCGCAAGTAAATTGGCAAACTTTCTCACATAACGCCGCGGCCGAGATTCGAACACGCGCCGACAGAGGTGAGAGGCTTTGTGATTTTGAGCTCGATGCTCTAACCACTCGGCCACGGAGGTCCCCCCTTTGTGTTATGATTATGTACGATATTTTGATATCTTATTTTTAAAACATGAAAATACATTAATATTATTATTAATTATGGCTATGATTTTTTATAAATCAATGCACAATTATTATATTAAAATAAATTCAATAATACATTTTTTTTTCATTTTCCGGATTTTTTCAATATATTCAAAGACACATTTCAGAGGGAAAAAAGTCAATTTTACACACTTTTGACAATTGAAAATAATTAAACAAAATCCCCTTTTCTTCAATAAAGATCTAATATGATTGTTAGTTGATTGATTGATTATATATTGTTTAACGTCCCGCTCGAGAATTTTTTACTCATATGGAGACGTCACCATTGCCTGTGAACGGCTGCAAAATTTAGGACTATCAGCCCTCAAAGTACCTTTTCTTACCAGGTTGCCTTATGGCCACCAACCATGAAATTTTAGTGGCCAAATCAAATTTTAGGTCGCCAGCTAAAAATAACAGGTGGCCAAAACCAAAGTATCTAAAAAATGTTGTGTGTTGATATTGTTTTCTTGTTTTACTGTTATGTATTAATTTGTAATATTAAATGATTACAATAAAAAAAAAAAATCTATGTTTTCAGATTATATTTATTCAGACTCATTGCCACTTGGTCACTCATTATCATCTAGTTCATCATCACTTTCAGGCCAGTGGGTGTAATCAAAATTGAGAATTTTTCTGTCTTTTTTGGCAAACCACTGTTTTACATCTTGTTTGGGGTCGTAGTCCTCCACTGCTGGGCCTTCACCACTAATTCGAATAAGATTTTCTAATGTTGATGATGACAAAGAACTTCTGGAGTCTGACTTTATTCTATTTTGGGCAGATATAGTCCTTTCACATTGGGCACTTGAGAATGGCAGGACCAAAAGTATCTTAACAAGCATCAGGAGATCCTGTAAATAATAAAAAAGTTATTAAATTTATGTTGTATGATAATCAATGTTATAATAAAGCAAATTGTGTAATAAGATTAATTAACTTTAGATCATTGAGTTCACTAGTAATTTATTATACAAACTTGTAATGTTTGATAAGGATTGTGAAGTGTTTATTCTTTTTTTCTTCAATTATTATCATTTTGATATCAAATTATCTTTTAATTTTGAACAATTTTAAAACATTTCATATCATTTAAAATTATTTATAGCAGATAGACAATTTAAGTCAAGTAATAATCAGTGTCAGATAAGCGAACCTTATAAGTTTCTCTGTATGGATCCTTTGTCAGCAGCAGTTTCCACAAAGAATCAAAGGTCTTGTCTGAAAACTGTATGGAGACAAGAGTCTTTAGGAGTCTCCACTGGTCCAATATCTGGTCACAGTTGCCACCGTTTCTACAAAATATGATATTCCAAATTGAAAATAATTAATTGAAGACATTAAAAATAGCTGTAGACATTTTTGATAATAGGTAGATTTAAAAGTACACTTAAGTATATGTATCTAAGTTAAGTAAATTAAAAATAAAAGCTGTTTTAATACAAATTATAGTTACTTTTCCTAATCTCAATTCTCGTTGAAGATAAATTTAACACAATTCAATGATTCAATAAGTGACAGAATACCAAAAAAACACCATTTCATTATAATAATTATATTATGTCATTACAGTAACTGATTGATAAATGTAAGCAAGAACAACCAAAGGAATGAATCACCACAGATCATCTCAATATTTAAATGACCTTACCTTTTAGTTTTAATATGAAACCCCCCCCCCCCAAAAAAAACAGGATAGTATTTAATAATTTTCCACAATTCATTTAGATTTGAGCTAAATACATTTTGTACTAAGTAAAATCCTAATTGCAGTAATCTGTGGTGAACATTGTAACAACTGGACACATGAACTAAATAATGCATGCAATTAACAACTGTAATAAACACACTAAACATGCAATTAACAACTGTAATAAACACACTAAAATATCATTTGCATCAAAGTGGCTTCAAACAGAACTATTGCAACATGTGTACCTCTCCATTACAACTCGAAAGTGTTCAATGAGAAATGTAATTTCTTCATCCCCAAAGTTCGCCAAGTCGATACCTTCAGGCCAACCATCATGATAAAACACAGAAAGGGACTTAACAGGTTTGGACTCAACAGAATCAGTGTCAGTCAACAAAGAAGAGTAGCGCTCTTTCATGCCACTTACAATAAGCTTTATAGCATTGCTACAATTACTGCGAAATGTTAAGGGCAAGGAGTCGTAGTTCCAATCATCCAGTTTCCAGACCTCGACCAAATGTATTTCAATGCCCTGGAACATCACATCACCATCCTCTTCTGGGGTAAGGGTTGCCATGAATTGAAGAAACTTGGAAAAATAACCATTTACAGGGAATCCACCCCTCAAAGATTCTAACCGTAAGATGCAGGATTTTATTGCAGCTACTGCAGACATCAGGTTGATCTTGTTAGACTGGACAGTGACACTCAACACTTTGACAATTTCAAGTATGTCCATCATGAAGTAACAGAAAGCAATAAATTCAATGCCCTTCATGTTTCTAGTTACATTAACAGCCCTGCCCTTAATATCAGCATTGTTATTGGTTGCTGCCAAATGCTCCATATGTTGAAATACAACAGAGTACTGTCCTGGATTTGCTAATGTTTTTTTTCTATCTTGACACATCATCACTTCAAGAGCCTTCAACACATGAGGAGACCACCGAGTACCCTTTACCCTCTTTGGGTTTTTTGTTTTTACGTCAAGTTTAGCGCCAACCTTTTTCAGGTCCCTACGTGATTTACAACTGTAATGATAAGTTTTGTAAATAAGTTGTAATACGTCCATTACCTTGGATGAGGCCTTGTGAGTTTTCAGCATGTGAGTAACTGCAAGTTCCAGTCTGTAAAGAGAACAAATCAATTTAATTTTATATTTAAGTGTTATATCTTTAAACAGTGTCATTAAGCAGTATCTGCCTGTCACTGTGACACTGTTCAGTTGGTATGTGTTTTACTATTGTCACAAAACTTACTGTAGTAAGTTAAGGCTTTTTAGTAGCAATTTGATAACATTAAAAAAATACATGTATTGAAATTATTGTAAAACTAATATTAAGTTAATTTCTTGCTCATATGAGGCCTTGTTCATACTGAGTACTAATTTCAACAAGGCATCTGTCTATGAAAACTGTAATAGTCAGATTATTGTTTGACAGTTTTTCCTGAATAAAGTTGTTATTTGTTTTAAAAAAAAAAGTTAGGCTTTTTATTTTAAAACCAAATATTTCAAGTTGAGGACCAAGTAGTACTGCCAGTACATTTATTTGCATTGTATACTATTTAGTTTATATTATAAATTTATTAAAATATAATTCTAAAATGATTTGACAACTGTACCTATGAGGAAGACACCATATTGGTATTAACCAAGGACATTGTTCCGTGAGTAGAGCCTGAACTCCAGCATGCTTCCCGAAGTTAACTGAGGCGCCATCAGCAGAGAAACCAACAAGGTGGTTTTGAAACTGTTCATCAGGGTCGCTCGATTCAAATGCTTTGACTATTGCATTCAAAGTACCTGAAATAACAGAAATGTAGTTAACTTAATAAAATGAAGTTAGTTAAATTTCCATATTAGTCAAGTTATTTTTAATAGTAGTTCATACATTTTGAGAAAACTGTTACGAAAAAAAATATGACAGATGGACACCCAACATTTCCATAATTCACTCAGTTTTTAGCAAATAGAAAATTTCAATTTCTTGTACGTCACGTGTGCATGTAATGTAGTGAGTAAGAAGAGGTTTTTTTTATTACAATATATATGACAATCCTGTCTGAGGACTTTAATTCACACATGCAATTTACTAACCTTGTGCATCTGCATTTTCGAGCTCTATTAGTCCTAACAATTTGGTTTCTGGTAGGCCGTCACTGACATATCGGACAACAATTGCTTCATTTTCTTTGATTGCTGAGTCGGTGCCAGCATCAATCATAATGCTATAAAAACCACTTGTCTTCATTTTGTCGCTAACAGATTGCTTCAATGTTTCACCTATTGTAAAGATCATCTCTGCACATTTTACATCACTTTCATAATTTGTATTTAGGTCTAATCCGTTTTGTCTCTGCATTTTTATTAGCGGCTTAAATTTTGTGAAGGGCATCTCTTCTTTCGCAATCGTGTATGCTGTGACATATTTCTTTTGCAAATCATCCACTGTTTTCTCATCCTGTTTTCTCTCAACCTGTTCAAATTGTTGTTTGATTGTATAACCTTTTGATTCACCTATGACTGCATCTCTGCAACTGTTATGTCTTCCACTATTGTTGTGGATTCTCAATGTTTCTCGTTTAGCACTTGTTGATCCTGTCACAAAATCTGATTTTCCTGCTAAATGTGGCAGTGAGCTACAATACTTGCATGTCATCAATTTTGTTTTGGGGTCAATTTGTAGCCATTCATACGTTTTCGACCAGCCACCTGTACAATTTTCTGTGGGGGTTCTGGAGGCTAATTTGGGCTTCTTAGCTTCGCTGGGTTTAGGGAGTTCCTTTTCGCCGCTTTCAACGACGACCACGTCCTTCTCACGATCGTTAGACGTCTCAATATTTGGACGTTCGCTTGGGAAGTCAGTTTCTCTTTCAGGCGTTTGAGTTTTGTTGATAACAAACCCGGTTAGAAGGGTTTGTTTGCTCATTTTTGTGTGGAGACTTTCGGAAGAAAATTATTTAATTCTTACTTCGAAATTCCTCCTTATTGGAGAACCCAATGGTGAAATATGATTACGATGAAGGTCTTCCGAATGTGATCTTCGGAACGCTTGAAATTGTACTAAATTACGCCTCAACTCAAACGCTCGAAAGAGAAAATTAAGTTGTCGACGTAGTCGGGTATGGATACGATTTTTTTCCGGTCGCAAGTTCAAAATTTTTCAAGTCGCCGATTTGCGACCAGTTAGTGAATTTTAGTCGCAAAATCGTTAATTTGGTCGCAAATGCGACCATTTCACTAGACAAAATTGAGGGCTGACTATGCTCGGCGCTTATGGTCTTTGAGCAGGGAGGGTTCTTTTACATGCCACACCTGCTGTGACACGGGGCCTCGGATTTTGCGGTCTCATCCGAAGGACCGCCCCAATTAGTCGCCTCTTACGACAAGCAAGGATTACTGAGGATCTATTCTAACAGTCCGGATCACCACGGGGTTATGATTTTTAGTGTTTGCTGTTTTGAGAAAAGTCGTTTTAAAATTTTAATGTTTTATAGTTATCAAATATATTCAATGGTTTGCCATGGAGACGATTGAGATATTGTCACTATGGCAACGAGTTAAAGACAAACTTTATTAACTATTGTGTACCTTTACTGGATAACATGTATTGCTAACTTTCCTATATTGATTTACAATGTATTGTCTATTCTATTTATTTTAGTTTGAGTTCAATATAGGGGCAATCTATTTTTAGTAACATATCTCAGTAGAGATGTGTCAAATGAAAAAAATAATACCATATATAAAGTTCATATGTATAGTGGTAAAGTATATATCTGTATCAACTCCTTCCCTGACGGTCATGTGCCACCTTTTGCATGATTCTTACGTGGAATAGCACCTAAGCAGTTCATCGAAAAGAGTTTCTTGCTCGGGTGTATCTCTTGCATTCAAAGAAGAAATGGTGTGCATTTTCAATATGACCACATAAAAAATTTAGAGAAGCGATAATATGTTTGCAATAAGATCAATATTTAATACGCAAGAGTGTTTTAATTTGGTATGAATAATATTGAGTTATCATTGACCATATGAGTAGTATAAAGGAGGTTTTGATGGGATTTTTCTAATGTGTATTTTAAATTTATCAGTTGAAGTTAATCCCCTTACTCCCGAGCTCAAACAATTCCATTTTCTGACAGTATCGGGTATAAATGATTTTCTAAACACATCAAGTCTACATCTTGGATATGACCTTAAAAATGGAGGTCCCGTGTCACGGTAGGCGTTGTCACGTTGAAGAACCCTCACTGCTACGGCCCTGAGCGCTAAGCATAGGTCTAAATTTGTGATACTTCACCTACAGCTGGTAACGTCTCAATATGAGTGAAAAATTTTCGACGGGACGTAAAACAAACAAACATCTTGTAATAGTATTATCGTTAGAATTGTGGGTACTACATGATGATGTGTTTCCACGGATATCATATGGAAAGAGGGTAGTTAGGGATAGTAGAACTAAATGAAATTCAAGTGTGCAGAATACTTAATAATTCCTTTGTTATTTGAAACTCTCCATTCCTGAAAAGTAGTGAAGCGTTTGAACAAAAGAATGACATCACGGGTAGAGTTTTATGAATTGCTGAACGGGCAGACGAACACAAGCCGTATTCTCGCGAGATTATACGTACAGGAGTGAAACATCACAAATAAACAATATATTTCCGGAATAAGTGTAATTAATAGTAAACCGTATCAAACTACGAAAAATTACTCATAATACAGTTATTTCTATTAAATATAAAATACCTTACATATTTAATTACATTATACCATTCTTTTGAGGTAAAACTGGAATGAAATTACACGTTATTTGGATAGGCTATATTTTTTTCTTTAATTATACTGATTATACCTATTGCTGTCTCTGTTGCTTATTGCAGTCATGTCCACCTTGTCTGCTACTTTCCTGTTTGTCACCTTCTGCTGCCACCTTATTCCAGGGTCCTCCACAAGCATCTGAACTGGAATGCATCTAGTTTCTTCTCATCTATCTTTGTAACCTTCCAACATTACTGGAAAAAATCTGTGCAATTATACCACATAATAATATTTATTGATTGATTATTTATTGCTTTCCGCCACAATCAACAATTTTTCAGTTATCTGGTGGCGTCCAGTTTTTGTTGGTGGAGGAGAGAACCCAGATACAATGTACCTGGGAAGAGACCACCGACCTTTCAAAAGTAAACTGGCAAACTTGCTCACATAACGCCGAGACCGAGATTCAAACACGCGCCGACAGAGGTGAGAGGCTTTGTAATTTTGAGCCCGATGCTCTAACCACTCGGCCACAGAGGCCCCCACATAATAATACATTCATCTTAAACAGTATCTATACTAATTTCAAAGGGATGTCATATTGAATAAATTTAATTCATTTGTTTATTTGTTTAACATCCCATTATGAATTTTTCAGTCATACTTAGAAATTGCTATCTCATAAAATATAGATCTATGCTTCGTGATCAGAACCGTAGCAGTGAGGGTTATTTAATGTGCCAATACCTGCTGCAATATGGGACCTCTGTTTTACAGGCATATGAGAAAGTCGCACAATTCTTATTTCTTAATTTCAAGTATTGCAATGGAACACTCACTACTTAAGTTTATGTCTTAAATTTGATGCAACCATGACACAAGTGGGACTCAAATTCACATCTTATTGGTATGACTGCATCAATGTTAAAAAATATATGAAAAATATTATAATTCGAAATACTAAGAAGTCTAAAGTAATTGTATTATTAACACAGTCACATACCAATTTCCATCAGGCAACTAGTATGCTTCATACAAACTCTATTTGAACTACAGAATGAGTTTTTAATATCATACATATGTATAACGGGTGTTTTCTGCAGTTGTACATATTTTGCGGATAGAATTAGTCCAATCGCAAAAATGTATACTGATACATATACGTATGGATGGGTATAATGCAACTGCAGAAATTGGAAATGCAGAACATAATTTACAACATTTTAGGGTTCTGATTGCAAAAATGTTCACCCAATATACAGTATATTCTAGCAGATCAAGCATTCCGGATATTAAATATAGAGGCCCCCAAGGCCATATGGGTTACCTGAATGTTAATTAAAAGTATCGTTACCTCCAAATCTAATCAAGCTCAGCATCCTTCATACTTTCATCATAACACTACCTTACCCACTCTGGCCTTAGCCCCCCCCCCCCCCCCCCCCCCCCCCCCCCTGTATGTTAATTTAACAAAAGCTTTGCAATATCAAGTTTGGGGTGGACAAAAATATTATGATCATTTCAATGTAATACACTCAACAGCTTCAGATTTGAATATATTTCATTCAAAGGCATAGATTATTGATAACATAGTCACATACCTGATCCCACCTCTGGTGTGTCTAGGGGTTCATGCTTTCCCTACTCATAATTTTGTATTCTTCATGGGAATTATGCGATTGATCACTGTTCGTCATTCATTTCATCCACCATAGCATTAAAAAAAGAAAGGAAAAAAAGATTTTCCTTCAACGTCTCCGCTTCGTTTGTTTTTGCCACCATTACGAACTAGCTTTCCGGGAAAATACTCTTCTTTCTTTCTTTGTTTTACGTCCTTTCGAGAATTTTTCACCCATACTGAGACGTCACCAGTTGTAGGTGAAGTACCACAAATTTAGACCTATGCTTAGCGCTCAGGGCCGTAGCAGTGAGGGTTCTTTATCGTGCCAACGCCTACCGTGACACGGGACCTCCGTTCTTAAGGTCATATCCGAAAGACCCGTGATTCTCACTTCTAAATGCCGAGCGTTTGGCGAAGGAGCAGTCACTACCTATTTTTCGTCTTAGGTTTGATGCGGTCATGGCACGAGCGGGGCTCGAACTCACGACCTCCCGGTTACGAAGAGAACGCTCTAAACACTGGGCCACCGCGCTTCCGCTAGAGACTATGAGTTGTATTCATCTGCCCGTGTAGCACCTTCAATTTTAAAAAGTTTGAACTATCAGGAAACGATGTATGCAGCTACAAAGCTTTTCATAGCTTTCAAGTTAATGAAAAGAAATATGTATTTTTTAGTTTTTCCGAAATCCATATTATGAATTGCATTTTTCAATAAGGCAGTTTTGACTGATGGATGTAATGTGTTCAACTTTGTATACAAATAACGCGAGTTTTTATAAACGTTAATCAGTCAAATATTATGGAGAATAAACTCAATTGAACAAGTCTTTTGTTACACACGAGTTCCACGTGCTTCAATTGTCAATCATCTGCGTGAAAATTCAGTCACGGCCTTGCGGGAAGCTGATTTCACACCTTTTATGCATGGAAATATCTTGCAGCATTGCAGTACATTGGCCACACAATCATCTGTGCATCATTTTTTTTCCATTTAAGGACATAACACTGAAAAAAAAATTGCTGTAGAAAGTTGTAAAAACTGCTTGCAAAGCTTTCAAATATTAAATGATAATTATCTCTCTCTCTCTCTCTCTCTGTGTGTGTGTGTTACCTTCATTATTTTAAGGCATCTAACTTATATAATTCTATGTAGAAATTAGAAAATGTGTTTATAATCGATAGTGTATTTATAGATGGAATCAAATGAAATGCAAACCATCAATTATTTTTGTCTACATAAGAATCTTCTATTAACTAGTTGCATTTGACCGAGGTTTTACATCCTTTCCTATTGATTGCAGGCACGTAGAATTGACCAAAAGTTTGCCTCTTTTTTTACGAGATCATCATGCAAATATTTAAAAAGATATATTAGACACCCCACCACTATTTTGATAATATCATTGAATGAGAGAAAAATATACATGTACAATGGTTACAAGCTTAAAAGTTACAAATTCAATCGATGTAGTGACCCACCAACTTTACGATTTAAGATACTGAAGTTGAGAGAGGGATTGAGACAGTTTTAGTTGAACACGTACACATTTGGGCTTTTAAGTTCAGACAAAAACGCTATATTTTGTTTTATTTTATTTTTACTTTTTCTTGTCAAGTCAACATGCAACATGCCCACTCTCATACTTTGAAAAATATAAATAATGTTAGCATGGGGCTCCATGAAGTTCAATCTGCAGTTTGGTCATGTTTCATCATTCAATACCTAATGATCTATGTATAACTTGTATATTCCATGCAAATTTTCTGGCCGCGACAAAACTAGTGGGCTAATCCGGGTGTTTGGAATTAACACAGTCTTTGACTTCTAGCAATAGGTGTGAAACATATTGGAGTCTGTGCGATAGCAGGATGGAGATCATGTGTATCTTGCACCTTCCCAATTTCACATCAAACACCTCCGTTAGTTTCAGATACCCTGGATTAGCTAACCGTAATTTAGTTCTATTGTGGCGAAGACCCTCGGATTTTGCATGGAATATACAAGTTATACAGAGATCATTGTATTATCCAGACACTCCTGATGAACAAATTTTGTTGAAAATCTCAATCAAAGTATATACATTTTCATCAAATATAATTAATTTACGATTTATTTCTTAAAATCATTTGATGGATTGTAATTTGGTTGGTGTAAGTTATAAATAAATTCCAATTTATTAATGAGGGAGAAGGGGGGGAGAGAGAAATCACTGAATATCCCTTTTGCATATGTAGTATGCTTTTCGTTCATTGAATACTAATTCACATTCAAAACACGAATTATTCATTAGTATCACAGTATATCAAACAGTTACTTTGAATTGAATTATTTATGAAGAAAGCAAGGGAGGGATTTAAAATGAAAATGTTCAAAATCAGGTTTTCTCAGAAACGTATATAGTGTTTGGTATCATTGTAATTGCCTCAATAAGACAAAAAACAATATGGATATCATGAATATTTTTTCTCACGCTTCCTACAAGGAACCCAATACAAACCGTTATAGCCTTTATCCGCACTGCACTGAACCGACCGTTTGTACCTCATGCTTAAGGAAATAAAGCAACACAAACACCTCAGCACTTACACATTAAAAACCACAGTAAATAATTACATTTCTAAGCACCATCAGAATTTATCATTAAAATATCAGTAATCATAGCTGTATCAAAACACAAAAATAGTAGACACCTTTCCGTCCAACAGCGCGAGTACTCGAGGTAAATGTACTTACCACATATGCGCCTTTTTCAAAGACAACTGTACAGTAAAAACTAAACGCCTTCAATCGGTAGTTACAGGAGCTTTTGAAAATCAGTATTTATAAAAACAAAACAAAAAAAAAAACCCAAAAAAAGTCTGTACTCGGTAGTTTACAACTTTCAAAACATCGGCATTAAATAAACAAATGACATCTACAACAATAATTGATATAAATAAGAATCACTTCACATATTACAAATAATTTATAAATTTACAAAATCAATAATTCAAATACAAAATTACATTTTAAAATCGGTCATGAAATATAGATTTCAATAGTTCAAATGAAATTTTATCCTCCGTGACACACCGTGTTACGCGTAAGGATTCAACACTGGCGCAGAAATCGTAACTTCAAAGGCACCGACTTTTTTTTTTTTTATAGGTCCATGCTTTAGCGTGGACTTTTGGTCATCGGGGCTCCGTGTGTTTTGTGGAATACCCGTGGCTTGTACTGGATAATGTATCATCCTTACCAAATAGCTCAGAAGTTGATTTCACAGTGGAAATAATCTTCTATATAAGACATCGTAAAAGAAAAATGGAGGAAATTTGGATTTATTGAAGGTTGGTGATGTTTTCCTAGTGTTTTAAATAATATTGATTGATTCAGGTTTTACGTCGTGTTGGCAATATTTCTGCCATTTTACGGCGATTAAACAACTGAAATATGGTTGGTTATTAAAGCTGAAGTTTCCCTGACAGCCCTCAGTGAGCCTACTCTTTTTCGAAAATCAAGGAAACGATCTTTTACGTGCCAAGGGGGTTGTAATCCTTGACACGGGGCACCCTTTAACGTCCAATCCGACGGACTTAAAAGTTAAAAATACGTAAACAGGTAAAAATACATATCATTTTGTGTATATAAATAGGTTATATTGTAAAGGATCAAATTTTTCTGTAAAAGTCGCATTCTTGTAAATATTTTATAATAAGATGATAGTCAATATTTGTAAAAAGTTGATACATTGATTGCACATTATTAAAATGTCTATTTCGTGTGGGTGTAAAATCACTACATTCCAAAAGAATGTGTTGTATTGTTAATGGACAGTCATAAGATATACATTCAGGTTGAAGTTCTCTGTTTAATAAATAAGAGTGTGTCAATTTTGAATGTCCGATGCGTATTCTTGAAATAATAACTTCGTCCGGGCGTTTCATTACGATGTTACATGATTTGTTTACTTTGTTTTGAATAGAATACAGTTTACTTCTGTCACAGAAATCCCGATATATTTGCCAAAGATCATTTACATATAGTTTTATGTTATATTTCAAATCTGTGTAAGGAATTTTAAAATGTACAATATCGTTTTGTAGCGCATTCTTTGCCTCTTTGTTGTTACCATGGATAGCAATATGACTAGGAATCCAGCAGAACTCAACTATTTTATTTTGTTTAGTTAGAAGATAATGCTGCTTTAAAATGCCTAAAATATATGGATGATCAATATTCATATTACTTATAGACTGTAAGACAAGATAGGGAGTCTGAGAATATAGTGAAGTATTTGTCCTAAAAAATTTTAATGTACTCTAACGCAAGTTGGATAGCCTTTGCTTCAGCGGTATAAATTGTTCTTGCTTCATTTGGGAGTCGTGCTGAGAAAACGTTGTTATTGATTACTGCAGCAGCAGCAACTTTATTTTGGTCTTTCGAACCATCTGTATAAATATATACTCCATATACTATATAGCCGTAGTCCAGTTTAGACCGGATGAGAGAGCGATACAGATGTAGAAGAGTATTCTTATCTGCTCCTCATTTTGTGTTTGTAACAACTTTTATTATATCAAGGGCTTTTGTACATTTCTCTTTGAGCATTGCTATATGCGGAATAAAAGAGAGTTTATTATCAAAAAGGACACCTAAGAACTTAATCTCTTTCACAACTTTAATTGGAGTACCGTCTAATTCCAACTGCGGATCATCGTGGTGTTTCCGTTTAGAACAGAAATGCATGCACGTCGTTTTAGTTCTGGAGAATTTAAAACCATTTACATCAGCCCAGGTTTGGATGTTATTTAGACATAACTGTAATTTACGCTCGATGGAATTCATATTTTTTGATTTATAACAGAGAACAAAGTGATCGACATATAGACTTCCATGAAAGTCGTTTTTATGTACTTCAGCGAGACTGTTTATTTTGATACTAAATAGTGTAATTGATAAAATACTTCCTTGTGGTACGGTAGGTTTAGGAAGGTGTTTTATGATTTGATAATGGATCTGGTCTGGACCTACAGATGTATCATGGGATTTTTCTAGAGATTTTAGTGATTCATCATAAGTAAATGGTTCGTTATAAATTCATTGTTTTCAGATTTAAAATTTAAAGTTTTCCGTTCTTCTGTATTCTTGTTTGAGATGAAATTTGGGCTCATGTTGTCTTTTGATGAGTTTTTAGAAAAAGTATTCGCTATATTGTTAGATATATCTTTCTTATCTGTGATTATTTGATTTCCTACCTTCAGATGTTTATATTTTTACCAGGATCTTTTCCTTTTATTTTGCTTATTGCATTCCAAACTTTATTTATAGGAATATGCGAATTCAGACTTGAAACAAATGTCTTCCAGGATTTTCGTTTACTTATATTTATGGTTCTACGAGCCTTTGCTCGATATATGCGAAAGTTATTCAGATTTAAAGAAGAATGTGGTCTATTGAATAGTCTTTCTGCTTTTTTGCGAGCTTTAATTGCTGCATTGCATTCTTCTATTAACCATGGCTTTTTTATTTTAGTAGAATTTGTCGAGGTTTTAGGTGTGCATTTATTGCTATTTCTAATAAAATTTTGGTAAAGTTTTTGAATGGGGTCTGGGTGGTTTTCAAACTTTTCAACGGAGATATTTTGCAGACACAGCGTTTCGAAATATGACCAATCAGCTTTGTCAAGTTTCCAGTTTTTAACAGGATCGTTTTGTTTGCAGCTACACACTTTGGAGAGGTCGCAGCTACATTTGAACAATTTAACGTATTGATAACTATCATTCCAATTTCTCAGAAATTTTGTATGAAGCATCTTTGGGAAAAGGAAGACAAAAATTTTAATTTCATGACTCCTGCTCCCCTGGTACCCCAGGGGTGGAGCATAATCTCTTATGATAAGATGAATGTATATTGTGAAATTTATGATCATAGCTCCCAAGGACCTCATGGTTGGAACAAAGCAGCTAAAGTTTTAATAATCTTCTCTACTACCACACATAATGGAGAAAAACCAAGTGTATGGTTATTGTGTCCAATGAAGTCCTGTACGAAAATTAAGAAATTCATTGCACCTTAGTCAGAGAAATATTGGCTGATTTAAATGCTTCAAACTTCATCTTCCCATGTATTGTAATTGAATAGGAATTGTGTATTATTTAGAAAGAGCCCCGTGGGGATCCGGGTTGTTAGAATAGATCCTCAGTACCCCTAGCTTGTCGACTAAACGGGGCCGCAAAAACCGAGGTCCCGTGTCACAGAAGGTGTGGCACGTAAAAGATCCCTCCCTGCTCAAAGGCCATAAGCGCCGAGCATAGGCCTATATTTGCAACCCTTCACCGGCAATGGTGACGTCTCCATATGAGCGAAAACTTCTCGAGCTGGACGTTAAACAATATTTAATCAATCAATCACTTAGAAAGATCATAAGGCTGTGAACAAAAGACTCCAGAAGGAGGTTTAAATGCAAATACAAGGCTCCCCGACAAACCTATGTATGGCCATGATTCTTAGGTTACCATTAAGGCCCGTTGGCCTCTTGCTATGTAGAAAAATTAGAAATGTGAAGACTTATTTTGTTGGAATTCAGATAATAGTGATTGCTGATTTCTTCCTATTTCTCCCAACCCTTTATAAGGTGACAAGGGGGAATACTGCTTCAAAGCAGAAATATTCTGCGCTATATTTCAACACTGCATTGTTCTACATGATGTCAAAAGACAGAGTGAAGTCGATTTTGTTAACTGCGGAAAAAAAGGGGGGGGGGGGGGCTCCGTGGCCGAGTAGGTAGATCATTGCTCTCAAATTCAGAATGCCTCTCACCTCTAATTCAATTCTCACTCGCGCATATATATGTGAGGAAGTTTGCCAGTATACTTTTGGAAGGTCGGTGGGCTGTTCCTGGATACATTTTATCTGGGTTCCCTCCTCCACCATGAAAAAACTGGATGCTACCAGGTAACTGAAAAATTGTTGAGTGAGGCAGAAAACAACAAATAATCAGTCAAACAATTAACTGCATAATTGAAGTTTCTAAAGGAGCTACTACATGTAGTAATGAATGTCTATCACTGGTACAGAGAATGAAACCCCTACCCCCTGGACCACAACCCGTTTGCGTCTGTGCCAAAAAAGTTGACTGTGATATGTATATTGTATCTAAATTAATTGACATTATAGGTAGTGCTACATCTTATACAGCAGAAGACGTGGTGAAAAAAATGCTTCATACTTTGTTTGTCCCAGAGGTACTGCACCCCAAAATAGACTGTTTTGTTTTACTATAAAAAAATATATATGAGTTACAGCTTAGCTTATGGACTTGAGAGGATAATTACAGAACTTTCGGCAACTAATATTACTGTGTACTTTGAAACCTTGTCAACCTGAAACATTCACCACCATCTATTGTACTTCACAAGAAAAACTGACAGCACACGTATTCAAATTCAATTTGTCTAGCATTTAGTATAATCATTCACTACTCACAGGGTCTCACATTAGGTAGGATAGAAGTTGACGAGGACATTTTTATCCAAAGTCAATTAGGTGTTGCTATAGGAAGAACTACACAGTAGAAAAATCTTTGTATTATCAACTTTACTCCCTCGTCAGTCCTTAAACATGATGAGAGTATAAATGGTTTTTGTGACAATGCAGTATCTGAGAATTTCTCTGAAAATTTGAATTGTTGTTGAATGGACATTTCCAATGAAGTGGGTTTTGAGTGTTCTGAGAAAGTTAGTTGTGACATACACAATGACGTTGAGAATGAAATGTCCAATTTCATTCCAGAGGAAATTAGACAAATTGACACACTGTGTACTGAATCTCATGAGGGTTAAATTGAACCTGACAGTTTTGAAAAATAATTACAACAAGAGTTGACTGAATTTTTAAAGAGGATACACATGTTTGATTCAGGAAGTGAAGCTTTAAAGATGAATTCTAAAAGCTGGACAACTTTTATTCTGAAGTTTACAAATTTCTGACACATACCAAAAACTTGTTGAGGACTACACTGGACGAAAACCAACTAGTGAGGATTTCAAATCATGTAGATAAGTGTTTGTTCGGGTTTTAACTTTTATTCGGAAGGAACAGACCTCTTCTTTGGAAACCTTGTCAAGCAAATAAAGCAAACTCAACACCATTGCTAATCTCCGAAAGCAGCAACAGCAAAATACATTACAAAGGTGGTGCATGTATGGCAAAATGCAAATTTCATTTTATAAATCTTGCAAGAAACTACATTTACAAAAATCCAATGATCTCCTATACATATTTAAAAGTTAAGCTGTTAGACCATCTTTTTGGGAGGAGGAATTTGACTTTAAAATATACAAAATCACGTCTTGAAATTCAACGGAAACAGAATGTATCATATGGAATTACAGTGATAAATGACAATACACTTGAATTTTTTTCTTGGTGTGAAGAGAAAAAAAAAAGAAATATCAAAATGAAGCAATGCTTGCATTACATGGATCCTGGTGTCTGTCACTGTGTGAAAAGGAACTGAAAAAGGATAAAAAATTTATTGACTTTAATAATTCCTCTGTAATAGAAGAGGATTCCCTACAGACATTAGCAGGATTGAGTTATTTGATGACATTATCACTGAAGAATTAGAAATAACAAATTTAGGAAAGAAATTCTGCAGAAATTTGGGAAGGAAAAATCAGAAAGATTAAGGAAGAAAGTTGAATGAGAAAGCTATTACTAAACAGAAATTCAATTTGGTGGCACCAAGTGTTGGTCAGACAACGAAGAGGAAATTGTCAAGAACATAGATCTATATCAGCAGTAACTTCGTCAAAAAACAAAATCTAAACCCACAGAAACTGTAGACGAATCTGGCCATTCATGTCCAAGCTGTAAAAAAGTATATGTTGAAGGTGAAAATTGGATTGCTTGCGATTTGTGTGATAGATGGTATGATCCAATTTGTGCAGGTCTGACAAATGATCAGTGCGCAGACAACTTTGATTGGTAGTGTGCAGAATGTCAGATAATTTTTTTATATGCTTAAAGCTTTCATCTGTAAATATAGACAGTATTTTAGGGGTTTTTTTTATTAATACTGTGTCACAAGGTTGATGGTACAATTTGTATATATATGCTAGAAAAAGATATTGAGTGGAAAATTACAGGTACTCTATTGCAAATTTCTCTGGTACTTGAAATTGATGCACTTCCCAAGTTAAAGTGGAAGGCCTTCCCCAAGCAGTTTATTAACCTTCACAATTCACTTCAAATAAGCAGTTCCTTAACCATTAACAAGCTTTTTTAGTATGCATGTTTCATTTGCATAAGGGCATTATTTTTACCAGTCTTACCCTTCCGAGTTCCTTGGTAGTTTTCAGGCAGTTATTTTGGCCGAAAAAGTTAAATTAGATACTTCTAAAAGCCTTCATCCATGAATATCCATTTGAACTGCTTAACAAACTGGTAATGAAGTGCGTACTTTAACCTTTGACCCTATTCACTGTGCCATATATGAAATACCAAACTGTTTATTTTCATTCACCGTGCCATATATGGAATACCAAACTGCTTATTACTTACTGAAAACAGCAACATAAATAAGAATTAATTTCTTGAGATGAATGATTGTACAAGTTCAAGCAATATTTTTGAAACAAACTATCCACAACTATATGAAACATACTGCTATCAATCTTTAGTTAAGAGCTAACAAATCACTAGAACATTGTGGACTGGCGATATCAAATTCCTAATATGTCATCACTGATAAATTAACAAACTCCTAACAAAAATAAAATTGAAACGGATCAATTACAATGATAAATCTCGAGTACACACATGAAGAATTCACAATATGATCATAGTAAACCCACCGAATCTTTCACTTGCTAGATACTTGGTCGTAATTATAACAGTTTCCTCTGCATCACGTTGACCTCCCTATCGAAGCAGGAAAACTTGACCTCAAAAGTGCACTCAGTTGACCCCCCACCCATCCAGCCACGTTATACTATTACTGTTGATTAGGCCTACTTTTTATTTGTTAAGTTGACCCCAAATACTAATTAACATTTGACCCAATAATAGTAAAAAAATTTTAAAAAGTTCACTGTATACTAGGCCTACTATATATGAGAACAAAAATCATTACGAATCAGTCTGCCACACTAATGCCAAATAACGCAAACAGAAATATTCTCTGTTGCCTCTCTTTTTTCCTTACTCCTCCTTCCTTCCAGAAACGTTACGTTTTTCACATGTGTATAAACAGCCAAAGTGTTCCTCTGGTAGTAGCCTCGGCTACCAACATCAAAATTGTATCAAAAAATTACACTTTAATAAACAATTCCTTATCATGGGTACAAAGAGTAAGATTGCACATGGGAAAAATATTCTTTTAAATATATGGAACGATCCGCCACATGACAAATAGAAATTATTCATTCTTTCAACTAAATTCAAAAAACATTTTTAAAGAGTTACAGACACCATATTAATCCCAGTCACATTCCTTTTAAATGTATCTCTCACATGGGTAGAAGTGTATGACATGATTTGTAAATATAGATCAAATATAGAAGATCCGCGTAACATCCATCAAGCGGAAAAAATATTTCAAAATGAATTGATGAAAAATTGAATGCAAGACTATTGCTGAAATATGCGTAGGAATAGCTCACATTATTTTATTTCTGCGTAAATCGGTTCACATTTCACAAATATATTTTAGTAATGGGTACTGATACGTTACAAATACATAAAGGTTGATAGTAACATAGAGCAAGACTTAGAGAAGTGTTAAGGACTTTATAAAAATATTATATGATTTTGACAGAAAACATCTTGAGATAAAATATTTTATTCATTAATACTTTTTATTGAAGTAAGACAAATAAAATTGAGACTTTAAAAAAAACAAAAAACATTTCTCTAAATCAAAGATGATTATCATCTGTTTTGGGGAAAAATGGAAAATTTACATGTAACAATACAAATACATTAGAAAATCCTTTATGTAACTACACGCTAAAAAACGGTATGAACAACATAATCACAATTAAATTTTGAAAATCTATGAAGTCAATGAAACGCCGATTGATTTATTTATTGATTGTTTGTTTTACGTCCCGTCGAGAATTTTTCACTCCTATTGAGACGTCACCATCTCTAGGTGAAGTACCACAAATTTAGACCTATGCTTAGCGCTCGGGGCCGTAGCAGTGAGGGTTCTTTAACGTGCCAACGCCTACCGCGACGTCCGTTTTTAAGGTCATATCCGAAAGACCCGTGATTCTCACTTCTAAATGCCGAGCGTTTGGCGAAGGAGCAATCACTACCTATTTTTCGTCTTAGGTTTGACGCAGCCATGGCACGAGCGGGGCTCGAACTCACGACCTCCCGGTTACGAAACGAACGCTCTAACCACTGGGCTTGTTAAACTCCGTACAAAACAAGCGGAATTTGCTTTTTTGGGGGGCAGCTGGAGAAGAAGTTGACTTCTTGAATGAAATCTCATTTAAAGCAGAATGAATATATAATAAATCCGTTTGGAGTAAATGCATGGATACTTGAATCATTTTCTTTGTATTGGACAAATTGTGGTCTAGTTCTTAATAGTAAGGTTTAAACTACACAAACACTAAAACTCAATAAAGGGGCGCAATGACTGTCGCCTGTAAATACTACCAAGCTATGCATTACATTTCAATTAATAGAAGGTTATTTTAATGTTTGGATGTAATTCAAACTATCCGTTGTTTAGAAACTGCCTGGCATCAATAAAACTTTTTAAAAAAATACCTCAAATGTGTCAATTTGAAATGTTCGTTACTGTCGCCGATCACACTGTTTATAGATCAAGTGCATGTATTTAGAAACACAACGAAAAAATCGTAAAGAAAAACGTGATTAAAGAATAAACATATGCATGTATGAAAATTAAAAATAAAATCAGTTGTTTTTTGCCAGACTTTATTGTTTGTTCTTGAATTATAAGTGATGTCGCCAAATAGTACGCTAGAGCAATTTCGCAAAATAAAACTTTTACAAACGTTACTTATTGATACACATTTATACATACAGACTAGTAATGTCTTTTTTTAAATAGCTAACTACCACTAGCATCCTTTTTTAATTCATACTTAACACAACTTTCACCCGCAAAACTTAAACTCAGTCTGTAAATCGACATTCTTGCTGCGATGAAATAACAATTACCGTATTTATGCGACTATACGTACTATCTTCATAACGACTGATGATGTCACTGGAAACCTTATGTGTGTCGTAAAAAATAAACGATGTATGTTACTTATTCTACTTTTATATAAATCTATATTCCAAGGTTCTATACTCTTTGAAATGTTCGTTACCGAAATGTCCGTTACGTAGTTTTGAATTCGGTCACTTTAAACACAGTGAAAACCCAGTTTCAAGCGTTTTTAGGATGGAAGTTAATACCCGCCATTTGTTTGAATGTCAATGACGGAGGTGAAACATTCTTACATCCAATTTTCTGGAACATTGTGTGCTGCAACAAAGGTAAGGCAGGACTTTGACGTTTACCGTAATTTATGTACAATAGTATAATAGTTTATTCATACAGAATGGCTAAGAATAAATAAATAGACTATTGTTTATTGTTTGGCAGCGTTTTTTGTGCTGTATATTTATCATGATGCTAAAAATAAACAGAGAAATGTCCGTTACTGAGGATAACGAACATTTCACTTTATTGTGTTTAACTTTTTGAAGATTTTAAACATTTTTATCAAGTTTTAAAGGTTGTTACATTATAAATAAATACCCATGTGGCATGATAAGTTTTTTTTGAGTCATTTACACATTAAGAACAATAACAGTACATATAAACACAGCATCTAAAAATGTAATAAATGCTTATTTTGAAATTGCTTTTTAACCCTTGAATTTTTTAGCAAGAAGACATTTTTTCATTTTATTCATCGTAAAGCAGGCTTATATACATTATTATAATGCTATTACCTGTGCCGGTCTTTCGGATGAGACCGTATAAACCGAGGTCCCGTGTCGCAGTAGGTGTGGCACGAGAAAGGTCCCTCCCTGCTCAAAGGCCCTGAGTGCCGAGCATAGGCCTAAATTTGCATCCCTGTCACCGGTAATGGTGACAACCGCCGGATAGCTGAAAAATTGCTCAGGCGGCTATAAACAAACAAATAAACAAACACAATTTACTCTGGGGTAACGAACATTTCTCATTATGTTTACATTATTTTATTTCGTTTCTGTTTAAGATAGATAGCAAAATCGCGAGCAGAAGTCCAGAGGGCTTACAGGGAAAGACTCAAGGCTAAAATTAAGGATAAATATTTAAGTAAGGAGAGAGAACGTCGACGGAAAAACTATGTCCCAACTGCCCAGCTCTCCCGAAGAGATAGGTTGAGAAGAAATATAAAAAACAACGAAATATTGAAACGACACAGGCAGAGAAAAAAAGAAAGGCAGTCAGCAGCAGAAGCTATGGAAAATAATGATGGCAACTCAGAAAATATGGAAACCAGCGGATATGAAAGTCCGGGTATTCAAAGTGAATCTCCGGGTAGATTTGTGGTTCGCATGCCTTTTCGACGAAACGGTCCGAGGAAGAGAATAAGTAGAGCTTTGTCACAAAAGAGTATAGAACTGACGAAGCTGAAAACAGATTTTCAAACTTTGCAGAGAAAGTACAAAACAACTTTACGAAAGATTCAGCGCATGAAAAAGAAAGAAATAACAAGAGAACCATCCACCCCAAATAGCAAAACAAATGCACAGATGAAAGAGGCTGGCCTTAAAGGAAACCATGTAGAAAATATTCGGAAGCAACTCTTGATCAGTAACGTATTGTTTGAAGAAGTGAAAAAAGCTAAAGAATTAAATAACCCCGGAAAAGGACAAATAATACGTAACGTGTTAGCAGGCAAAATAATTAAGAAATACAGGTGTGTAAACATGCTGAGCAAGATGTCAGGTTTTAACAGAAAGAAATTGGGCAATGTGTTGACCAAGGTGATGGACTTTGGAATTCAGAAAAGAGCCAGGGAAGTTAAGCGCTACAGGGATGAAGTCATCTGCTTTTTGGAGAGGGATGATAATAGTAGGAACTTGCCTGGGAAAGCAGACAAAGTAAAAACTGGTGTACATGCTAGCACACAAACACGTGTATTAACAGACTACCTGTCAAACTTACATCTAAAGTTTATTAGCGAGAACCCTACAGTAAAGCTTTCCCTTGCATCTTTTCAGCGAATCAGACCGAAATACATCCGAACAACTGCGTTTATCACTCGCGACAGTTGCCTTTGTACCAAACATCAAAATATGGCACTGTTGCTAAAAGCTCTCAAACGAGAAAACATTGCCATGCCAACCAATCCTGAAAAGTTCTTGGAAGACTATTCTATTGAAAATATCAGAGAAAAACTTACCGGTTCTGATGTGAGTTTTGAAGAGTGGAAAAGAGTCTCAGTGGAAGAGAAGGGAAAGAAAAAAATGGTGATGAAAATTGTTAAGGTAAACAAAACAAGAGATGAATTTATTGCTCACTTAGAGAAACAAACACAGGATTTCAACAGTCACGTTAGTAGAATGAAAACACAATATGAACAAATAAAATTGCTCAAAGAAAATTTGATGCCAAACCATGTTGTTATCCACATGGACTTCGCTGAGAATTACAGTAGTAGGTCGATGGAAGAGATCCAGTCAGCCTACTGGAACCAACAAGCAGTAACCTTACACCCTGTTGTAATTTACAGAAGGGCTGCAGAAGACCAGCCAGTATATCACAAGAGTTACGTAATCATTTCAGACGATCTGAACCACAATGCCACAACAGTTCTTACCTTTCTTCAAGTCATCATACAAGAAATTAAAGAGGAGGACCCGAGAGTCAAGTTTGTACACTACTGGACCGACAGCCCGACAAGCCAGTATAGAAACAGAACAATATTCAACTTTGTTGTTGACCATGAAGAGACTACAGGAATTAAGGCCAGGTGGAATTACTTTGAGGCCGGACACAGAAAGGGTCCATGCGATGGGCTTGGGGGCGTAACAAAGCGAATGGCCGACCAGGCAATGAAGTCGGGAAAGGTTGTGATACAAGATGCCCAAGATTTCTTTGCATGGACGCAATCAACTTCTTGTACCATGAGTAGTGTTAGGTTTCTTTTTGTCCCGAAGGAGAGGTGCGAGGACATGTCAAAGGAGTTAGAAAAATTAAACACTAAAACAGTCAAGGGTACTATGAAGATCCATGTCATCATAGGATGCGGCTCCAAGTCCATTCTCGTACGAGATACTAGCTGCTATTGTGATAAATGTGTCAGTGGAGAATATTGCAACACCTGGCAGCCAGAGTCTACAATAGCAGTACTTAGCAGATGTAGCGAGAAGTGACTCAACAAAGAAACCAGATACCGAAGAGGTGAATATTACAGAGTCAGAAAAGTGTAACGTTGAAGACTTCGTCGTTGCAAACTACGAAAATAAATGGTATGTCGGTCAGATCATTGACGAAGATCCAGACGATGAAGACGGTTATACATATAATATTTCGTTTATGGAGAAACGAAAAAACATGTTTCAGTGGCCACGTCACAAAGACATTTTGTGGTTCAAATCTTCCGATATCAAATTCAAAATAAATAAACCAACTCCATCTGGCAAATCGGGAAAAATGTTCAAGTTGGACAGTGGTGACTGGGAGAAGTTCTCAAACGTATGTGAAATGTAACGGACATTTCCACTGGTTCCAAATATAATTACGTTTCAGGTTGTAATAAAGCATATAAGAAACAGAATTATTTTAAAATTGAGGAAAAGCCTTTATTGTATAATTTAGTACATAATTCTGTTGTAGACATACATGGAATTTAAAGCAAAGTTAGAATCATATGTTGGTAACGTACATTTCCAAACAACATGACTATCACAATGTAAGGAATTGACCTTTCTTAGACTATTCAGAAAAGGGCAGCTATCATTATATGTATGTTTTTTTCATCAAGAATGTCAATCTAAAACAACCGTTGTGGCAAATTAACAAAAATTAACCTTTATTGCACAGAATCATCATGTTTTGTAATTTAAATGACTTTCAAAGTCATTAATTTCTTTTATTTACACTTGTTTTAACATAATATTTCACAGATATGTGACTTAATTACGTAAATGATATGTTTTACACTTAATTGGGATGATAAAAGTGAATATTTGTTTCCAAAAATTAATTCTTTCAAAACAGGGTTGTTGTGAAATGTACGATACTTTTTAGTTCCATTAGTTGTATTACTGCAAAGACATTGCATTTTGTTCTGAGACTTTCATCTGTTTTTTATAAAGATTAAAACACATACTTTCCATGTTTTTTGTATCATTTTTATGCTAGAAAATCACACATAATATAAATGTGAAACGTAAAACATTCAATATTTTTGCATGAACGAAAAAAAGAAAGATTTATATAATAACACTCGTTTCAATATTGTGTAAATTTTAAACGGTGCATCTAATCTGAAGTTTTCTACATATTTAAATATCAAACACTGGTGTACTTATTATACTTTCACATAATTTGTTAAATCCAATAATATATTTTGTGTAAAGCCCTTGAAATGTAATTGCATTTTTTGGTAACGTACATTTTTACGGGAAATTTTCGTGATAAAATGACGTAACTTTAAAACACAAGAACTCAAAAACCCATGCATTCTTGTTGAAATAAAATGTGTATTTGTAATATTGATTTATTGATGTTCGATGCCAGTCAAAGTTTTTTTTCTTTCCAATAAACCATTTTTTCTTCCAACGCATATGCTCTTTGTGCCCTTTTATTGAGTTTGAGTGAAAACTTTCCTCTATTCTATATACCAATGTTTTTTACTATTCCGTTCAGGACCGGATATATTCTGACCCATTAACTGAGATGGTAAAGGGCATATATATATAACGTTGAATTCCTATGCTGAAGAAGCATTTTGAAGTAGTTTTCTTGCTTTCCAAAACGTTCATAACGTCAATGTCATCTGCATTTTGGTAATAACAACGCAATATTCAACTAACACTTACAAGAAAATGACAAGAAATATATGGAAAAATTAACGTGTTCTGACAAAGGCATATCGTTGGTATATTATGCATTTAATTCAATGAAATTTGCTGCATAACGTACCTAGCTCTACTTTACAAATTTTTTGGTCACTTAATGCCAAGCTAAAGGATCTGGACTCCATCTTGCTCTCCGTTCGGAAGAATGTTGATGAAAAGTCAAATGTCAATATATATTTTTCTTAACTTGTCCCCGTGCGGATCCGGGTTGTTAGAATAGATCCTCAGTACCCCTTGCATGTCGTAAGAGTCGACTAAATGGGGCGGTCTTTCGGATGAGACCGCAAAAACCGAAGTCCCGTGTCACAGTAGGTGTGGCACGTGAAAGTTCCCTCCCTGCTCAAAGGCCACAAGCGCCGAGCATAGCGCCAATATTTGCAACCCTTCACCGGCAATGGTGACGTCTTCATACGAGTGAAAAATTCTTGAGTGGGACGTTAAACAATATTTAATCAATCAATCTAATAACTTGTAATAGAGACAATAATGAAACAGACTACCTGCTGATTGGTGATTTTTTTTTAATGCTGCAGGGATAGAAAACGTTTGTAATTGCTTATACTCCTTATGTCACATGAGACAAGAGGCTTATTGGCCACCTCGTTCACCTGGCCCTGTTGTTCAGTTGCTATGACTGCTAAAGGCTTTCCTTTTTCAATTTTATGGCCCATTATTGTGCCCCCAAGCTAGCCCCATAGTGACTACATAACTGAACATGATGAATTCACACAATGTGGGGATGCCATAACATCAATATGATTGACATGACCTTGCTATGATGGAAAAGGTCATAGATCATTGTATGAAATGAAAAATCTTGCCACGAGAAAGTATACATAAACAAAATATGAAATCCCTAACTCACATAGTTCAGGAGATATTGAATAGGTCAAGTTTCTTAAAAATAGGTAAAATTCCAAGGTCACACCAACATGAAGTAGTGTCACAAGGAATGCAAAATTTGAGAGCCCTACCTATTACTCACAATTCAAAAGTTATCAGCAAGGTCAATTTTTTGGGCTGATATAATAACAGGACAAAAAACTATAGACGTGAGGTGAGGTGAGGTGAGGGGCATAAAAATCTTGAACCTATATAATTTATTTTCAACGTACACTAGAAAGCTGACATATCAGACAGGGCCCCACAATAAATATTGGCACAATATAGAATGTGTTATTCCTTTATTAATATTAAAAAATTCCCATGATTCTGCATCAACAACGTCGATAAATATGAAAATAAAATCAAAAGGAGTCTTCCTCTGCCTTATCCAAATATCATGTACAGAACTGATCATGTGCCATATAAAGTGCTGACAATCTTAATTTAAGCAATTCTTTATAACATTTATCAAATTCTTCTCATGAAAACTTAAGTAATTGGGTGCCACAGAAGGATGAGTTACATATACTACAAAACCGGTCGCGGTAGTTCGAGCCCCGCTTGTGCCATGGCCGCGTCAAACCTAAGACGAAAAATAGGTAGTGATTGCTCCTTCGCCAAATGCTCGGCATTTAGAAGTGAGAATCACGGGTCTTTCGGATATGACCTTAAAAAACGGACGTCCCGTGTCACAGTAGGCGTCGGTACGTTAAAGAACCCTCACTGCTACGGCCCTGAGCGCTAAGCATAGGTCTAAATTTGTGGTACTTCACCTACAGCTAGTGACGTCTCAATAGGGGTGAAAAATTCTCGACGGGACATAAAACAAACAATCAATCCTTCTAGAGCCAGCCTCTTTTTCACATTCTCCATCCTCTCAGTATGCATTTGAAGGCAAGTCCTCTTTAAATGATGTCACCCAGCTTAGCTCCTTTGACATGCTTGAAACCTTAGTCTTTCTCTTGTTTGGAAAAGATGTGTTGTTACTGTCACTGTTACTGTACCAGATGATGGTTGAATGGAGGAAGCCACAGGATTTACATCTGGGTCACCACACAGCAACTCCCTCATTTATTCACAGTTCCACCAGCTTTGGCAACTATTTCCAGTTTTTGAATTTCTGTCATTGATAATTTTATACCTGAAATTCAGCAATCTCAAATTAAAGCTCTACAACTATAGTAGAACATGTTATTAATTCGCAGATTCTTCATTTTAGGATGTGGTGGATACAATCCCTAAAATTGTCAAAAACTGAGGGTTTAAAGGCAATTCCAGATCCCTTATCTCTGACGACTGGTACACTCCTATAAAGGCACAATTTGATTCACATTTGACTCCGTGTTAAAGCAGTGCATATTGTCAGATATGTTACATAATAAAATTTATTTTAAGAATACTCTTTCATATTACAATGCAAGTAACTGCAAATGGGAATAAAAATCATAACTGGTTGTATGTCACTAATCATATTTGTTTGTTTGTTTTACGTCCCGTCGAGAATTTTTCACTCATATTGAGACGTCACCAGCTGAAGGTGAAGTACCAATAATTTAGACCTATGCTTAGCGCTCAGGACCGTAGCAGTGAGGGTCCTTTAACGTGCCAACGCCTACCGTGACACGGGACCTCCGTTTTTTAAGGTCATATCCGAAAGACCCGTGATTCTCACTTCTAAATGCCGAGCGTTTAGCGAAGGAGCAATCACTACCTATTTTTCGTCTTGGATATGACGCCGCCATGGCACGAGCGGGGCTCGAACTCACGACCTCCCGGTTACGAAGCGAACGCTCTAACCACTGAGCTACCGCGATGTCACTAATGATTGATTGGGGTTTTACGCCGTGTTGGCAATATTTCAGCCATTTTATGGCGATTAAACAACTGAAACATGGTTGGTTATGAAAGCTGAAGTTTCCCTGACGGCCCTCAGTGAGCCTACTCTTTTTCGAAAATCGAGGAAACGATCTTTTACGTGCCAAGGGGGTTGTAATCCTTGATACAGGGCACCCTTAAACGTCCAATCCGACGGACTTAAAAGATAAAAATCGTAAACAGGTTGATTGTTTGTTTGCTTTACGTCCCGTCGAGAATTTATCACTCATATTGAGACGTCACCAGCTGTAGGTGAAGTACCACAAATGTAGACTTATCCTTAGCGCTCAGGGCCGTAGCAGTGAGGGTTCTTTAACGTGCCAACGCCTACCGTGACCTCCGGGTTTTTTTTAAGGTTATATCCGAAAGACCCGTGATTTTCACTTCTAAATGCCGAGCGTTTGGCGAAGGAGCAATCACTACCTATTTTTCGTCTTAGGTTTGACGCGGCCATGGCACGAGCGGGGCTCGAACTCACGACCTTCCGGTTACGAAGCGAACGCTCTAACCACTGAGCTACCGCGACCGGTCAAAAAAAAAAAGTATTTTAATGTCGCCGGATAGCTGAAAAATTGCTCAGGTGGCTATAAACAAACAAACAAATATTTTAATGTCTTACTGAGGGAACCTGACTTGCACAGACCGTCATTTAACAGTTTGCTGACCGGTCGCGGTAGCTCGGTGGTTAGAGCGTTCGCTTCGTAACCGGGAGGTCGTGAGTTCGAGCCCTGCTCGTGGCATGGTCGCGTCAAACCTAAAACGTTAATATAGGTGGTGATTGCTCCTACATCAAACGCTCAACATTTAGAAGTGAGAATTACGGATATGACCTTAAAAACGGAGGTCCCGTGTCACGGTAGGCGTTGGCATGTTAAAGAACCCTCACTGCTACGGTCCTGAACGCTAAGCATAGGTCTAAATTTGTGTTACTTCACCTACAACTGGTGACGTCTCAATATGAGTGTAATAGTCTCGACGGGACTTAAAACGTAATATTCTCGACGGGACTTAAAACAAAGACTTTGCTGAAGGTCAACCACGAAAACTGATGCATCCAATAAGATTGAAATGATAGTCTTTTTGAGTTCACCCGTATTCGTTTTTGGAGCACGACCTGTTTTTTAACTTGGCAACATCGTCTGGCAAGGGTTGATTCTGAATATAACTGATCTTTTCAGCTGAGGATATTGTGTTCAACTTTATTGCACCTGTTACAATTTTAGAAAGATCACAAAAATCCCAACGTCAAAAGATGTTTTATTATTTCATTTGATTAACTAAAACTGGAAAACAAACCACAAAATCATTTGATGACCAATTGTTTGGGTTGCTATTTTCAGTGTGTGACCACACGATGTAGATGGGTAACCCTGACGTACCGTACCTTTTCATCTGAAAATGATTGATTGATTGATTGGGGTTTTACGCCGTGTTGGCAATATTTCAGCCATTTTACGGCGATTGAACAACTGAAACATGGTTGGTTATGAAAACCGAAGTTTCCCTGACGGCCCTCAGTGAGCCTACTCTTTTTCGAAAATCAAGGAAACGATCTTTTACGTGCCAAGGGGGTTGTAATCCTTGACACGGGGCACCCTTTAACGTCCCATCCGACGGACTTAAAAGTTAAAAATCGTAAACAGGTAAAAATACATGTCATTTTGTGTATATGAATAGGTTATATTATAAAGGATCAAATTTTTCTGTAAAAGTCGCATTCTTGTAAATATTTTATAATAAGATGATTACATTATTAAAAAGTCTATTTCGATTGGGTGTAAAATCACTACATTCCAAAAGAATGTGTTCTATAGTTAATGGAAAGTCACAAGATATACATTCAGGTTGAAGTTCTCTGTTTAATAAATAAGAGTGTGTCAATTTTGAATGTCCGATGCGAGTTCTTGAAATAATAACTTCGTCCGGGCGTTTCATTACAATGTTACACGATTTGTTTACTTTGTTTTGAATAGAATACAGTTTACTTCTGTCACAGAAATCCCAATATATTTGCCAAAGATCATTTACATATAGTTTTATGTTATATATCAAATCTGTGTAAGGAATTTTAAAATGTACAATATCGTTTTGTAGTGCATTCTTTGCCTCTTTGTCTGCTTTGTTGTTACCATGGATACCAATATGACTAGGAATCCAGCAGAACTCAACTATTTTATTTTGTTTAGTTAGAAGATAATACTGGTTTAAAATGTCTAAAATATATGGATGATCAATTGACTGTAGACAAGATAAGGGAGTCTGAGAATATAGTGAAGTATTTGTCCTTAGAGATTTTAATGTACTCTAACGCAAGTTGGATAGCCTTTGCTTCGGCGGTAAAGGCTTTATTTCTTGATGAAGAAAATGTCTGTTTACAGCAACTTTTTGTATTGTTGGATAAACGAGTTCGAGCTCCGCTCTTGCCATGGCGGCCAAACCTAAGACGAAAAATAGGTAGTGATTGCTCCTTCGCCAAACGCTCGGCATTTAGAAGTGAGAATCACAGGTCTTTCGGATATGACCTTAAAAACGGAAGTACAGTGTCACGGTAGTCGTTGGCACGTTAAAGAACCCTCACTGCTACGGCCCTGGGCGCTAAGCATAGGTCTAAATTTGTGGTACTTCACCTACAGCTGGTGAGGTCTCAATAGGAGTGAAAAATTCTCGACGGGACGTAAAACAATCATTCAATCAACTATATATTGAATGATTCAAGGCATTTGCCGCTGCGAAAAAATGAATCAAAGAATAATATTCCCCCGATTTGATTGAATTTAGAGTTTCATTCTGAATCAACTTGAGAAAAATCCCCGGTACGGGTGATCTGTTCGATAATGACGTCTCCACAACATATTGTACACTTGTGGGATGAGAACACATCTTGTAAGGTGCCTGCGACGCATACTTTCTCGAAATTTTTACAAGTTCTAATACGGTCATGACACAAAATTTCGATATGTCTTTCTTCATGACCAAACAAGGCTTTAGAGATGGCCCTAAAAAGCAATTGCCTTCCCTGTACACTTTCACAGGACAAATATCTACTGGAGTATCTGGATAAAGCGCCTTTGCAATTTTGTCCAATTACCATCTCTGGGCAATATATCGGACCTCATTACACTCAGATCATAGGTGTGGTCTTTCTTGCAACTTGCGTATCTTAAAGATACATCGAACTGCAAGGCTTGTCAGCCTTTTGCTGCTGCTTTCAACAAAGAGGCATGTAAAAGATCAAAATCCCTTTCACCCATGATATCTTTTGCATCTATTACTAAGCAAGTGTTAAAATTGGAAGGAAATGATAAACGGATTACTGTGAGAGAATTCTATTAATAATTACTTAGAATGATAAACGAATACTAGTCTGTCACATGAGTCTGAAGCAGAGTGAGAGGTATAGTAAAGCCGATGACTTTATGACGATGCAGTAGCATAATTACAAGATTATGACGTCATTCACTCATAATAGGATATTAAACAAAGAATACTAAGAAAGTTAATTCAGAAATATTTATGATATAATAACAGTCAACTTTTTCATATAAATCGTTATATTGTAATATTTTTTTTTTATCTTTGCAAATTCCAGGGGGGGGGGGGGGGGGGGGGTCCGGTGACCCCCCGATCCCCCTCTAGATCCGCGCATGTTTTAATGTGTTCAAGACTTGAGTGAGAAATAAAAAATCAATCTTATCTTATGATGGCTATAGTTGCACATCCTGCAAGCTATCACTGAAGATTTTTATTTAAAAAAAAAAACAACATATGAAAATCGAATTTCTTGATCACCTTATAACACATTTTGGGTGACGACCTTTGGAGTAGTTATAGGGTTTATTTTTATTTCAAATGGGTGGGAGTAGGTCTATTTTTAATTTACGTCGTGATTTCACATGGTCAAGGGTAAGCCTATTTCCAGTTCACGTTGGGGTGATCGGAATGTGGTGATGATTGGGGGGGGGGGGGGGGGGGTATAAGAACTACAGATCGAAAAGCATGTCTCAGTATCCTGTATCTTTTCAGTAAATAACACATAAAATTATTGTATCATATGTATGCTACCCATACTGTATCTTTACTGCGATTCTCATCTTATTATAGTTCAATAAATTAATCAAAATGCACATTTTGCAAACTCCCATGGGTTAACATATCAAACATTTTAAAGATTCGATAATTTTTCTTTAAAAATCATTCCATATATTTCTGAAAACCCGCTTACCAAACCATGTAATTTATTCAGTTAATTATTATTTGTATCATATCTAATCAAATTTTCAATCACTGAAACAGTCGCAGGGTGGTTTTTTTTTCCCTCCATACGTTAGACTGCAAACCTACATCTCAGTATACATGTATAATGAATTATTGGGGGAAAAAACATACCCTTCCTATACAATATCCTATCTCTAAATCATTTAAAGAAAGGGTCAAATTCTATTAAAGATAGGTCCATTTGAATAAAGAAATCTGACATATTTCTAATTGGAATAAATCAATCTATTTTTATTTGTTGAACTTTAACTATTTTTTATTCGTTTAGAGATATGTTCAATATTTCAAGGCAGATCTTAATTTGAAACTATACCTTAATAAAATTTCATTATTCAGTGTACAACATCCACTTTTAAACAAACAAAAAATAATACTAATGATGAAAATAAGTTTTAAGTCACACCCTACAACACCTCCACCCCATATATTTAATAATAATACATCTACTGTTTACTTTTCTTCACTTAAGGCTTCAAAACTCAGATGTCTGATTTTTACTTTCAAATTGATTATAACCATCTTGTCAATAACAAGAGGAGAAAATAAGAATCTTGTATATGGAGCGCCAAATCAACATAAAAGGTAGAAGATATTTATAATTGTTTGAAGATATCATCAATTTAATTATTGCGCACAATAATTGAATTAATGCAAAATTTAAATTGGGGCTCGGTATAAATAATTTGATGATCTTTTCAATTCAGTTAAAGGTATCTTATTATCATTTTATTTAAAATGTCTTTGTATAAGGAATGAATTAATGCGCGTATCAAATCTTTTATTGAGAGCACCAGTTCAATTAAAGAAATCAAAATAGATACTCAGTACTTGTCGTAAGAGGTGACTAAATGGGGCGGTCCTTCCGATGAGACCGCTTTAAACCGAGGCCCCGTGTCACAGCAGGTGTGGCACGATAAAGATCCATCCATTTTCAAAGGCCATAAGCGCCGAGCATAGGCCTAAATTTGCAGCCCGTCACCGGTAATGGTGACGTCTCCATATGAGTGAAAAATTCTCGAGTGGGACGTCAAACAATATATACTGACAGACTTTAAAAACGCAACACTTGATAATTTTATATATTATAAATTTGTTCATATATTTAATAAACAAATTCATAGTGGTGTATTATAAACCAAGTTAACTGAACACTATTCTTTGATTTTGAACATCATTTTATTCACAAAGAGGTTACAGTTGAAATGAATGTCAATGAGGGGTGTGTAAAAAATGTTTTGTTCAATAGTACCGGGTATGAACTCATTAGCAGTGATGACGGCGCGAAGGCGATGTAACATTGATTGACAAACAATTCGGATGTTCCTCTGAGGAATATTCTGCCATTCCTCCAACAAGGCTCTTCCTAATTATTGCGGATTCTGAGGCTAGCGGCTGCGCACACGTCTCCCTAGCTCGTCCCACAAAAGCTCGATTGGATTCAAGTCTGGGGACATAGCGGGCCAATCAAGGACGTCAATGGCGTTAGTTTGAAAAAAGTTTTGTTTCAATATTGCCGTATGTACACGCGCATTGATTCCATTGCCTATGCTGCTGCATTAATGGTGCTAAAACAGGCTGCAGAATTTCGTCCATATACCTCCTAGCAGTGAGGGTTCCATTTAAAACGACAAGTTGTGACCGAAAATTGTGGTTAATCGCATGCCAAACCATGACCCCACCCCCTCCAAACCTGTCGCGCTCGAGGACACAATTGTCTGCAAAACGTTCATATAAACGACGGTAAACTCGACATCTGCCGTCTGCGTTGCTAACGTTAAATCTGGACTCATCTGAGAACACAACATGTGACCAATTTTGACGTTGAGTCAGATACTGCCTTGCTCATTGCAAACTCTACCGTCGGTGATGCGGTTTAAGCTGTAGCCCCTTATAAGGTCTTCTGCAGCTGATCCCATGGCGCTTCAAAATTCTGGAAACGGTTCTAGGATGAACAGGCCTTCATTGACGTCCAATGATTTCCCTTGCTGTGGTCGCAGCGGCCGTAAACCTATTGCGCAGATGACATTGCCGTATGAACGCTTGTTGCCGTGGCGTTGTCACAAACGGTTGACTAGGTCTTGGGCGATCATTTAGGGATCCTGTCTGATGAAATCGTGACAACTGTACAAGGATGGAAATTAAAACGCCTTGCAACCTCACGCTGACTAACGCCTGCTTGCAGCATACCAAGTGCCTGATTGCGCATTTCATTGCAGTGTTTGTTTGTTTTACGTCCTGTCGAGAATTTTTCACTCATACTGAATCTCTGATGAGATAAGTAGTTTTGTCTTTGTGACCACATTGATTAACTGATCTCTTTCGTAGAAAGGGAACCGGTCGCGGTAGCTCAGTGGTTAGAGTGTTCACTTCGTAACCGGGAGGTAATGAGTTCGAGCCCCGCTCGTGCCATGGCCGCGTCAAACCTAAGACGAAAAATAAGTAGTGATTGCTCCTTCGCCACACGCTCGGCATTTAGAAGTGAGAATCACGGGTCTTTCGGATATGACCTTAAAAACGGAGGTCCCGTGTCACGGTAGGCGTTGGCACGTTAAAGAACCCCCACTGCTACGGCCCTGAGCGCTAAGCATGGGTCTAAATTTGTGGTACTTCACTTACAGCTGGTGACGTCTCAATGTGAGTGCAAAACATTCTCGACGGGACGTAAAACAAACAAACAATCAATCAATCAATTGTAGGAAGGGTCAAGTACTTTAAAACTTTTCATTGCATCAATATGTGAATCCTCAAACAGCGAATCAATTACCTGACGATCCATCGTCTCCTTGTAGGTAAGTATATCATCTGGATTCACATCTTACATATTTCTGGTTAGAAGACTTATATGCGATCTAAAGTTGTAGGAAAGAGACCACCTATTTAGGGCAGAAGGAGTCGTAGAGATTCCCACTATATTGCCGCCTTTTTTTACCTGTATCGTTTAGCCATTCTTGACTTTGATCAGGACCCACTTGATTAAGTGTTCCAACACTTCTTTTGATAAAAGAGTTGCCTTGCTAGAACTCTCCAACCTCTTGCTGTAACTTTTTGCGGCAATTGGCGACAACCAGCAGGATAAACACTACCCCACCTAGCATAGTTTATATGATGGTATCGGAAAAACTATGGGAGCATTGAACGGAAAGGATTTAAAACTAAATCCCACGACCTTTCTCTTTCCGATTTAGTAAATTCCAAGAGAATGGAAACTAAGTCCAAATAATGACCACTAAAACAGTACATTTCGATTGTCAATTTCCTCTCTGAAATTTAAAAATATATTCCTTGAACACGGGATTCTGCAAGTGCTAGACCCTATGTCTACCTGCTTATTCATTATATCATTCAATATTTGTAAATGATCTACATCCTTGATAGCTACGAATGACAAGAAGCTGGTAAGCAATTGATAGCTAAGAATGACAAAAAGCTGGGAAGCAAAATCCTCCAGAGAGCTTGAGCAGTAATTTGTGGGTTCATAAAACGTACTTAAGTCTGAGAATGTTCTCAAGTTTGAGAATATTCTCAACTACCCCATTCTCAGACTCAACGGCCGTCATAAAAAGTTGAATACAAAAAAAATTATCAAGGTCAGTTTTATTCTCAAATATTTATTCTACAAATATGGGCAGAATCTGTCGGTTTTAAGGCGTCCCCGTGTATTGATTAGTAATTCCTTGGAGAATTTTGAGGAGGAAGAGGTCTTCCAGAGATACCATTTCACAGCAGTGAATATATATTTTATTACTGAAGGAATCGATAGAGAAATTAGGTTGCTTTTTACGCCTTCAGTTATATTTTAGTATAGGTAGTATAGTCATAACTTGAAAATCGTGGTGTTTCTTGCCCTTTGACACACACAAAAAAAGGAGTTCCAATAGGCCGCTTCAAACATTGAAAAAATCCACGAAAAAGTTCTCGAGAAAATATAAATTTGAGAAAAATCTCATCTCAACTCTGGAGAATTTTTCAGCTAATAATATTCTCAAATCGTTTTATTGACGGCCGATTTGAGAATATTTTTACCTGAGGAATTCTCAAGAGTTGGGTTGAGAATTTTTAAAAGAATTCTCAGTTATATGACGGCTGAGCCAAAACCAGTCATATGATCTCCTATACATTTCATAAAGTTCATAGCAATATGTATACCACTCATTCGTTGCACAATTCTCTCTCTGTACACTGGAACTGGTCGTTTTAAATCCATCAACTTGAAGTACAGAGCTTAATCAACTGTTAATGAAGTATGCCGTTACCAAGACGGTCAGATATATACATGCATCTCTGGACAACAGTGTTAAGCATGTTTATTATCTTCCCCAAACTAAGTTTGGGAACAAATTGGTTTTACTCTGTTTCTTATGTCCAACCAACGAAGGCTGGGATCACATTGGTTTAACACGGTTTCTTATTATTATTATGTTCCCCAAAGAAGGTTGGGAACATATTGGTTTTACTCGGTTTCTTAGTATGTTCCTCAACGAAGGTAGGGAACATATTGGTTTTACTCGTTTTTTCTTCTTCTTCTTCTTCGTCGTCGTCGTCGTATTATTATTATGTTGCCCAACCAAAGTTGGGAACATAATGGTTTTACTCTCTTTCTTATTATGTTCCCCAAGGAAGTTTGGGAACATATTGGGTTTACATTGTTTCTTATTGTTATCATTATCATGTTCCCCAACGAAGGTTGGGAACATATTGGTTTTATTCGGTTTCTTATTATTATGATGTTCTCCAACAAAGGTTGGGAACATAATGGTTTTACTCTCTTTCTTACTATGTTTCCCAAGGAAGTTTCGGAACATATTGGTCTTACTCGGTTTCTTCTTATTATTATTATGTTCCGCAACGAAGGTTGGGAACACATATTGGTTTTAATAGTTTTCTTATTATTATCATTATTATCATCGCCTACGAAGATTGGGAACATATTGGTTTTACTCTGTTTGTTATTATTATGTTCCCCAACAAAGTTTGGAAACATATGATTTATTATGTTCCCCAACGAAGTTTGGGAACATATTGGGTTTACATTGTTTCTTATATCATGTTCTCCAGCAAAGGTTGGGAACATAATGGTTTTACTCTCTTTCTTACTATGTTTCCCAAGGAAGTTTCGGAACATATTGGTTTTACTCTGTTTTTTATGTTTCCTCAATGAAGGCTGGGAACATATTGGTCTTACTCGGTTTCTTCTTATTATTATTATGTTCCGCAACGAAGGTTGGGAACACATATTGGTTTTAATAGTTTTCTTATTATTATCATTATTATCATCACCTACGAAGATTGGGAACATATTGGTTTTACTCTGTTTGTTATTATTATGTTCCCCAACAAAGTTTGGAAACATATTGATTTTACTCGATTTCTTATTATTATCATTAATATGTTCCCCCACAAAGTTTGGGAACATACTGTGTTTAGTCTGTTTCTTATTATAAAGTTCTCCAACGAAGGTTGGGAACATATTAGTTTTAATCGGTTTCTCCTTCTTCTTCTTCTTCTTCTTCTTCTTCTTATTATTATTATTATTATTATTATGTTTCTCAACGAAGATTGGGAACATATTGGTTTTACTTTGTTTCTTCTTCTTATTATGCTCCCCATCGAAGTTTGGGAACATATTGGTTTTACTGTGTTTCTTCTTCTTCTTCTTCTTCTTCTAATTATTATTATTATTATTATGATCCTCAACGAACGTTGGGAACATATTGTTTTACTCGGTTTCTTATTATTATGTTCCCCAACGAAGGTTGGGGACATTTTGGTTTTACTCTGTTTCTTATTATTATTATCAGTATTAGTATTATTTTCTTCCTTCGTGGGTGCAGGTTACAATGAGCACCAGTTATTTTATTTTTCTTTCTTCTTACGACTTTTTTGTCCACGAGTGTTCTCAGAAACTACTCATGGGCTCAATATGAAACCAATATAGGATGATAGTATACCATTATGTAGATGTGCGGGACGAATGTCATTTTGTCTCAAAATGTCTGCATGTGCATGCAAGTGTATTGGAGGTTTTGCTTACAAATTTTTGAATCGCTGTAATTTTTTTGTTTTTCAATGAAATTCTTTGATATTTAGGATGCCCGAATGACTTGAGCCCCTTTAGCGTTCTCCGTGGTCAAAATTACGAATTTGCACGTGCATACACGTGTGCTTCGTTTTTTAATTGAATAATACAAAAATGAATATATCGTTGTTGATGTTGAAAGGCGTGAGATCATATATACAGTATAAGAATACATTCCAAATATCTACAATTTGATTATAGAAAAATAGAAAACGCGCATCTGCATGCATGTGGATCGTCTTTTGAAGAAAACGCGCATGCTCGCGCACGTGCATCGTCTTTTGAAGTTTCAATTCTTTAAATGACCATAAGTTTCGTCTTTTTTTTTTAAAATCTTTTGAAGCTTAATTTCTGAATGTAGGTTGGTATTCTTAACGCAAATGTACAGTAAAAAGACTTTTACGCATGTGCATGCACATCCGCTAAATTGCGATTGGCCCATTTTCAAATCGTCATAACTTCCTTATAAATAGTGCAAAAGACATCAAATTGAAACTGTAAGTATATCTATCAAATGCCTATCGAATGACATCCACATCAATGTTGAGTCCTACGCACGTGCATTGATTTTCCGTCATTTTTTGGGTACTAAAATTTTCATAACTTTCGAATTAAACTTAAGTTGACCTGAGATTATACTTCCTGGCATATAATTCAAATGCCTATTGAATGGTGTGAACGAAAATTCCATCGTCGAATTGGCGTCCGCGTGAGCACACGTGCAATTTCATTTTTGACTTCTAAATTAATGTATCGGTCCATAAAATTTTTTCATTTCAATGAATGGTTTTCAAATGGACGTTGCAGATATGTATTGGGAATCTTTACTTAATGGAAATGTCAAAATCACTTCCCCGCACGTGCCTGAACGTGTGCTAATTTCTGATTTGCCAATATTAAAATCGTCATAACTTTCTTATAAATGATATCAACGACATGAAATTGATATTGTAAGCATATCTATCAAATGCCTTTGAATGACATCAATATCGACGTTGTGTTTTACTCACGTACACGTATATGCACGTGCGTTGCTTTTCTTTTATTTTGGGGTACCAAAATGGCCATAACCTTCGAATTAAAAGTTATATTGAAGTGAAATCCTTGTTGTAGGTTTATGATTCAAATGTCTATTGAATATTGTGAATAAAAATTCGTACGTCGAATTTGCGTGTGCGTGAGTGCGCATGCATTGTCATTTTTGATATCTAAATTCAAATATAGTCTATAATATTGTTGTCTTTCAACGAATTGTATTGAAATTTGTGTTGCAGGTATATTTTGAGACTCCCTAGTCAATGGTTTTGCCAAAATCACTTCACCGCACGTGCACTCAAATTTGATTGGCTAGTATTTAAATACATATATGTCGCTCATGAATATGGTATATTCAATGATATTGAGATATGTATGTACACACTATTAAAACCTAAATTGTAAGATCATTGGATGTGAAGATATACACTCGTATGCACGTGCATTGTTTCAGATGTTTGTAACTTCTACTCGCTGTTAGTTTCTCATTTGTCATTGAGGGGGCCTCCGTGGCCGAGTGGTTAGAGCATCGGGGTCAAAATCACAAAGCCTCTCACCTCTGTCGGGCGGGTGTTCGAATCTCGGCCGCGGCGTTATGTGAGCAAGTTTGCCAGTTTACTTGCGGAAGGTCGGTAGTCTCTTCCCAGGTACATTGTATCTGGGTTCTCTCCTCCACCAACAAAAACTGGACGCCACCAGATAACTGAAAAATTGTTGAGTGTAGCGGAAAGCAATAAATAATCAATCAAGCAATCAATCATTTGTCATTGAAATGTTTTGAAAATGATATTGTAGTTGTGTATTAAGACTTTTAACATATTGACATGTTTAAGTTACTAATCATCTCGTGCTTGCACGTGCATTGAATTTTTATGGGTAATTTATTATTACGAAATGGAGTGAACGTTATAAAATAGTTATATATTTAGATGTTATAGGGTTTCTTTGAGTCGAAATGATTTCTCTGAAACAAATGACACCACCTCCTACTCGGGAGGAACGTTGGGAACATGTGTAACAGTCCCCTTTACAATGAATACTAGTTATTATTTTTTCTTTCTTCTTGGGACTTTTTTGTCCATGAGTGTTCTCAGAAACTACTCATGGGATTAATATGAAACCAATATACAGAATGATAGTGTGGCATATATAGATGTGCGGAACGAACGTCAATTTGTCTGAAAATGCCTGCATGTGCATCCACGTGCGGTGGAAGTTTTGTTTACAATTTTTTGAATTGCCGTAACTTTTTTTGTTTTTCAATTATATCGATTGATAATTATAATTTAAGTATACCTTGATCCCTTTATCGACTTCAACGACCAAAATTACGATACTGCAAATATCAACAGATTGATGATACGAAATATGCAATCGCGCATGCGCATGCAAGTACATCGTCTTTTGAAGTTTCAATTCTTTGAATGACCATAACTTTTGAATTTTTGTTACAATCTTTTGAAACTTGGGTTGTGAATGGATGTTGGTATTCTGACGCACGTGCATGTACGTTCGCTAAATTGTGATTGGCTGGTTTTCAAATCACCACAACTTTCTTATTAATGATGTAAACGACATCAAAGTTATACTGTAAGTATATTTACCAAATGCCTATTGATTGGCATCAACATCCATGTGGTCCCTAAACCATGTGCATGTATATAGACGTGCATTAGTTTTCTTTTATTTTTGAGTACTAAAATGGCTATAATCTTCAAATAAAAAGTTATATTGAACTGAAATCTTAGCTGTGAGTTTATGATTAAATCATAAAATATTAAGATCATTGGATGTGCAGATATACACTCGCATGCGCATGTATGCACGGGCATTATTTCAGGTATTTGTAACTTCTACTCGATGTTCGTTTCTCATTTTACAATGATATGTTTTGAAATTGATGTTGTAGTTGTATATTTAGACTTTTAACATATTGACATGTTTAAGTTAATGTCAACACGTGCATGCACGTGCACTGAATTATGATTTATGAGTTATTAGATAAAAAATAAAAAATTAAGAACGAACATCGAGTAGAAGTTACAAATATCTGAAACAATGCACGTGCATACATGCGATTGTGAATGTATATCTGCACATCCAGTGATCTTAAAATGTAGGTTTTTGTAGTGTGTAGATACCATCTCAATATCGTTGAATATACCATATTTATGAGCGACATATATGTATTTAAATATTAGCCAATCAAATTTGAGTGCACGTGCATGCGTGCGATGAAGTAATTTTGGTAATACCTATGAGTAGAGAGTCTCGAAATATATCTGCAAGACAAATATCAATACAATTTATTCATTGAAAACCAACAATGTTATAGATTATATTTGAATTTACGCATCAAAATGACATTGCACGCGCACTCGCGAATTCGACGAATGAAGTTTTGTTCACACCAATCAATAGGCATTTGAATCATAAACCCACAAGTAAGATTTCACGTCAATATAACTTTTAATTTGAAGATTTATTCCATTTTAAAAATTTAAAAATTATTCATTCAAATGTAAAAATGTTATGGATCGATTCATGAGTTTAGACGTCAAAAATGAAATTTCACGCTCGCTCACTCGCACGCGCATTCGATGATGGAATTTTTGTTCACACCATTCAATAGGCATTTGAATCGTAAGCCAGCAAGTATAATCTCGGCTCAATTTGATTTTTAATTCGATAGTTATGGCCGTTTTAGTACCCAATAATGACGGAAAAACAATGCACGTGCATATATGTGCACGTGAGTGAGACTCAACATTGATGTTGTTGCCAGCCGATAGGCATTTGATCGATATACTTGCAGTATCAGTTTGATATCGTTTGCATCATTTTTAAGTAAGTTATGGCGATTTGAAAATCGGCCAATCATTTTAGCGCACGTGCATAGAAGTCATTTTACTGCGTTAAGAATAAAAACCTACTTTCAAAAGATGTTAACAAAAAAGACAAAAGTTATGGTCATTCAAAGAATTGAAACTTCAAAAGACTATATACGTGCATTTTCAAATTTTATATCATCATTTCATAGATATTTGGGATATCTACCTTAACTGTGAAACGATTAATAACAAGAGAGATATATACATTTTTGTATTATCCAATCAAAACGAAGCACGCATGCATACACGTGTAGAATCTTAATTTTGACCATAGAAATCGAGAAAGGGGATCATGGTATACCTAAACTATAATTATCAATCGATATCATTATGGATAATTAGATACAATGTACCCGGGAAGAGACCACCGACCTTCCGAAAGTAATCTGGCAAACTTTCTAACATATATCGGTGCGAGCAGGAATCGAACCCGCGCCGTCTACAGGTGAGAGGCCTTGTCATTTTGAGCGCGATGCTCTAACCACTCGGCCACGGAGGCCCCTAATCTAATGGTAAAAGATTACCACTTCTCTCATCCATAGACTGGAGGCTTCGTTCTGCTATGCCTGTGTCGATTCGCAGCACATCCTTATAATATATCCCGGATACATTGTATCTAGGTTCTCTCCTCCACCAATAAAAACTGGACGCCACCAGATAACTGAAAAATTGTTGAGTGTGGCGGAAAACAATAATCAATCATATATCAGAGAACTGTAAAATTTGATGCTTATTCCCTGCATATTCCAAATCACGAACAAGAAAAATCCTGGCTAGACCCTTACCTTTGGATACTTTTTTTCTGTGTGTGTGTGTGTGTGTGTGTGTGTGTGTGTGTGTGTTTCATACTTGAATGCATTCATACACTATAAATGGTATTTACCCTTTGCAGAAATAAAATCGGTTACGTTTGCTAATTTAACACGCAATGTGTTGTCATATTTGGCATTCTATAAGACCATGCCACTAATAGAAAAGGTTTGTAATGTTGAATAGCTTTTGTCAAATCTGTTTTTGGCAAAACATACATTACTTCCAATCAACAGGAGAAAATGACTTTTTCGAAGAACGGGTCGTTGAAGAAGAGGGACTTTTGGCTGAAGATGTAGATGGTAAATTTATTGCATCTATATTCGGCTTTAGAACATGTTCAAGGACACTAGCTTTTGTTTCTATTGCTTTTACAGATTTGGGATATTATAAATCACTGTAATATTTCCTATGCCACAGTACTCTATCAACTGAACTCAACTGCTCTATTCTATCAATAGCATCATAATTTTTAGCGTCTTTAACTTTTTTACGACGACATGCACTCTCCGTAATGTTTGTATCGACTGTCTTCCCTCCAACACTAAAAGTCTGGTTTTTTGTCCTGACATATTATACACAAATCAGTATTGTATTGATGTTTTCGTTTTTGTGCCAATGATTCAGTCATGAACTTCCATCAATGAATCGTCTTAAACAGTGGTTAAACAATTTATTAATTATCTACGTATAACTTTTATTCGTGGTGACGTTTTACGTGACAAGTCATGTTTCACAAATTTGGTTAATTTGAACGCAAATTAGTCGTTTACACTGTTTATATTAAACGGTTGGTTAGTTTGTTGTATGTTAGTTCCTCATTGACAATATCCTTGTAGTCTTTGATGTTCAGGTCTTCCAACAGTCCGTTGAAATTCCCAAAGGCACGAATATTCTTATATTCTTATGAAGATTGATTATTGATTGATTATTTATTGTTTTCCGCCACACTCAACAATTTTTCAGTTATCTAGTGGCGTCCAGTTTTTTGTTGGTGGAGGAGAGAACCAGATACAAATGTACCTGGGAAGAGACCACCAACCTTCCGCAAGTAAACTGGCAAACTTGCTCAGATAACGCCGCGGCCGAGATTCGAACACGCGCCGACAGAGGTGAGAGGCTTTGTGATTTTGAGCCCGATGCTCTAACCACTCGGCCACGCAGGCCCCTCTTATGTAGAAGAATTCATTCAAAAGTTTCTACATGAGAAGGAAAATTCTCTTGTGGCCTTCAATTCGAAATTTAGAAATATCGACGACGTTTTATCTATTAACAATGATCATTTTCATTCAAATGTCGATTCGATATATCCAAGTGAACTTGAAATAAAAGACACCTGTTTTGTACTTAGATATTTTACTGAAAATAGATGCTGACGGCAAACTAACAACTCAACTTTATGACAAACGGAATGATTTCAATTTCTCCATCGTCAACTTTCCTTATCTCGGTAGCAATATTTCATTATCACCTGCATATGGTGTTTATATCTCCAATTGATTCGATACAATATTGTTCTGCATATAATCAGTTTGTAAATCGAGGCAGGCTACTGACAAAGAAGTTGATGTTACAGGGGATTATACAGTCTCGTCTAAAGCCAGCATTTCGCAAATTTTTTGGTCGTTATAACGATCTACTTTGCCAGTAGGTTAAACGCTGTCTGACGTGTTTCATACCAATTGTTAGGCCATTCTTGGCACATTGATTCTGACTGCGGATTTCACCGATTACCTACTTAAGATACAGGGCACACGGCAGGCGTAGCCAATCGACAGGGTATGATTACTTCTCTTAGGCACCTCTCTGGTATATCCAGGGGTCCGTGTTTGCCCATCTCTCTGATTTGTATTTTCTATAGGAATTACGAGATTGAATACTGTTCGTTATCTTATCCTTTTCGTCCCTCTCGAATATATTTCCCTCACACGGAGAAGGGGTTCATAATATAGGTGTATGCTTGGCGCTCACGGCTTTGAGCAGTGAATGATCTTTAACGTGGCACACCTACTGTAACATACAATGCCGCATATCGATAATACAATATTTAAAACATACTTAATCCTACTTTTCGTAATTTAAATGATTATTCATAGATATAAACATTAAAATAACTTTGTATGTTAAAGTTGTAGCTATTGCAGGATTGATTGTATATTGTTTAACGCCCGCTCGAGAATTTTTCGCTCATATGGAGACGTCACTATTGTCGGTGAAGGGCTTCAAAATGTAGGCCTATGCTCGGCGATTGGGGCCTTTGAGCAGGAAGGGATCTTTATCGTGCCACACCTGCTGTGACACGGGGCCTCGGTTCTTGTGGTCTCATCCGAAGGACCGCCCCAATTTAGTCGCCTCATACGACAAGCAAGGGTGTACTGAGGGTAGCTATCGCAGGGGAAATAAAAAAAAAACCCAACTACATCACCGGCTTACGCGTTATGTATTGTTTCTACAACAGTTGCAAACCTCATACAAACAACCAAAGAAAGCATTTTATAGTTTAAATAAATTACCACTTTATTCATTTCATAACGCAAACAGCATTTTGTACTTTTTAAAACGACTCGGAATAAAACCGTATGAGGAAATGGTGGAATTCAAGTCCGCCATTTTGAATCGCCATTTTGACCCAATTAACGCCATTTTCAAGATGGCCAGCATATTTTTTCTAATTTAGCGTACGTTAAGTATACTTTAAAATATTGCTGGACCACATAATAATTATTTTTCTTTAAAAGTATTCTTCTTTTTGTAAATCGGGACCAGACTATATATGCTTATATACATTTGATAAACACTAATAGTGATTTGCAAAATAGCATGTTTACAAATAAAATTAGGTATTAACATAAAACTGCATGTTGAGGCGCATATACTTATTTATTGATACATGATACACAGTAATAAAGAGGTATTTACACGTAGTAAAGTAACAAGGATATTGTACAGTGGAATATTTAATGATTTAACACGTGCATGGTAAACAGTGATAGTGCTAGTGTATAGTGAGGTAATAACACCTGATGAATTAAACATTTTGTGTATTCAATATGTTCAAATACACTTTCAGTGAAATAATATTTTGATTTAAATAAAATGATTTTTTTTTCAACATTGTTATTGAACTTAGACAAGAAATACAGGGAGTATAGAGGAACAGTTCGAAATTGAAAGATTGTAGACATATTTCTTGCTAACTTTGAAACATTACTGTAAATCCATTTCATGGTTTATTTAGGTTGCGATAGTCACTCAGATCTCTTTGACGACTCATCTGAACATTCAGATCCTTTTATGTAAAAGACTTTGCCAGTTTACTTTCGGAAGGTCGGTGGTCTCTTTCCGGGTACATTGTATCTGGGTTTTCTCCTCCGTCAATAAAAACTGGACGCCACCATATAACAGAAAAATTGTTGAGTGTGGCGGAAAACAACAAACAATCAATCAATCAGATCCTTTCAATCCAGACTATGAGATGTCAGGAGATGCAGACAATGTGACATCAGAAGACAGTTGTGATGAAAGAACGGAGGAAAAGTTGAACATGTTTCAGATTCAGGTTCGCAGTTATTCCGTATCAAGGACCAATCCAACTTTTGGACCTGAAAGAATCAGTTCAACATCAGAGCTGCAGGCATTAAATTTAGTATCAAAGCACCAAACGCAAAAATCTACAGATTTTGTTATTTGTAATGAAATTATTTCAAGTACTGTTAAATTTGTTTGAGTTCAACAATCTAGAAATTAGGATGGGATTCGTGTTTTAATAAGGCTCGTTATTCTGTCTTCAGGGGAGTCACTAGTAAACTAAACACTATTTGGGAGTACATTGGTGAAGCAGATGTGCAAAATATTAAATCTAATCCTTTAAAGATAAGAAAACAGATAAGAAACTTGCCCTATTGAAGCTTAGAAATAGTGGTGATTTTCAAAACAATTATGAATATTTCAAAATATATTTATGTTTAAAAAAAAGCCTCTTAAGGATAATATAATTTTTTTGAGAAATTACATAACTCATAGTCTCGGGGGTTCTTCCATTTTTCAGAATGTGTATCTGATTGTTAACAATTTTACGTTTCAGTTTCGAGGAGAGATGATTCAGAAACAAAAGATTGTGTCACTTATTGGAAAACGGGCTTTACAATGTAGTATTTTGTGCCAAATTATTCATCTACCTATATTTCATTTCAATCGTTAATCAAATCAAAGTACATAATCATACAAATAATTTAGTATTTCGTTTTCCCGTTTCTAAGAATCTGGTGTATCAAGAGAAAAGTTATATGAAGAATCAATAAAAATTTCATTTTTGGCATGTTTGGTGAGCCTAAATTCCTGCCTAACCCTTTCCAAATGCGCAGGGGCATTCGTCATTCCTCATACTTTATGTAATGTAATCATAAAAATGTGGGGGAAAATTATTGATATAATCATATATATATATATATATATATATATATATATATATATATATATATCCTTTGCACGAGATTCCTGTAGAAATCTCTCCTTAAGCACGGAGTTTCCTATTCTATTTAAACAGCTGTAAGTTTTTGCTATATTTGGTCATGACCATATAAGGAATACTTTGAAATGTTTGAATAATGTTTAAAGACACGTATATGCAATTCTCTCGAAAATGAATGTTCGATGGGCAGTGGGGTTCAAGTTGCGTGCGTGCAAATAAACGATTTACCGTTCATAGACTCTTGCAAAGTGTTTGTTGCAGGAGCCTTTAGTAAAGGATGTCATCTGCAAGATCGATGGTTATCTAAATCATCATACATATAGTTTTGCTTCTTTCTACTTCTTAAATGATAGGCACGTTTGTTATGGCGCACTTAACACCTGCCTTTGGGGGGGGGGGGGGGTAGTCCCCAAGAATGGTAAAACATGAATATATTGAGAAAATTGGTGGCGATGAAGGTAGAAACTACTGCGGTTAGGTTCGTGCATGCCAACAACAGCAATGATGACAACGACGACGCCATACAGATAGCTCACTCCCCACCCCCACCCCCGAAATATTAAATACATTTTGAAGATTCTGTAGTGTCTTTTAACTCGAGTTCGATGGAATGTATCGAAGATATGATATAGTTTTAAATTTCTTAATATATTATATATGGATTATAGTATGGAATATATAGCGAAGTTGTAATGAGTATTCTTAATAGATAAAATGTCGTCGATATGCTGAAGGTCACATCAAAAGATTTTTTTCTTCTTATCTAAAAGCTTTTGAAAAAATTCTGCCTAGGAAGAAAATTAAAACGGGTTAGCTTATAAAGGGGCACAATTCGTGCCCATGGAATTCCAACAGCCTGTTGGAAGATTGATTGATTTGTTTGTCGTTTTTTCGCCACACAATTATTCAGTTATCTGGTGGCGTCCAGTTTTTGTAGGTGAAGGAGAGAACCCAGATACAATGTACCCTGGAAGAGACCAAAGCCTACATATGTATTGTCAATGAGGAATTTCAGTTTCTTGTTAATATCATCTTCAGAGTACTTTGCAAAACAAAACTGTAGTTCTAATCAGAGTTTTGCTAAGCAAAGTGATACTTTGGATGACTGATCACAAGCTATTAATATTTCTGCCTTCCATTTTTATTGAAGAAGCATCTGTGTAAAGCCGCCTTTAATTTATCGTGAGGAATGTCGTGTAAAGTGTTGAAAAGTCATATGTTCCGATGTTGATTTGGGAAAGGTTTTATCAATTCAAATTTACTAAAAGTTTGCCCACTCTTTGCATTTGTTATAGCACAGTACGTTTGAAGCAGTTAACATATTCGCGAGGAGCAAGATTAGTAAAACATTTACTGGATCCAGCAAAGTATATCTGTACGAATTGTTTTTAACTTTTGGAATCCAGTATAGGGACAGTGAATGGGACATCAAATGTGTTGAAAATAGTAGTGTCCTCTTTTGAAAAGGAACTTGGAGTATAAACAGGGTTACCAAATGTGGAATGAAAGCCAAATTCGTTTGTAGTAATACTGAGCCTTACAGAGACATGTACAATGTCTTTACAAGCGTTGTCAGCTGGATTCAATACATATTCTTCATGTAATCTATCTAATTCTTTTATCACTTCTGGTTTACTAATCACAATATGAACAATTACCGCTTCAAAATAATTTTTTACATGTTATGATGTCGAGAAATTGAATATCAATGGCTTATATGTAGTATAATTTGGACTATTGCCGCTTGGATATTGTTACCATTAAAGGTTATTAACATTAATTCAAACATATGGAATTTAGGTGTCACATGTTAAATATTATGTAAAGGTCTAAGAAATTCCTTAGCAAAATGCAGTTGTCAAGTAGTGTCAAATAGGTTTATCATTATCATCCACTGGTACTTATTGGGCTACGTACAGAGTATCCCGTGTTGCCCCGAAGCAAATTTTATTGACAGAAAAATCGAATGGGAATTATATTGAATCTATATTATATCTGTGTTATTTTGTGATTCATTTTCCTTTATGTATGACATCGTGAAATTTGCCCAATGGGATTTTGCTGTGTTTCAATAATTTTGAAATGTAATCCGTATTTTCATCAGAGTAATATCAGATAATTATATCATTTTACTTGCATTCATTATTTGTTTTATCATAATAGAGTTTTATCAGTTTAAATAATAACATGAAATATGCTAATATCTGCAGATACCAATCATAATGACACTTAAATCACAGCTATTTGAAAACTAATTCGTTGTTTCTCATGGCATTAATTATTGATTATTACTTCGCAACAACTAACGTTATCTTTACTACTACTGTTACCCTCTCTCTCTCTCTCTCTCTCTCTCTCTCTCTCTCTCTCTCTCTCTCTCTCTCTCTCTCTCTCTCTCTCTCTCAGGTTTTTTGGTTTTTGTATATATTTTGCCATATCACACCTTAAGAATAGTATGCATGTGTCATAATGTATCTTTTTTAAATTTACTGGGTAGGTATAAATTGCAATATAATTTGGCAAATCGGGGAGTATTTTTTTGTATTTTGACATGACATAGATATTTGTGAAATTGTTTGTATATGATCTGTATATATGTATATACGATTTGTATTTAATAATAATAATGCACTTATATAGCGTCTTATCTAAATATACTCTAAAGCGCTTTACACTATAGGTGTCACTTAGGTGTCATTATGATTGGTATCTGCAGATATTAGCATATTTCATGTTATTATTCAAACTGATAAAACTCTATTATGATAAAACAAATAATGAATGCAAGTAAAGCGATATATATATATATATATATATATATAGATAGATAGATAGATAGATAGATAGATAGATAGATAGATAGATAGATAGATAGATAGATAGATAGAGAGAGAGAGAGAGAGAGAGATATGGTATAATGATAGATATAGATAGATTTTTTCCACTGATCCTCTCTTATTTTTGCACGGCACCCAAATCTGAATCTTCATATTTCTATTGAAATTCAATTCAGCAACGTACGAAAGTCCAGAAAGCTAATTACGAGATTCGAATTTCGAGATTTGGAATTCGAAATTCAATATCCTAATAAACCAATGGAAATATAGGTCACAATATTTAATTTAAAGAGGCATGTTGGTCAAACTCATCAAATGTAAACTATAAAAACTTTTATTGTAAGATTTGATAAATTTACAATCTGACAGTATGACAGAACGCAAGTCAAATACAGAGCTTCTTGGTTTTCTTAGCTAGGAGGTGTTAGCTAAACTTGTGTTAGCTAAACTCTGCACTTTATTTGAACTAGGACAAATAATATCGACGAAAACTAAATATTAACGACCCGCCCCCATAACAACTGATTCCATAGGTTTACCCACATACCGTTTTATTCTGCTTGAATGATTATTATCTTGAAATTTATTTAACAAGAAAATTATCAAAGAAATAAATACCGGTGTTGATTATTGTCTGTTTAACCAATCTTGTAAACCGGAAAATTCATAAAGGGTGAGAGGATGTAAAAAGTAACTAGGAACGAACTTTTTTTTTCAGTGTCAGACACATCTTCCCCCATCTGTTCTGTTTGTTTGTTCAGAATGATACTTAAATATGTATCTGCATATTTCCTTACAATTTTAATGCGGTACCCACAATGTAATGCTGGCTTTTATTGTATAAGACACAGTTGTCGATACTTTTATCAACGTGTCAAAATTTGAAATACACTGAGTCAAAAAAAAACCCTCACAAAATTAATTTTGTAAAATATTGAATACTTTCCCCCTGATGATACACCTGTGTAGCCAACATGGGATCCCTATCTGTCGACTCTGGAAAACCGTTAGCCAAACCCACTCATAGCCATCCATTTCTTGTGTAAATGCCTTTCGTGCCAAATCAGGTTTTGCACGTGCATTCAATGTTGTGAACTCCACATCGAAGTTGGATTCATTTGCACATGTTTCCCATGGCCTCAAACATTAAAAAAAACACTTTTAAGCCACATTTGTAACAGTACTTGAAATGCCGCGATTGTCAAATGTGCAACGTGAACGTGCCGTTGGCATGTTACAAGCGGGGCGACATCGCAACAGCAATGGGATGCAGCCGTCGTACTGTGTATGACTTGCGACATCGTCTACAACAAACTGGCACCACTGCTGATCGCCCAAGGTCGGGTCGTCCACGTGTAACGTCACGAGTTGAAGACCGGAACATCGTCCTACGTCACCTTCGTAACCGATTTCTGCCGGCTGCACGAACCAGAGCTGAGATGTTTCAAGGTCGGCTGTCCGCACAGACCATCCGAAATCGGTTGCGGTCTGCCAATCTCCATGCTCGACGTCCGTCTCGTGGGCCAATTTTGACGCCATTTCATCGACGTCAGCGTCTGCTGTGGGCCCAACGTCACCTCCGATGGACCCAGAGAGACTGGAATCGAGTCGTCTTTAGTGATGAATCGCGGTTTACCCTCAGATTTGCGGACGGCAGGCTAAGAGTCTGGAGACGACCTAATGAACGGTATGCCCAGTGTTGTGTGCAGGAAGTGGACAGATTCGGGGGCGGAAGTTGCATGCCATGGGGTGCTTTCTGTGGGAACAACCGTTCCAGACTTCTGGTCATCCATGGAAACCTCACAGCTGCTGCTTATCGCGATCAGGTACTCACCCCTGAACTCATTCCCTTCATGGCGGCTCATGGTCCAGGTCTACAGTTCCAGCATGATAATGCACGGCCGCACACCGCGTTGTTGACACGAAATTTCCTTCAAAATGCTGGCATCAACGTCATGGACTGGCCATCGAGGTCCCCTGACCTTAATCCCATCGAGCACGTTTGGGATGCACTAGGGAGAGGGCTTCGTGAACTTAGGAACCAACCGCAGAATTTGCAGGAACTTGGCGCTGCCTTGCAAGATCAATGGCGCCGAATCCCCAACCATGCGTTCACAAACATCAGGCAGTCGATGAGGAGACGGTGCATGGCTGAAATGAATGCGCGAGGCGGCCATACTCAATATTGAACTGAGACATTTCGACGTTTCATTCTTGTGACTTGACATTCTGTGTACAAATGTTTTGGAACGGCGTGTAGCCTAACTGAACAAATCTGTGGCACTGTCAGTGTATTGATTACATCACACACATCTCAGCAATGAAATAAAATCACTGGCACCATCTCTTGTTCGTTTTAAGTGCCTTGACAAGAGAATGTGAAGTTTCTTTTTTGACTCAGTGTATTATGAATTTGATCCATCACTCGTATACGAACGGATCTGGCGAAAATTCAGAATACATATATTGGGGAAGTGATACACTGTTACTAGGTTGTTATAATTTGTAAAATTGTGCAGGTATGCCTGCAGTAACTTTTAGGTCCGGGGTTGAAATACCCCAATTCGTCATACATTTGATGCTTAAACGTTCTTTTCTAACATGACTGATAGTAGAAGAACTCAATTTTCTATATAGATTATTCGACCTCTGCAAGTCCCGAAGAATTATTTTGAAAAGGTAACAATTTCATATACTATTTCAATTGGATTATGAGATTGAGTTTTCGTCCTGGTTTACATGAAGTGAAGAGTTAAAATAAAAAGTAATGAAATTAAAAAAAAAAAAAATAGTGTTGCGGCTGCAATTCAAGTACCTAACCTATCGATTAAATTAAAAAAAAACTTAATTGAAAAAAAATCAAAGCAGAATTAATTGTTAGGGGGTATCATCGGTTGATGTGTTTCAGTTTAAGGTGGATTATGAGATCGATGTTTTCATCTTGGTTTACATAAAGTGCAGAGCAAAATCAAATTACATGTATATCTTGGCAGAATGTAGGAGTTGGGGCAAATTTCTGCTCCCTCCTCAGCCGCATTTTATGGACCTGTCCGCATGCAAAAAAAATTACGATATGATACATGATATAAGGGCGTAGGAAAAGGGACAGCCTGGGCTCGTGTCCCCACTTTTCAAAGGGGGTGGTGTTTGTGCTCCCATTTTTCGAATAATATTTATCATTAAAATCGAGTGATCTGAACTAAGGCCTGTTTTGTTATCATTATAGTTGATAGTACTAAATCAATTATCAAACAATTCCATTAAAACGATATTTTTGTACTTTGGCCATCTCTGCAACTTTGACATATTGATAATACAACGGCGTAGCTCCGCCTTAATTTTTTTCACTTGTACTTTATAACAATTAAAAATTACACTCTTTATGACATAAAATACTGGAATATGGTTGCTATGACAACTAAAATTTTCTGAAACATAATGGTGCATTATATTTATGAGATTATGGGTATTACAACAAAAATTAAAATAAAATATTGATATTTGACTCATATATCCAGATTGTGAGATGACAATCAATTTTAAAGCCATTTAGCAAAACATGAAATTTTCCATTTTAATATTCTACATATTAAGATATGAAGTAAACCATAGATAACTTTAATAGATTTCTGCTGGTGCGTTTTTCTGTAAATTATGTCATAAAATGACCTTAAACTGATTTTTTTTTTAAAATTGTCAAAGAATCAAAACATCGAATTCTCAACCTCAAAACAATGTAATCTAATATTAGTTTAATAATGTTTTATGATAATTAATCTAATCTTAGTAATAGAGAATTTGTACACCAGTAAAACTGATGTGTTTTTTTTTAAAACTAAAAACAAAACAGCTCCCTTTAAAGCATCTTCAGAACCATTTCCAGAGTGTTCTTGTTACCATGGCAAAGGTACCTCATTAACAACAATTTTTTTTGTTTTACCAAATTCCATGAGAAGGTATCAAATAATTTCTATATGTCAAATTTCAGCGAAATCTTTAAGGTGACCTATCCATCACTATTTTGAAAATTTGTATGCTTACAGAGACTGACTCTTTTGATTAGAATTTAAATACTTGAAAACCTTGATTTACTATAATAAAACTTTGGTTAACTCCAGCAGAAATGTTGATTTGCTACAGCACATGTACAATAAAACATGATTGAAAGTATCAACATTTTTACTGCGTTGTATAAGAGATCAGACAAATCAAAGTTATCTAATGAAATCGAAATTTCTCGACAGTTCACACAGATTTTATATATGAAAGAATATGCTTACCATGATAAATGCAAGGTTTTTTTTCGAAACAGGCTATAGGCTATGTTATTGAATGATCTTCCCTTTAAAAACAGATGGAAACATAGTTTTTTACAATGACAATAATATTTAGTAACAGTGGATTTAGTTGATTAAATATTTTATGACTAATACAATCTGGACCAACAATTCTCTAAGTAACATTATCATTGAATAAGAGATTTTATCACAGTTTGGCTACTTCTTGTTCATCAATGATTCAATGATTGTAACTTAGAGAGTCATTACATGAGCTGTATATGTTTGGTAGTGTTTCGTTGATATCATCAATTTTGAAAATCGTTAAGAAGTCCGCATTCAAAACCATTGTTATCATCAATTTCTATTCAAGGTATTCTCGTAGATACTTGGAAGGACTTCTTCACCAAATTTGTAAATTTCATGATCCTAGGAGGCAAGGATTTTGGTTCCAGGGACAAATCTATCATTAGAATAATCCTTTATTATCATTTAAAAGCCTTTTTAAAGTTTGCTGATAAATAAAAACAAAATGCACATTGAAATACAAAAAAGAAAGAAAGAAAAAAAAATTAGCTCGAGCGCATGTTCAAATCCGTCGTTGTACATGTCACATGTTTATTATATTATGTAAATTCTTTCATCAGAACAGGCATTAAAGATTTTGTTTTATACTGTTGCTAAATATTACAATTCAGCTGTTCTGACCAGAAATTTTTCTCTTGTTTTCATAGCCTTTGGGACTTTTGATAAAGTAAACTAATACTCTGGTGACCGATAAAGCCTGTGGACCTTTTGACTTTCAGTTCATGTTTTTAAAGGAATTCAGTCATTACGACAATCCATATTTGTTCATAAGACTATTGCAGACCGAGGATACTGAAACCATGAAAATAACACACACACACACACACACACACACACACACACATATATATATATATATATATATATATATATATACCCATAACCCCGTGGTGACCCGGGTTAGAATGGGTTGGGTCCTCAGTACCCTCAGTACTTTGTCGTAAGAGGGGACTAAATGATCCTTCTGATGAGACCACAGAAACCGAGTAGGTGTGGCACGAGAAAGATCCCTCACTGCTAACTTTTGCACCTCTTTACCTGCAATGGTGATGTCTCCATATAAGAGAAAAATTCTCGAAACAATATAATCAATCAATCAATTACATATACCTATACATACATATATACACACAAGTACATGTAAACAAATATATATAGATACATAGATACATACATACATATATAATTGTGCCCATGAGAAAAGGGTGCTTATGACGATTTTTACAAATTTATACTTTTTTACAGAATTTTTTATTTGATAGCTTAAATATCTTAAATACGAAATTTTACCACTTTACTCCATCTCTAAGACCTATATTACTGCGTTTAAAGTCATGATACATCTAATCATCGCGTAACGTCGTGATATGGAGGCCACTACAATAAAGTGCAACACAGCTACAAGAAAAACACAAGAATCTAATGATAAGATAGCAGTATTTAGAAAAACACATGTTTTAATATTTAAGGTCATGGTTTCAAACCATTGTGCTATGTATAGTCAGCTGCATGTACTGAATTCAATTACACTTGTAGCAGACAAGGAATAAATCTAAAGTTAATTTATTTCACTGTAGTTCACGCAAAAAAAAAAAAGAGTAAAGTAGTATGCAACATAAGAATATTTTCACGATGATAAACGGTCTTTTGGTTTTGATGGGAATGATTTGGTGAATATCAATTGATTTCATCAAAGAAAAGGAATGGTATGCAGTCAATTCATTTGTCCAGATATTGAGTTCACTCTTCAATTGGACGTGGACACAACTCATTTTGGTAGGCAGGTCTAACATACGGACGGACGTTTTGATACAGGTATTCCTGTCTTTCCCTTGAAAGTCCGGGTGGGGTTGTAACCACTGGTCTATCATGCACACGTGTAATTGCATGTTTGAGGATTGACACTTTAGTTTCCTCAGAATCAGCAGTCTCTTTCACAAATACAAATCCTGGACCCTGATTGCTGAATCTGAAATGGTGGTACTTTCTTATACCTTTCAATGGCTTGAAATTACGTGAAAGAAATTCTTTCCAAAATCTCTATTCCCATGTTGCTTTTTCATTTTGAGAGTATGGTATTCCTGTGTTGGAAGTGGAGGATTTTTGTACAACATTAAGCAGCTGATTGAAGGAATCTGCGTCGGAATAATTTCTGGATATGAGCAAAGCCGCTGTCCATGAGACATCTGTAAAATGTAGTGTTGGTATATTCAAAGATTTGATTTGTCAATGTTCATGAAATGAAAATTTTATATCCACCTCGTATGTCCGGGTACCAGCATCATTAATGTAATTGTATCATGTAAGCCTAGCAAAACCCTCCAACACGGGTAAGCTAACACATACTGATTTTTGTTCTGCCCTGTTGTGTTCCGTATCCGGAAGTTTAAGTTCCGGTCGGTTAGTTTTTACTTTTAGAGAATGTTTGTTTATTTCCCGCACTTTCGCGGTGAAATTATTTTGAGATAGTTTGTAGAATAAGTCCCCCTATGGAGTAAGTACATGTTTTTCACTTGAGATATGTGTTGTTTACATCTCTTATAATTGGTTATCATCAATGTTTGGTTTTATATTTGAGTAGTATTTGCTTTACTGATATTTTTCTACCTCGTGTTGTCAAGCATTATGGCGCGCAGTACTCGTCATAACTTTTCGAACTTAATTTGTAATTCTATGTTTATTTTTGTTTGTAGTTTTTACCCTCTTCCGAGAGGTTTGTTTGCAATAAAGACTGATACAGAACAGTAAAAATCCATCACCGGGCATCATGGCGTCAGGTCTTCCTGTTTCACGGAAGGACACCCCTGCAACCACCAGCATGAAGAAGACTGGTTCTGTATTCCCCGGATTACCGAGAGCCCAGTCTTTGAGATCCTATAGATCTATCTGTAGTGATTCTTCTCACATTACTGCGGTGCTATTGGAACACACAGCAAAAGTGGAACGAGCTAAAGCAAAGTTGAAGTTTGCCAAGGAAGAAGCCGAATTACTGAAGAAGGAAGCTGAGGTAAAAGCAGCTCGTAACATTCTCACCATGAAAAAGGAATGTGAAGTGGCAGAAAAAGGTTTGAGCACAATCAAAATGGTGTTAGACTTTTCTGACAATGTTTCTGTTGATAGTCATGTGCTGCAACAGGAAACTATGGAACGCACTTCACAGTTTGTACAAGATCAGGCAAACTGGAATACATGTACTCTAAACCCAGAAGCTAATGTGTTTGAACCAGAACAGAAATCAAACTGTGAAAACGACAATGAAACAGAAAGTCCCACATCACAGCACAATCAAACTGAAATTGCGACGGATCGTAATTCAAGTGATGTAAATGAACTTGCGAAACTCCTAGCAAAGAAACAACTTCTACCTTCACGTCTAACAATGTTTGATGATGATCCTGGTCATTATTTAACCTGGAAAAGTGGTATCGATAATGTGATGATGGAGCTGAGAGCATCCCCCCTTGAAGAACTGGACCTTTTGATGAGAAATTTAGGTCTGAACTCTAAGCGACAAGCAACCAACATTCGATGTGCTAATAGTAACCCAGTAAGGGCATTACACTTGATATGGGAAAGATTAGACATTAAGTTTGGAAGCCCAGAAAATGTTGAAGCTTCGTTAAAGAGCCGATGCTTTCCCCATTCTGAAGGTGACAGACAGGAATGAACTTTTTGAGCTATCCGATCTTTTGATGGAGATTGAATCTGTGAAGAGCGACAGCAAATATGCAACCTTATTTGCTTACTACAATTCGTCTACAGGGGTTAATCCCATCGTAAAGAAACTTCCGCATGCATTGAAAGAAAAATGGATCACCGAAGCCAACAGATACAAAGAACAGTATAGTGTCTCTTACCCTCCCTTCTCTACATTCGCAAAATTCATTAGGAACTTGGCGCGAATTAGAAATGATCCAAGCTTCATTTATGAGGACCCCAGTGTAACCAAAAATGAATCAGCCGCAAAAACTTCTAAAGTCTCTCAACAACAAAAGGTGATTACTCACCTCCGCAAAACAGATGTGACAACAGATGTGTGTCCGATTCATGGAACAAACCTATTGGTGAAAGGAGAGAGTGTACATCAGAGAAAACGGATACTGCTTCAAGTGTTGTGGTGCAAGGAAGCATATAATGACTAAATGTAAAGAGGTGGTGAAATGTACTGTGTGTGGTTCTAGTGATCATCCCTCAGCACTCCACAATGATTCTTCAGTAGCGAAACCTCAGAAGTCTCATAAGGGGGAAGAATAGTTCGGCTGCAGTCGTCTTAAACGCGTGTACCGAAATTTGCGGTATGAAAGGTTACACCTCGAAGTCGTGTGCCAAAATCATCATGGTTCAAGTCTATCGTGGTGGACAGCGCCATTTAGCTAGAAAGGTCTATCGCATGATAGATGAGCAGAGTAATAGGTCCCTAGCCATTTCTAGCTTTTTTGACACCTTTGATGAATGTGGCGAAGAGATAGCTTATATCTTGTCATCGTGTTCTGGCAAATACCATACTACTGGACGAAAGGCCTCAGGATACATTATGGAATCAATGGATGGTTCTTGCATCATGACATTACCAGACTTGATCGAGTGTAACGATTTACCGAACAATCGGGATGAAATCCCATCTCCTGTTGTAGCCACCCATTTCTCGCACTTGAGAAACATTGCTTCGCTCATACCTGAAGTGGACAATAATGTGAACATAGAACTTTTGATAGGACGTGATCTCATCTCCGCTCATCAAGTGTTGGGCCAAAGAATTGGCAAGGATAATTTGCCCATAGGACAGTGACTACCTTTCGGATGGGTCGTCATAGGCGACGTCCGCCTTGGAAAGGTGCACAACCCGGAAATCATTAGTGTCTACAAGACTGCAATCCTCCAGGATGGAAGGCCAATGGTTATGGTCCCTTGTGAAAATAGATTTTCAGTGGAATTCAACCCTGTGTTTAAAAGGACAGTTCATGATGAGAAACCTGGCCTCTCTATTGAAGATCGGCGCTTCTTGGACATCATGAATCAAGGCTTTGAGAGGACGGAAACTGGTCAGTGGATGGCTCTTCTACCATTTCGTTCTATTAGACCCATCTTACCGAACAACAGAGAAGTGGCACTCCGGTGTGCTAGGTCATTCGATACCAGTATTAGACGTAACATGGAAAAACGTCAGCACACAGTTGATTTCATGCAGAATCTTCTGGACAATGGCCATGCTGAACTGGTGCCAGACCGAGTAGAAAATGATGAGTGTTGGTATCTCCCAATGTTTGGGATTTATCACCCAAAAAAGCCTGACAGTATTAGAATCGTATTCGACTCATCAGCAAAACATCAAGATGTCTCACTGAATGACGCCTTACTTAAGGGACCGGACCTTAGCAACAATTTACTCGCAGTTCTCCTACGCTTCAGACGAGAAGCTGTAGCTGTGACTATGGACGTAGAACAAATGTTCTATAATTTTCAAGTGACTCCTGATCATCGAAAGTTTCTCAGGTTCCTGTGGCATGAGAACAATGACCCTGATCAACCACTAACAGATTACCAAATGACGGTTCATGTATTTGGAAATTCTCTGTCACCGTCCATTGCCACTTACGGTTTGAGGAAAACAATTGAGACAGCAGAACCTGATGTTATCGACCTTGTTTCACGAAACTTCTATGTCGACGATGGACTCCTCTCGTGTTCTGAGGAAGATGAAGCCATCGATTTGGTTCAGCGCACCAAGCGAGCATTGTATGATGGAGGAAGATTACGACTTCATAAATTTGCCTCAAATAGTCGCAAGTGTTAGATTCATTTGACCAACGAGACCTTGCAAAAAACTTTAAAGACCTTAACTTCAGTGATGCGACCCTCCCAATGCAGAGAAGCCTGGGCTTATTGTGGGACACGCAAAATGACGTCTTCACCTTTCGAGTGTCAACAGACAGCAAACCCTTCACGAAATGTGGCGTTCTCTCGACAATTAATAGTCTGTACGACCCTCTCGGGTTTGTGGCACCAGTTGTCGTAAAGGGAAAGATGCTACTCTGGGAAGCATGTACTCACAAGATGGACTGGGATGAGCCGCTACCAGATGGCTTGAACAAGGAATGGAATTCATGGGTCTTGTCGCTTTCTGAGCTGGAAACGCTTCACATTCAGAGGAACTATAGCCGTATCTCATATGCTGCCGCGGATAAATGGGAAGTGCACATATATTCAGATGCATCTAAAGATGCCATCAGCTCAGTTGCTTATCTTAAACTCTACTCTGCGAATTCCAGTGCTGTAAGCTTTCTGTTTGGCAAGGCTAAGGTAGCCCCTCAAGGCGGATTAACCATTCCCCGCTTGGAACTTTGTGCAGCTGTTCTATCAGTAGAATTAGCAGACGTTATTAAAGAACACCTGGGATTGCCATCCGACTCATTTCATTATTACTCAGATAGTCAAATCGTACTGGGGTACATCAACAACGAGAGTCGTAGATTTTATGTTTACGTCGGAAACAGAGTTGGTCGCATTCGTTCATCAAGTCATCCTTCGCAGTGGCAATACATGGAGTCTGAAATGAACCCAGCAGACATCGCTACAAGGAGCTTACCTGGAGCAGTGTTACCGGACAGTCCTTGGATCAAGGGACCCGAATCCTTGCTGAATCCAAAATCATTTATTACCACACAATCTCACCCTCTGATTGACCCAGGGGATGACGCTGAGATTCAACCTGAAGTGAGGTGTTGTAAGACTGAGAACTATCAAGTTACAGAAGATACTGTAGATCATGGTAGTCTTGGATCGGACAGATTTACACGATTCTTGGATTGGAGAAAGTTAGTGAAAGCAATTTCATTCTTGAAATCTTTCATTAGAAAACGCAAAGGGATTTTTCATGATGATCCTTGTTCTAGATCAGATTTGTATTTGGAGTCGGAAAGACTTGTCATACAAGCGGTGCAAATGGATGTTTACAAGACAGAATTGCGAGCTATCGAGAATGGACAATCTCTTCAGCGAAGCTCATTGCTGCCACTTTGTCCTGTTTTGGGACTTGATGGACTCTTGCGCGTTGGTGGAAGGCTGGATAGGACTCAAGATTGTGACAACATGGCCAAACATCCCATCATCATCCCCAAAAACCGTCACTTAGCGATACTATTGATACGACACTTTCATCAAAAAGTGGTTCATCAGGGACGCCTTTTCACGGAGTGAGCAGTTCGCAGTGCTGGTTTTTGGATTGTGGGTTCGAAAGGTTTGACATCCTCCGAGATCAGCAAATGTGTGACTTGTCGAAGATTACGAGGAAAGTTAGCATGGCAACATATGGCAGAACTACCGGAAGACAGTGAACCCCAGCCCCACATTCTTGTTTGTTGGCGTTGACACATTTGGCCCCTGGCCCATTGTTCATCGTAAAACTAGAGGAGGTTCTGCTAACCAAAAACGTTGGGCCCTTCTATTTACATGCCTCACGACTAGGGGTATAAACATAGAAGTTATCGAGGAACTTTCAAGTGCGGCATTCATTAACGCTTTAAGGCGTTTTCCAGCTATTCGTGGACCCGTGACACAGTTTAGATCGGACAGAGGAACAAACTTTGTTGGAGCTTTGGATGACCTGTCAATCACTGCAGAATTCATTGAGAAGGGTCCAGTCCATGATTTTCTTTTGAAATCTGGCACCCATTGGAAATTCAACCCTCCGCATGCCTCGCATATGGACGGAGCCTGGGAAAGCTCATAGGCGTTTCACGAAGAATCTTAGATTCGTTACTTCTTCAGAATCCAAGAGACCTTACTCACGACATCTTAGTAACTCTGATGGCAGAGGTGTGCGCCATCGTGAACAATCGTCCTCTATTACCGGTATCAACTGACCCAGAATCGCCATGTATTCTTACTCCGGCTACTCTTCTTACCATGAAAACAGGATCCGACGTGCATCCCTTTCCTGATTTCAACCGTAAGGATATGATCCGGATGCATTGGAAACGTGTTCAGGGACTAGCAGATCAATTTTGGAAAAGGTGGGAAAAAGAATATTTACAAACCCTTCAAATTCGCAGTAAGTGGTTAGGAGAATAACCGAATTTCAAACGTGGTGATGTGGTTCTCATGAAGGATGATAGTTGTGCTCGCAACTGTTGGCCGACAGGAATTATTGAAGAAACATTCCCAAGTAGCGATGGAAAAATACGCAAAGTGCAACTTTCAGTAATGAAAGATAATGTTCGTGCCATATACGTTCGACCCATAACAGAACTGGTTATTCTTTTGGAAGTGTAATTGAACAATCATGTATAGTGCACAACTCTTGTTGTGTGTTACGTGTTAAAGTATTACTTTAGTTTAATTTTGTAGTGATTTCTAATCGAAATCAGAGGGGGAGTGTTGTGTTCCGTATCCGGAAGTTTAAGTTCCGGTCGGTTAGTTTTTACTTTGAGAGAATGTTTGTTTATTTCCCGCACTTTCGGGTGAAATTATTTTGAGATAGTTTGAAGAATAAGTCCCCCTATGGAGTAAGTACATGTTTTTCACTTGAGATATATGTTGTTTACATCTCTTATAATTGGTTATCATCAATGTTAGGTTTTATATTTGAGTAGTATTTGCTTTACTGATATTTTTCTACCTCGTGTTGTCAAGCATTATGGCGCGCAGTACTCGTCATAACTTTTCGAACTTAATTTGTAATTCTATGTTTATTTTTGTTTGTAGTTTTTACCCTCTTCCGAGAGGTTTGTTTGCAATAAAGACTGATACAGAACACTGCCCTGTATATAAAAATTACATTATTCAAGTGTACATGTAGCTTGAGATAGTCATTAGTTCACAGTAATTTTGTGCTACAACAATTTTAAGATATGGAATATATTAATAGAGATTTATAAAAAGATTGAAATGTTTACTTCTATGATTGATATTACCAGTGCAGTTATCTGCATGAAGGGAATATGCCTTTTCCCCAAATCCGTATTCATTAAGGGCATAATCAAGCATACTTATCACTGCATTCGGTCCATTTGTTAAACTTCCATCCTTTCCTATAATATATATAATCAATGGATTTTAAAATGTTAAAAAATCAAATCTCTCTCTCTCTCTCAAATTTTTGAGATATTACAGAAACTATACCTATATACCTATCGTTTGGTCTTCGTCAAACAAAAAGTTCAACTGCATAGCACTACTGTTGATCCTCACGCCAAATATCTGCACACGTCGTAGTTGAAGAAAGTAGGTTGGGCCCATTTGTTTAGCATGATGAGGGAGTTGAAAATGCTGTGCAGAATCAAATGTGTAGTGGATGTATTCTAACTGACCACCCTGCGAATTCCCCATTTCCTCAGCTGCGTATGTATACTCTTCCTATAACAAAGCCATTCCCGTTTTGCTGCTTGTAGATGGTCATCAGAGTCCTTAATTGCTCTTAATTTTTACGGTTTACGAACTTAAAATGTGTCCCTCGTAATTCCATCATAATTGATGTGCTACAATTTTCAAATGATTGGATTTTGCGCTTCTTGCATCTTTTGTTAAGAAGTAATGATGTTTCAAAAACATTACTATTAATTTGTATTTTGCGATTTCGTATTGTGATCTACATTTTTGTACCTTTTTAATTCTATATCCTACAATTGATGTAACATTATTAGAATTATTTTCCAATATATTAAAGTTCATTACTTAAGATATTTCCGCCCAAAATATTGTTGTTTCTGGACATTAATTCTACTTTCTCACAACTTGCACAACTTTATCCTACTTCTTTATTCCATTTGTTTTACAATTTAATTACAATACTGACGATGTAAAATTTTAAAAATTCAATTTGGCTATTGCTTAGCGAATACCTTAATTATCTTAGCCACATATATATATTTTCCATTTTATCATTTGATATATTAGAGTTATTTGTTTTTGCGTCTGTGGTTTTGTTTCTTGTTCAGAAGTAAAAGTATGCCGTTGTTTCAATAACTCATTTTTCCAATTACTTCATCAAATTCAGCGCAAACAAATCCGCATTCCTTACGTTACGATTTAAAAAACACCCAATGTCGGTTTGATGTGATCGATACCAAGTGAACAAATATATATATATGTGTGTGTGTGTGTGTACTTAGAAATATATTGATATATGTAGATATCTATTGATATCTAAATAACTTAATATATAGATATCAAGATATCTGCATGAGATTATTTATAGATATGTACATTTCTATTGATATCAAGATATCTATAGATATCTGGATATATATTGATACATGACGTAGATATCTAGGTATCTATAGATATCTAGATATATTGCTATCTAGATATCTAAATTTATCTCTATATATATTGATACCTGTAGATATGTATATATATATATATATATATATATATAAACAAACACACACACACACAGGGAAATATATGTACACACACAGATATATATATATAGGCACACACACATATATATATATATATATATATATATATATATATATATATATACTACTCAAAGTTTGATAAGGATCATATTTTTCAGCACTTGTAAAACTTTCAACAAAGGTGAATGACAACCAACACAGAGTGATTTATGTTCAGAAATGTTTACTTCAAGAAATTGTGACAGAAAAATTTGGCAAACATGACATTTCATCGCATACTCCTAAGGTAAAGGGAGAGTACCCTGAAAAGCATGGTAATTTCATGATCACGGAATTGTTTAAACTCTGCACATTCCATTTCACACTGCACAAACAAGTGTCAATAGCGGGTATGGCCTCCGTTAGCTCCAATGACAGCTTGGCAACGTCGTCTCATGCTTCCAACGAGGTTTTGAATGGACGCAAGAGAGATATTGTTCCATTCTTGGATCAGAACATTTTCAAGTTCCTGGAGGGTGGCTGGTTGTACAGGACGACGTGAAATCGCTACCTGAAGCATATTCCAGACATGCTCAATAAAGTTGAGGTCTGGAGAACGAGCTGGCCAGTCCATACGAACAATTGTCTCACGTTCCAGGTACTCGTCCACCACCCTAGCACGATGTGGACGTGCATTATCGTCCATGAGGATGAAGTCAGGACCAACAGCACCAGCATATGGTCTCACGTACACATCCAGGACTTCATCCCTGTAGCGCACTCCGGTCATCGTGCCTCGCCTTAGGACATGGAGATCAGTTTGTCCAGCTCGACTGATTCTTCCCCAAATCATCAACGACCCACCACCATATCTGTCATGTTCAGCAACATTAGCGTCCTGATATCGTTCTCCTGCCCTTCTCCACACTCGTGCACGACGATCTGTGAAGTCAACACAAAACCTCGACTCGTCTGTGAAAAGTACAGGGCCCAATCAGCAACCCTCCAATTCACATGAGCCCTGGCCCAATTCAAACGATCTTGTCTGTGTCGCTGAGTAAGAGGGATGCGAATACAGGCTCTCCGGGAACGAAGACCACCTTCATGAAAACGATTACGCACAGTTTGCGTGGAAATGTTAACTCCAGTTGCATTCAGAAGATCATTTCTAAGCGCAGTCGCCGTTGCAAACCGATGACGTCGTGCTGAAATCAAGAGAAAACGATCATCTTGCTGCGTGGTGGACCTTTCTCTGCCGCCTCCATGTCGATGAGAAGCTGAACCATGAGCTTGATACCGGTTCCAAGCTCTGCAAACAACGCTCTGACTGACACCCAATAGCTCTGCAACGTGACGTTGTCTTGCACCATTTTCGAGCATTCCTATGCATCTGGCCAATTCTTCAATAGTCAAACGACGTCTTTGACGTTGTGGGGGCATTTTCATAGAGTAACAGTGACTTAAACGAGGTCAGATGTAAAGACAATGGCCAAATTCAAATCAACGACAAGCACTCAGAAATGTGAATAATGTGGGTACCATGCTTCACGTGCTACTCATGATCACTGCAGCATGCATTTCCCTACCTAACCTGTGTTTTGAGGCTCAAGAGGGGTCAGTCCAACACTATGATGAAATTTGCGTGTCTTATCAATTCATATATTGATTTTATAATGTAAGAACTATATGATCCTTATCAAACTTTGAGTAGTATATATATATATATATATATATATAGGCACACACACACACACATATATATATATATATATATATACACTCACAAACACACACACACACATGTATATATACTCACACACACACACATATATATATAGAGAGAGAGAGATACACACACACATATATTTATATACTCACACACAAACACACGCACACTGATATATATATATCCACACACACATATATATATATATACTCACACACACTGATATATATATATATATATATCCACACACACACACACACATATATATATATATATATATACTCACACACACTGATATATATATATATATATCCACACACACACACATATATATATATATATATATATATACACACACACACACACATATATTGTCGGCGCGTGTTCGAATCTCGGCCGCGGCGTTATGTGAGCAAGTTTGCCAGTTTACTTGCGGAAGGTCGGTGGTCTCTTCCCAGGTACATTGTATCTGGGTTCTCTCCTCCACCAACAAAAACTGGACGCCACCAGATAACTGAAAAATTGTTGAGTGTGGCGGAAAGCAATAAATAATCAATCAATCACACACTGATATATATATATATCCACACACACACACACACACACACACACACATATATATATATATATATATATATATATATATATATTATCTAATTACAATGTTTATTAATTATAATAACACTAAAAGCTTTTAGGACCGTATAATATTTGATAGGAAGGTGATTGTCTTAAAGTTTAAATAATTCTCATGCAGCATTGCTTCAATTTAATTCAATCTCATTATTGTAGAGAATCCTGGTCTTCGACAAATTTAAGAATTAAAATTTCAATATTTTTATGTAGCGAAAAATTGCGAAATGTTTAGAACACCCCCCTCCCATTCCACTTGTATCAGAATGGATGAAAATACATTGAGATCCAACCAAAGGTCAGAACTATAATTTCTCTGATACAATTTTTTTTCTGCTCGTCGAGGATATCAGTAACCACCGAGCAATGTGTATAATACAGAGTCCCGACAAGGAGATTTCCTGTCGCACTCGCTGACTGAATAAACAAAGTCCTACTTCGTCAACATCAAAGAAAAAAAAGTCCGACAGAATAAACAAACAAACATGAAAAATGTTAATATATGACAATTAGAATATAATATTTGCTATTTTGAATTTCTCTCACCCCTTTATAAAACAACTACCCAGCGATTAGCGAAAACCCACTAAAATTGTTGCTATTTTTGTAAAGACACTCACATTTTATATAAGTGTTCCATCAACTTACTCGATATATGAATGCATATAATCAATGTGATAAAATTCCTTGTACGCAATTATTTACTTGCTTACAGTGTATTTTATGTTGATTCCTGTAAAAAAGTAACATCTGTTGAAATGATACGCTAAATGACGATTTTAAAACATTTTTTTCTGATCTTGTTTCAAAGAAAAAATACTTATAATAAAAGACAATGATTAACTGAACAGCTTATTTGTATGTATGACATATTAATGTGGGCTGATTGTGGCACATAATGGTCGAACAGTTGATTGTCAAGTGTTATGCAACGCCTTGAATTATTGAGGTCTAAAGCAGGCACTTTGCTCTACAGTGTCTGCATTCTGTGACTCGCTTCCTCTACTCAGATAAAAGCACCCCAAACTCGTCGAAAAAAAAAAACACAAGAAATTCTTGCTCTGTACCTTTGTGGAGACTCGTACAGCGCCACAATGCTGCTGATGAAGTGGCCATTTTTGACAAGCTCAAGAAAGCTGCAAATGTTTCTTTCAGTGACAACACGAAGCATTCTTACAATGTGGATTGTCATTTTCTTCAAGTACAATTTAGTTTGTATGAATCTAGAAGTCTTGCTTCACTCCAGACACCTATTGGTGAAGACAAAAAGTATGGAGGCTTGCATTGCTGGGGTGGGACAAGTGTATAGGTCATTTTAAACTTATTTTCGGAAAAGGTGGTGAAGACGGATTCTCAGATATTTTATTAACGTGTCGCATACCGATACATGTCAATATATGTCACACACACACACACACACACACACACACACACACACATTTTAGAATTGTGCAATTATGTCATTTATATTCAGTTGTTAAGTCAAACTACCTAATACCAACGGGTATTTTCTATTGTTGTCTAATTTTTGCGAATAGGAAAAATACGTAAAATTTTTAGTCACAAAATATTTATACATGCACATAGGTAAATATAGATATAATGCAACCGCAGAAGTTAGAAACACAGAATATAATTTGCTACCATTTACGGATATAATTTGCTACTATTTACGGATCAAGTCAAAAATTTCGAGCCGCAGAAAATACCCCCTATACCTTGATTAACAGAGAAATGGACAAATAAAAAAAAAAAAAAAAGAATTCCAAACCTATGCACAAACTGCAATATATTTTAGAGCAGTATGACCTCATTTAACTATTATATCATACAAATATTGACTGGGGTTGAGGGGAACATGGATTATGTTAGCCACCGAGGGACGAAATATTGCCCGACACCTCTGGTATGACCAGGGGTCCGTGTTTACCCATCTCTCTGATTTGTATTTCCTATGGGAGTTACGAGATTGAATACTGTTAGTTATCTTGGCCTTTTCATACAGTACAGAATTAAGTTGATTTTTTTTATTGTGAAGAAGCATGGCAAAACAAGACGTAAACAAAATAGTGGGTTTACTTTTTTCTTTTTTTTTTTAATGTAATTTTTTAAGGTAACAATTCTACTCAATCGTTACTGTAATTGTAGTATATCGTAACATTGTAATTAGTGATGAAGTTTGAGGACAGGGTTTAGTGTTCATCATGGGCTGCTCCACATTCATCAGATACTGGTTATCGATGTCGTTCAAAAAGTCCAGCTGTTCAAAGTTTTCTGAATTATTTTCCATTGCTATTTTTTTCCTGGTTAGAGATAAAACTTTGGATGATTGGATGACATCGCCGTTGACATATCACGCTTTTTTTTTTTCTTTTTTTTGGTTTTTTTTGTTTGTTGTTTTTTTTTATTATTATTATTCAGACGGGATGCAAAGTGTTCAAAGCTCGACTCGGATTTATGTCCTGATAACCCTGTGATGTGTTGTGCCTTGTAACCACATTCGTCGAGGACCGATATGCAAATAGCCCTTAAGCAATGATTAGTGTAAATTTTGCTCAGGTTCGCCTCCTTACTGATTTTTTGCATCATGTTTCCAAGTGTATTTTTGCCGACCGTACATTACAAGACCATACATTATCTTCGTCCGCATAGGAGTCGCGTGGTTTCTACCAAAGCCATTTGTTGTCCGGATGTACTTTGGCCAAGTATCTTTCCATGATGTTGACCAGACATCTTTTATGTATTTTTTATTGTTTTTTGTATACATAATAAATCATTTGAATACATAATTATCATGTGGAGAGAGAGAGAGAGAGAGAGAGAGAGAGAGAGAGAGAGAGAGAGAGGTATGTTTAAAGGTATATGATTATTTGAGTGTAATGACCTTGCCTGTTTCTGTAAATGTCATTTGTCAGTGATTAATATTGATATTATTGTTACAAATGTATTATCACTACTACAATGAATTAATAAATAAATATCAATGCTCGATTTAGAAGTTTTATTGATAGTTAGCAACCGTAACATATAGATAATACTTGACAAAAACATCATCTAAATATTTTTTCTTATTCAGTACTTTATTCTGAAACATTGCAAAGCACAGTTTTCTTGATGAAAGATGTTATTAAGTGATGTGAAGCATGGGCACCTGTAGTTTCATTTATGGTGGTTTTTCTGGAAGTGTTGACTGTGATAATCACAATGATAAAGAAGCAAGTGGATGGATACACAAGAAACGTGTGGCGAATACACATTGGAGGTTTTAAATGGCCATTCTTGCCTCTGCCCTCTCTGGGCTGTTAAAAATTGTCTAAGACTTTGTCATGGGTGGAGTTCTAGATAGGCAAACAACAGTATTCCCTCCAACGCAAGCAAATTTCAAGGAGTAATACCCCTAAGACCAATATATTGAAATGCTACATATACGGGCAGGATGTTTCACAAACAGGTCTTGTTTTTGAAAAACATATTGCATTTGTTTCACTAATAGGATGCACAGTAATTGTTACCCATATATATGCTCTCTCTCTCTCTCTCTCTCTCTCTCTCTCTCTCTCTCTCTCTCGTATAGAGTGAACTGCATATATGGCATAAAAGCTGGTTCATTATTATCGTTAAGTATTTTAATCTGTCGTATCCGTTTATAGTGCCTCATAGTGAAAACTTATCATTATGTCAAAAATTCGGATATTATTTTCCAATAGGTATGATCGAAATGTTTCGAGACTGACTCAATGAAATTTTAAAAAAAATCATAAAGTTTATAAGTTTAGGGGGGGGGGGGTTTGTTTGTTTTTTTTTTGTTTTTTTGTTTTTTGTTTTGCCCGTAAAACCAGAGACTTCATTTCCAACCTGAAAGATTTCAATGCATTACGTTGTTGGTCAAGAAAAACTGAGACGAGACAGCACAATTTGCGAAATTTAATCTGTCTTTCCACCAGTTTTATATAACTGGTATTTCAAGGCGCTCTCACGTTTACTTATGTTCCACTCAAATTTAAAATGAAACGAGGAGTATTATGGAGCACCAAATTAACATAAGTTCAAATAATTAAAGATGTCTTTTAAAGAAATCAGTTCATTTGATGCACGCAACAATTCAATCAAAGGTATCTTCAAATAATTAGTGATATCTTCAAATCTGAATTATTGCGCACATTAGTTGAATTGTTGATAGCATTCATTATTCTGCTGCATTGATGCCCGCAATAATTAAATGGGTGCTGTTTTCAAATGAATTGATATCAACAATTGAATTGATCCGCGCTGCAATTCAATGAAGGGGGCAATAATTCAGCTAATGCGCGCATCAAATCAACAAATGCGCGCAGTAACTGAATTATTGCTCTCTTCCAAATGATTTGCGCAGGAATTCTTTCAAAGAGAGTTGCTATCTAATTTATATTATCAAAGATAAATTCTTTGAAATTTATATTATAGTATCAAAGATAAATTCATTTGAAATGAAGAGACTGTCAAGTCACTTATACCGAGCTCCAATTAACTTTAGCTGGTGATAATTCTGCAGCATAGATGCGCGCGTTAACTGCATTGGACAGAGCAGGAAATGAACTGATGCGCGCATCAAATCAATTACTGGCTCACAAGTAGGATGAATGCGCACATTAAATTATTGCAATTATTGAATTATGGTACTTTGGCGCTCCATGGAATGTACAATTTATAAACATACCCAAGTATCGCATTAATTATTTCACAAGGGTATATAAGAAATCGTCATAAACGTTATAATAGTTATGATTAATCAGTTTACCCTGCGCATATAGTCAGTAAAAAGAACGCAGTTACAAGTACGCGCATGTACTTGTTAATACGCGTATTCTTACTTTTTTATTGTACTGTCTTCAGAAACATTGAAGTTTCAGCGAGTAAACTTTCCATCAACGTCTTGTGGTACATTATATCATTATAATGAGCAGGGTCCTAGCTTTCAGACGCCAGAATTTTGTAAACCAGATTATTTGCCTAGCAATATATGAATGGATGCAACCCACGAGTGTTTGTTAGAGGGGGAGGGGTCGTCGAGACTTTTATTGATATTATTATTTTTTTTATCTGACTAAAACCGATACCCCCCTCTCTCTCTCTCTCTCTCTCTCTCTCTCTCTCTCTCTCTCTCTCTCTCTCTCTCTCTCTCTCTCTCTCTCTCACGAAACCTGTAAAGTGAAGACGTCATCACACTGTCTAGAAAAGAATACACACATATTAATGTGAAGGCAAAAAAAGTAATTAAATGTTCGCTGTATATATGTTCAAATTTAATAAAACATTCAATTACAGGTTTAAAAAAATTTAAAACTTTATTTTATCACTAACATCTTGCCAGTGTCGTTCAAACTCCCTATACCTGCCGTGTTTCAGAAATAAACGTTTTTCAGTCTATTAATGATCACCCTTTTCTACTGCTGCATCTATACTTAATGTACCTATACTACAGAATGTACTGGTAAAATTTGTTTTATCATAAGAATTATTAATTATGTGTATATTTTCCAAAAGTTAAAGCTAAAGAGTTAATCACACTCCCATCCACCCTCATACATACAATGTTTTTGTCACAAAATACAGGGGCCATGGTCTTAATAACTATTATTATATTATTACAGATATTAAAACTAAAGGTTCCTGTGCACTACCGCCCACCCCTACCCCAGAGGGATTAAACATTCGAAACCTAGCCCTTCCCTACCACAACAGATAACAACAAGCTATCGTGTGCATCTGGTGTCTCTCATGGCATATTGTTAACAGCGACAATGATTTTATGTCATAAAACCGGACATGTACGGACACATAGCTATAAACCACCAAATTATCACAAACTGAAAGCTTTAATTATTTATCAATTCATTTGATGTACGCAACAATTCAGTTAAAGATCTTTTTAAAAGAAGTAATTGAATTAATGACATCATAAAATTAATTGATGCGCGCAATAATTTTACTAGGTGGAAATAGTAGGAGATATGCGCTCACCAATCCAAAATATTGTGCGCAATAATTCAATTGACGCGCGCGTCAAATTAATTATTGCTCTCATCAAATAAATCAGTCAGTTGATGCACATATCAATTCAACTGACGATCGCAGTGTTTTATTTGATGTGTATGGAGAAGCAAATTAACATAAACTTAAGTTATTAAAGATGTCTTTAATTGTTTGAATATATCATCAGTTCATTTGATGCGCGCAACAATTCGTTTAAAGATCTCTGCAAATAATCAATGATCTTCAATTCTGAATCATTGCGGGCAGTAATTGAACTGTGCATAGCATTGATATGCTCTGCTGATTTGGTGAGTGATATAATTGAATTACTGCTTACTTAAAATGAATTGGTAATGTCAACAACCGAGTTGATGCGTGGTACAATGCAACCGAAGGAAGAGAGCAATAATCCAGTTAATACGCGCATTAACTGATTTAATGCCCTTTTCAATTGAAGTAATGACATCATTAATTCAATTGATGTGCGCAAAAGTCCTTCTAAAGAGAACAACCATATGATTAATGACTTTTAATTGAATTGTTGTTGATAATTAAAGATATCTTCAAGTGGATTAAAGAAATCATCAGATCATTTACACCCAGCTCCAAATTTAGATTTTGTGGGCAATAATTCTACTGCATTGATGCGCACATCATTGAAAAAATGAGAGCAATAATAGAACTGATACACTCATCAAATCAATTATTGCTCTCATCAATTGAATTAATCCATGCATCTTATCAATCATTACTTGCATCAACTAACCCAATGCAAGCTCCAAATCAATTATTGCTTTCATCAATAATTTAATTGATGTGTGCATCAATTGAATTACTGCAATCAATGATATCTTTAAAAAATAGAGCACTGCTAAACCAGTACATGATGTGTCCAAATGTCTTTGACCTCATAAATCTAAGTTCAAGGGCCATAACTCCTTGAAAACTATGCACATCTACACACTGTGATCTTTCTTTTTACCAAGTTTTATTAAAATCCTCCCTCAAGTTTAGGAGAAGCTGCAAAGACAAAGCATTTTGCATAGAAAAAACCCCCACTAAGTCAAAGTGCCATAACTATAAAAATTAGACAGGGTTCCCCTTGTAATATGTACATCTACACATTGTGTTCATTCATTGTACCAAGTTTTGTTAAAATCCCTTAAAGGGTTCAGGAGTTGCAAAGACAAAGTTAAGACAACAGCAGCATAGCATAATGTGCTTGAAGTTCATTATTTGCATTTACGTTAATCTGGCTATCTCCATAGACGAGTGCAACAATTAAATTACTGAGCACAATAATTGAATAAATGATATCTTTACATAATCAATGACTCATTTAGTTAATTTGGTGCTTGTTACATTGCCATTGATGAAAATAGGTTGCTGGTGTTTCTACCTACATCCACGGTGTTAAGCGTCTTATGATTGTGTATATGTTCCAATTTTTACTGTTCCCCCTTGTCAAATTATCAGTGCTAAAAGGTTTCAATCACTCACAACCAACTGGAGCCCTAATTCAATAGTGGACAGTACATTATGAGTCACAACACTCATCTAAGTTTCATTTCTTTTCTTCAATTCACTTGTCTTGGCTCTGAACTTACTACATTTTTCAAATCAATACTTTGGATCAATACCTACATATGTGAAAGTACATTGACCATCCTCACAAGAAACATTAAAACCATTTGTTTACTTACTTTATTTGTTATTTGGAATTTCATTTCCAATAAAATTGTGCAATATATTGTCAACACATACATATGCAACACAACTTATAAAAACAAAGACCTGACATTTACATCAAATCCAATTTACAAGAGAATCGGATACAATGATCAGTACTTGTATAAACATATATATAGAGTTTGAGATAAAAATGATACATTAGGAGTACTGTTAGTTAAATCTCTACTTAAGTTATAATGTCTCGCCTTGAAATTCAAAACAGAACTTTTAAAAGTAGGGGCAATAGTTGTGAATTATTAGGCAATCTACTAAATTTTCCTACGTTTGGGCAAATTAATATTATGAAGGTTTTCAAGAATCAACGTACTTTAAAGGTAAAATCAACCAAATTCATGAATTACAATATTTGAATTCCTTCCAAGTCTCTACTACTCATTTCTAAAAATTATGTAATTGAAATATACCTCAAGGAGTACCAATAACAATGATAGAAGTGGTCAAATTATGTAGATTTACATCTTTTTAATTTAACAATCCTTCAAACACAAATGTAATCTTTTCCAAGCCCTTTCAAAATTTGAACTGATATAAACATTTTCACCTGAATAGGAAAAGCAATAAATGTATAATATATATGAACCACTGCAATAAGTAATGAACCAGTACTATTACACAATTACAGCATCCTGCTTGGTAGTGCTCAAGAGCTGAGTAGCCTACTTCCATTATTAAATAAGGCACTTTGTAGTAATATACAGTTCAAATACTATGAAAACCATGTTACATGAGAAATCTGCCATAAAAAGAAAGATATAAGAAAGGTTATATGATTTGCTAGCGCATATGTAGCATGATCATTTCTTTGCAACAAAGTCTTTATATGGTGATGACATTTCCATGCACTTAAAATGGCACCAGTAAAGCCCACAGTCATCACAACCAACCTGAAAGAATAATGATAGATTAAGAATTGAAAAACATACTCAAACATATTCTGGAATGTATTATAACCATTCAAATTCATGGTATATTTTTCACATTAGATACTTGTGTTTTGTTTAATCTATCTTACATTAAAACAGATGAAGAACAATACCCACTTAATATATCCAATTTTTCATTTCATGCTTTCATTTTTTCTGCAAATTTTGCAAAGGCTAAGTAAAGTGTCATCACCTGTCAATAAAACAAAAAATAAATGCATATATATACAATCAAACTTACTGACCGATCTCCAAGACAGGGAATATTCAAACTGTTTATATGACAATAGTGTCATGCAGATGTCAATTTTTCAGATCCACGCACACACACATACAAACACGTTGATCTATTGGTATTCATCTTTGCCCATGAAGCATGAAATATTTCGAAATAATAAATACCCTGAATTGCAATGATTTTGGATTTTCCACCCCTGTTTTCCCGCATGCTATGAATAACCTTTTCATTACATTAATAAACATATATTCTTTTCCCTTCAATACATATCTCTGGATTTTTTTTTCATAAAGAATTCACACCATTTTCACTCATAGACATTTCGGTGCAATATATGTCACAGTGTGGTAGGCTTATTTATGTAATTTTTGTTTCAATCCAATGAAAATGCGAGTTATTGACCCAGGACTTGCACCTGGAACCATCAAATAAATGTAATATTTGATTGCTCTACTTTTGAGCTAGTCAATATATTTATAATTACATTTCCATGAGATTATTTTAATCACTTACATCTTTAATGAACTCATTTACTCACAATCTTTGAGGAAAGACTTATGTGAAAATTTAGTTAAAAATACTGCAGCTAGTGTGAGAATCATTGGGAAACTAACAAACCATTCACAACAAAAACAGCTGTAAATATGCTTCCAAAATCTGAGGTCTCCATGCACAAATTTCTTGTGACAGGACAATTATTACTGTAGATTGGGAAATTAACACAATAGTTCACTATGTTCACAATTTATCATTTTCCTGCCAAGATAAACCTATAGTGAAAGATATATCGAAAATATTTCATAATCAAAATTCATAATGTAAAACTAAAACCATTGTAATTATCTCCTTGTAACAAATTGTGAAATTTCAGTACTGTAGAATTAAAGCACCTTACAGTATATATTCAATACTTCAAAATAAACAGTCTTTCTGGGTGGGTACCAGGTATCTAATTCTGGTGGTTTTCAAAGATACTTCAAAATAAAAATTGCTAAATTCAAGCACATCAGTATATGTATACATGGTATAGTTCACCAAAAATTTATCCATGAAAATTAATGGTATACCTTGTAGACTCAAATCTGCCAGATGAAAAAAAAAAAAGCTCCACAAGAAATCATCTGAAAATAATAAACATAATTAGTTAATAAAGAGTCCACAATGAATATGTTACGGTAAATTCCTTACTTTACGAAAGTACTTAATATAGTGAAACAACTTTTATGCATCAAATCTGGAAAACATAAAATTAATGAGTGCTCTATTGATCAACAGTTTTTACATGTATTTTAGCAATTTAAAAATAGAAGCAAATAATTTTATTAGTTGGATGATAAATCATAATTAGAAATTTACAGTATTCATTAAGATTTAAACAACCTCTACAATACTTTAAATGATTATTTCAGTGAAGAAATAAAATTGCATACATGACATTGCTTACACAAGTGAAAAAATAAACTATCAAATGAATATTCATACTCACAATAAAAATTTAATGCCTTCTGCCTATGTTGTAAAATCCCATCAAGAGTGGTGATGAAATTTCATACTGAAAAATATTCCATATAGTGCATTTTATTGATTACTAGTAATCATGTGTTTCAGTAATTTAATAATTTCACAAAATATTATAATTGTGAAACCTTCTATAAATACACTTACTTCTGTTATAAAAATATCAAAGTACCATTATATACAATATATATGTATTTGAAACAGATTTTGGAGAGCTTTGGGGATACACTATAGTTGACAGCATATACATCAGTTAATATATGTTTTAAAAACATAAAAGATCAAATAATTAAATTAAATCAACTTTCTTTCTTACCTTCTTTGTTCTCAAAAGAGAGTGCATATATGTATTAAATAACTGAACATCAAATTAGAAAATACCAATATTAGTAATGCTTACTGTTTCCTAAAACAAGAGTACTAAAAATGGTACATAATACGCCCATAAGACATTTCTATATGGTGTTTTCCTATGCCATGATTTGTAGAACTTTTGTTTCAGGTAGTATCAGCCACCTTCAGGCTGTGACATAATTTCTTTGCATCATATGAATATAAGGTCCTTGCTTAGAAACTGTGACAAGAGGTAGCTAAACAAACCAAGAGTTTTGTGTGCAAACTATTTCCCCAAATTTGACTGAGTTCAACAACCTGTACATATTTTAAAGATCAAAGAAAATTAAAATTTATTGAAAAATAAAAATCCTTGCACTATGCACATCTTCAAGTCATTTACAAAGGCCCTAGTTTTAAAAGTGTGAAAGGATTAAAAGGACAAAGTCCTTTATGTAAAATATTTCCTCAAAATGGACTAAGTTCAACAACCTATAATTTTCTCAAAGATTGAAGGAAATCAAAATCTTTGCCACATGCACACCTTTAATATCCATACAGTACCCTGTAAAATTAGAAGATTCTCACTTGAAAACTATGTAGGAGTTAAACAAATCATATACTCTGTATGTAATATTTCCTCAAAACTGACCAAGTTCAACATCGTGTAATTTTCTCAAATAATTAAAGACCATCAAAATCCTTTGCATATACACATCTTCAACACCCATAGGGGCGCCCCCTCTGTGTCTGAGTGTTTAGAGCATAGCGCTCATAATCAGAAGGCCTCTCACCTCCAGTCGGCATGGGTTCGATTCTCGCTCATGCCGATATATGTGAGAAAGTTTGCCAGTTTACTTTTGGAAGGTCAGTGGTCTCTTCCAGGGTATATTGTATCTGAGTTTTCTCCTCCACCAATAAAAACTGATAACTGATAACCGAAAAATTGTTGAATGTGGTGGAAAACAATAAACAATCAATCAATCAAACAATCAATACCCATATAAACACTCAGTAAAATATGAAGATCCTTACATGAAAACAAATCATGTACCTTCCATATAGCATTAATTTCCTAAAAAAGGGGCAAAACTCTGGCAAGAGAAGTCAAATTGGATCAAAATTGCAATATGATTTGGAGTGACCCATAAAGAAGCTACATAGCGAGTTTCAGCTTGATATGTGAAAGAGAAAGGAAAATAGAAACAGAAAACCCCAAATGGACAGACGGACATACAGACATGGCTGTACCATAATACATCCCTTCTGAAGATGTGCATATAACAATAGCATTGATGGAATGTACATATATTTCCCGTAGTGATACTTTAATACAATTAGCATAATCCCAGATTTGTTGGAACACTAGTCATACCTCGTCTGAAGCTCTGTCTTTTAATGACAAAAATGCCTAAGAATTTAAGCAACCCCAACACACACACACAGTGTAATTAAAACATTTTCCTTGGAGGTGAGGACTCATTTCTTTCACAAACTTTTTTAGGTCTGGAAATACATAAAATATAAAAATATAGATATATATACAGAGGCATATTCCTAAAGTACTTATGTGCCAGTATTGATATTTGGAACCACACTTTACTGTACAAATTACCAGTATATAAACAAATATGCAGTTGACTGTAAACATGCTATTACATCAGTGTACTTGAAAATATGTTACAAGCAACCTATATTCTGTATGACAATTTTGACAACCCCATACCAACATAACACCCACCCACATATTCATAGAGTTGAGATAGAGAGATAGTTGCATCAAAGAAAACAGCCAACATTTTCAGGAGCAGGATATTCAGCTCTAAATAACATAAAAGTATATATAAGAACATATTAAATGACAGAAACTCCCAGCCATATTTTACTTATATTTTTCAGCCATATGAATGATTAAGTTAGAAGTTTTGCTGCAAAACTTTTTCACAAAAAATGGTATTACATGTATGATAGACATGTATTTACACATAATCTAATTTCCTTTCATGAACAATAGCAAGTACTGTGTTTTAATAAAATTTGTATTTCACCTTACACTGAAACGACAAAGCATTGCATGTGGACATCATCAAATGTATTACTGTAACAGAAAATTCAAATCTGAAAGAAAATACTGTGGAATCACAATTTAAGGTGGTTAAATGTCCATTCAGTTTATTGGTACATCTTCCCATTGGACTTGCATTCAAGAAATTTTTTTCTGACCTAAATAATAACAAAATACCATGTTTTTGAGCAGTTCTTCCCATGCATGGAAACGTAGGAAATGCATAAATACTCATTCACCTGAAATAAAATTATGAATCCACACTAAAGATTAATCAAAATTATTGATATCTAAATACTGATCCAAGTGACTGATAATGAGGACCCCACCCCCCAAAAAAGAAAGACACACAAAAAAAACCCAACCAAATACTCATGACTAATCTTAAACAAAATAATAACATGCCTAAACAATGCACTTATTGCAGGGCAGACACAGAGATTGGAATATTGTATTTGTTTAATATATTGTACCAAGTAATAACCTTATTTTTTCCCCAAAGATGCACATTGAATACAGTAGCCATTGCTTACTGGAATCCCCTGCTTATATCACTGTTTATTATTATGTTTTGTTCTGTCATTTTGATATTCAAATAAGTAAATTTCTTTACCATTGATTTACTTTAGGACATTAGTTATACTTAACAGGTTTCTCTTGATCTGGGATCACTTCTAAATCAAAGAAGTTGAGAACCAAACAGATAAATTTCTTTACCACTGATTTACTTCAGGACATTATAGTTACTTACCCAGTAATTTGACTTTATGTTAATTTGGTGTTCTTTAGTATTGCACATATAAAATACCAGATATATATCAACATTACTTGGAAAATAAATGTGTTAGTATAATGTGGAGAAATGGTTTAGCAAACTCTTAGCCATGCTTCAATGCAATGTGCAAAAAACCCCATGACTTTTCAAACAAAAATAATTACTCTCTAGATCTCAAGAAAATCTACACCTTTCTCTTCCCCTTCTGCTACACCTTCCTGTTCTATGAAGCACCAAATTAACACAAACTCAAATAACTGAAGACATCTTTAATTATTTGAAAATATCATCAATTCATTTGATGCACACAATAATTGGATTGATTTGATGATAGCATTAATTATTTTGCTGAATTGATGGGCACTATAATTAAATTGTTGCTCTCTTCAAATGAATTGATAATATCAACAGTTGAATTGATGCATGCTACAATTCAACTGAAGAGAGCAATAATTGAATTAATGTGAGCAATAATTGAATTAGTGCTCTCTTCAATTGAACTAATGATATCATTAATTCATTTGATGCATGCAATAATCCTTTTAGAGACAGCAACTATATAATTAGAGATATCTTCAATTCAACATATACACAATTGAATTAATGATCACTTTAATTGAATTGTTGCTCTCTTTAAAAGAATTGATGTGTGCATTAATTCCTTACACAAAAGCATTGCAAATTAATTAAAGATGACTTCAATTGAATTAAAGAGATCAACAAATCATTTATACCAAGCTCTAAATCAATTTTTGCAAACGATATTTCCATCACAGTGATGCTCTCATCAATTGAATTGTGACAGCAACAACTGAATTGATGTATGCATCAAATCAATTATTGCTCTCATTAATTGAATTAATGCATGTATCAATTCAATTGATGAGAGCATTAATTGAATTGATGCCCACATTAAATCAATTATTGCTCTCATCAATTCAATTGATGTGTGTTAGCCCTCCTGTTCTGCTATACTTTCCTCTTCTGCTATATCAACTTCCAGGTATCACACCGGTAATTGTCCAATCAAAATGAACTTGGTCAATTGTAGTTCCGTATATTTAAAAGAATAATTTTTTTTAATGCGTGATTTTTCTCATTTCCCCTTCTTCTTTTCTCTTATTTTTTGTACCCCTGATTAGGAAATTTTGTGTAATTTGTAGAAATAATCGGTTGTTTACAGTGGAACTATTTGATGTTGGTAGCTGAGGCTTCTTTCCGAGGAGCACTCGGTCTGTTTACACACATGTGAAAAACACGTGGATTTGAGGGTAATCTTCTTTGCGGGTAAAATTATTTCGAAAATGCCGTGTAGGGTGTCTTTTTTCTGGTGTCAGCAGATGAGAGAGGTAACATAGAACATGTCCAAGTGCGTTATTTGGCATCAATTTTGTAAACTGATTTTTAATGATTTTTTCCCCCTCTATAGTAATATATAGTGAAAATAATTACAGGTGTGATACCTTGAAGGAAGTCGTGAAATTCACAATTTCCCATTTTTCTTGGCCCTTTCCCTTGTCATCATTTCTCAAAATCAGTACTGGATATCAAAAGACGAGATTTGAGAAACAAAACAGTGTTTTATTAGGTCATTCAAAAACATTACGCAATACACAATGCGAAATTTCAATCATATCCAAATACGTTTGAACAAGGTATTTTTTGCCGCAAACAGCTAGAAAATCGTTGATATTTGTAAATACGCCTATTTACATAGCATACACTGGCCTTTTTAACACTTAACACATTCCAAAAGACCTATCAACATTTCATATTACTTTTATAATACGAATATTGTACAATACTCCCACCCCCTCCTCCTGCCTTACACAAGCGTTAAATGGACTTTCCTTGACCTTCATTAGTATTATACGGAACTCTATGACTTCTTGGTTCAAAATCCATATGGTAAATTGACACAATTCAGCGATTTTGTATTTCTGCGTTGAGGTTAGAAATTTTATTATATATTCAATATTATGTCTTAGAGAGGAAATCAGATAATTTTATTGTAAATGCTCGTCAAGGTCACTCGTATGAACACCAAAATGTCTCCCTGACACAGAAGATTTTAAATAATTCGTTGTTAGGGCCTGGAACGCGAAGTTATTATCTCTGACACGATTTACGACAGCCCCCTCTGTAGCAGAATATCACAGCTCTGACGGCGTAGTACACGATTCTGTTGACGGCTTCTAAAGCGTTGACAAAACTTTGGTGTTCTGTCCTGCATATTAATTTTGTTACTAGCTATTCTTACCGTATTGAGCATTTTGAGCATTGTAATTCAACGTCACTATTCTTAACGCCCTTGTTCTTTGGTCAACATCTTCTTGAGAACCAAAGTTTAGGAAATATTTTAGTTTAGGTTTCTTGTAATGAACAGTTAGATGGATAATTTCTATATGATTTGTGTATATGTTTTAAAAGGTCATACTGCCCAGCCAGACTTGAGCCGTATTTATTTGTTTTAACCAGTATATAGTCTTCTTTTATGCGTTACCCCTGCTTTGATGAACGGAGAAATACGCACCACCCCTGGTAGATTACGTGACCATTATCGTCAACACTAATCACCCGTGAGTATTAACTCGGTTTATTGCTAGGATACCAAATTGACCAGATGCAGATTCCATTATAGTACCGAAAATTGAAACTTTTCATAAAATCAAAGCTCTCATTCATATAAACTTTGATATAATTAGCAATTTAAAATTTTTTGTAAATTACTTAAGGATTAATAACTGATTGAAATAACAAATCTCATCATTCTTCTTTCTAATGAAACCGTATTTATGGAAATATCTGGATTTCTGACAAAGTTATTTCAATTTAAAAAGTTCTACACGTGGTTCATATTTCACTGATAAAACAGGCAGAAATCACAGTACTCCCATGGGGAAGTAATTCACCAGTTACGTCAGTATTCTTGCTCTGATCGGTTTCTGCATGGGACATCTTATTGATGAATGTCTCGGGCACCTGCTGTGCAAATTTGAGATTTTTTGATGATTATTCAGTTCCCTTGAATTATACCTCGGTATTCTCTCGAACATTTGACGTACTTGGGTGAAATGTCACCAATAAACAACATTTTTCCGGAATAATTATTAACGTATTTTTAAGGAATAGTTATTTCTGTTAGACACAACTGGAATGAAATTACACGTTATTTTGGTAGGCTATATCATAGATCTAACTAAATTAAAACAAAATATATTTTTGTTGGGTTTTTTTGTTGTTGTTTTTTTTGTTTTTTTCGTTGTTTTTTTTTTTTGTTTTTTTTTTACCCTTTTTAGCAAAATTTTCTTACGAAAGGGAGGAAACTCTTTAGATCCACCACCGGAGAATATAGATAGCTAGGTGTTGGGTCTTTGATCAGAGGTATCTCAATTTTAATCAATAAATAGATTAAAGGAGCTGGGGCTCTATGTATGTATCTATATAGAGAGAGGTTTTTTCCTCTCTTTTTTCTATTTATATCTATTCATTGATTTAAATTCGGATAACTGTGCTTGGATCCACCTACTTGTGACTCAGGTTTATGATGTTGGATTCGCCGTGTTTGAATATCACGTGCCTGGGTGTACAGGTGCCAAAGAGTGAGTTGTATTCATACCTGCACACATCGTCAAGGTGGATACACGCAATATTATGAAGATGCATGTACAGAGTGATGTAGACTTGTAATGATTGATCAATTTATCAGCTGTTTATTACTATATTAATAATTCATAGTTTAATCCTATACATTTACCCCGTGTGGACCCGGGTGTGAAAAGAATAGGTCCTCGGCAACCCCCTTGCCTGTCGTAAGAGGCGACAAAATGGGGGCAACCAGTTTGCCGTGGGTTGCAACCCGAAGGGACGGAGAAAGGGATCCTGGTGGCTAAGTTTTGCAGACACTGCGGTTTATAGTGTCTGTTGACCAACACTCCACTTTGGCCCCGACTTCTGCTAGACGGATGGTGAAGTTTGGCCCTACTTGATCAATCGGCTGGTCATGCCGAGCTGATGATATCTTCATGTCATAGTATTGATGTATTTGCAATGTCCTTATAAATATATATCCAGTTTTTTGCAATTTTCCCAATACGCCAACATTTCCATGTCGATATCTATACATCAAGCGGTGGCTAAGGGTCAATCAGATAAAACTTTTTGTTTGAGTATAGATTCTTTGTATCCTCTTGGTGTCGGTCTTACTGGAAGTCCGTTTGACCTGACATCGCCCTTGTTGGCGCTCCGAGGCGGGCGGGGAGCAAAGAATCCCAAACATCACTCATTTTACTATGGCGACTACAAAAAAAACCCGTTGTTTCTCAACAGCTTTAGAGACCTCTATAAATGATGAGCAGATTATCCCTATTAGCGAACACTGGCCCCGTTTCATCACACTTGAAGCAGAACTGACAGACATGCAAAAGAAGCCCTTAACAAAAGTCTCCCCTTTTGTTCTTCAAAAAGGTTTACAAGGAATAATTGGAACTCCGAAATCTGTTAAAAAGTTAAAATCTGGAGGTCTGCTTATTGAAGTTTCAAAAAAACAACATTCTACTTCATGATTGACCTTAAAACATCTAGCCGGTATACCTGTAATTTGTAAAGCCCACTATGGACTAAATCAAAGCAAAGGCGTACTCTTTGACAGGGACCACGACCTGGACGACATCCTGAACAGGAAATCCAAAAAGAATTGGAATCCTAGGGAGTGATCCATGTCGAACGGATTACGAAAAAACGAATTGAAAACATCGAACCAACGAACACCTACCTGCTAACATTTGGAATGCCGATACTTCCAACAAATATTAAAGTCGGATTTTATCAAATGAAATTAGAAATGTTCGTGCCAAATCCGCCGCGTTGCTTTAAATGTCAGCGATTTGGTCATGGCCAAGCAAATTGCAAAGGCTCCGAATCCTGCTTCAGGTGTGGTGAGGAGGGGCATGATGGAAAAAGCTGTCAAAACGAACACAAATGTAAAAATTGCAAAGGTGACCACATGACGTCCTCTAAACAGTGTCCAATCCGGATGAAAGAAAAACAAATTCAGAAGGTTAAAGCAGAAAAACGCGTAACTTACCACGAAGCGAAAAAACTTGTCAATATGTACAGTGTTCCTAAACCAAATCTGCCATCATATGCAACAGTTTTAAAATCATCCTCAATGAAGGATATGTCGACACAAGTCTGTGAGAATGATATAGTCTCACAGACTTCTGCAAAAATAAAAACAGTTTCGGACAAAAGTAAAATAAATTCAACATCTGCATCTTCAGGGTCCGCAGTTAAGAGGAACTGGATTTCGCTCCATCGCACTCCTCCTCACGAGCCCGGAGTCTTTCTCCAAAAAATCAAAAAGGGAGAATATCTCGAGTAACACACATGAACCATCCAACATTTATTCAATGGAATTGTCGAGGTTTTAGAGTAAATTTCAATGAACTATCCTTACTCATTCAGAACTATAATCCGGTAGCCATATGTCTACAAGAAACACATTTGAAAGATACAGATAAGATAAATATCAAAAACTGTACTATGTATAACCATTACGCTCAAGCGGACAGAGCCTCTTCAATAGCAATCCATAACAACTTCATACACAGCCAAATAAATTTGAATACAAATCTTCAAGCAGTAGCAATTCGTCTATCCCTCGTTAAAACAATTACTCTTTGTTCTGTTTATATTCCTCCAAACTATCAATTACAGTCTCAGGAACTTATAAATTTAATACAACAACTTCCAGCTCCTTTCCTACTTATGGGCGATTTCAACGCCCATAATCCGCTATGGGGTAGTGATAAAATGACGGATAAAGGTAAAAAAAAACTCGAAGATGCAATATCTCACCACAATCTTTGTATCTTAAACGACGGCTCTAAAACGTATCTTCACCCAGGCAATGGCTCATATTCTTCAATTGATATTAGCATAGTGGATCCCTCTTTACTGCTGGATTTAAACTGGTCTGTATTATTATACTATTTTTATATAGCGCCTTATCTAATTATATAATTACTCTAAAGCGCTTAACATGTAAAACAAGGGCAATATAAAAACGAACATTATATAAATTGAAAGGTCACAAAAATAATAATCATCTAAAGTCGAAATGGGAGGTATTAGTAATATTTTTTTTTTTTTTTTTTTTTTTTTTTATCATTTTAGTTAAAACAGAAAACAACTGGATACATTATAAATCAAAAGCAAGTTTAAAAAGATGTGTTTTTAGCTTTTGTTTAAAAACAGCAAGTGATTGTTCACAACGAAGGTTCAGCGGGAGGCAGTTCCACAGGGTGGCCGAGGACACATCGAACCTTCTATCACCATACACCCTGCTGTGAGTGCGTGGCTTTAGAAGGCACAATGAATCTCCAGACCGGAGTGTACGTTGTGGGCGGTATACCTGAACCAGTCCCTGGATGTATGCTGGGGCTTTTTGATGCAGTGCTTTGAAGGCGTACAAAAGGATTTTATAAGTTGTTCGATATGCCACAGGTAGCCAGTGAAGAGATATGAGAATCGGTGTAATATGAGAATCGGTGTAATATGCTCATATTTCCTTGAACGTGTCACTAGCCTGGCAGCGGTATTTTGAACTTTCTGCAATTTCTGCATGGACGTGGCCTTCACACCATAAAGAAGAGCATTGCCATAATCTAGTTTAGATGTAACGAGTGATCTTACGATTGTCCTGCATGCATCCTCAGTTATGAGGGATCTTATCCTACCGATGTTACGAAGATGGAAATAACAGGATCTAGACACTGAATTAATTTGAGAATCCATCTAAGTTCACTATCGAAAAGTACCCCAAGATTTTTGACACAGAAAGCATTAGTGATGACAGATCCCCCAAAGGCAAGTTGACATCCTGAAAATTCATTTGCCTTACGTTTTGGGGAAAAGATGATTAGTTCTGTCTTTTCTTGGTTCAGTTTTAGTATGTTGTTTCTCATCCAGTTTTCTACATCCGGAAGACAGCTTTCAAGTCTATCTGCAATGTTGTCCCAGTTTTCCTTCGGATTTATGATCAGGTATACCTGAGTGTCATCCGCATAGCAGTGATAACACATATTATGCCTCCTGCAAATCTCTCCGATTGGTTTGGAGAACATACAATATAGACGAGGTCCCAGGACAGAACCCTGTGGGACACCAAAGTGGAGTAAGAACTCTTTGGACAGCGCAGTTCCAACAGCAATTTGTTGACTTCTACCTGACAGATAAGACCTCATCCATGATAAAGCCGACCCTGTGATACCAAACGCGAATTTAAGTCGCCCGATGAGTATGTTATGGTCTATAACATCAAATGCAGCCGAGAGATCAAGCATCACGAGGGCAACACATGAATTCCTATCCAATGCAGAGGTAATATCATGGTGCACCCGCAAAAGGGCAGTTTCAGTCGAGTGACAATTTCGGTATGCAGATTGCACTTGGTCATGAAGCTGGTAAGCATTTAAGTGTTTTTCGAGTCGAGCTGCCACTACTTTTTCCAATACTTTAGACAGGAAGGGTAAGTTCGAAACAGGTCGGTAATTTTTTAATTCTTCCTTGTCAAGTCCCTGGCGTTTGATGATTTGTGCGGAAGCGATCATTTCCCTATTATTGTTAAAACAAATGATCCTCCACAAAACAATCTTTTTAAAAACTGGAAACTTGACAAAGCTGATTGGCCATATTTCGAAACGCTGTGTCTGCAAAATATCTCCGTTGAAAAATTTGAAAACCACCCAGACCCCATTCAAAATTTTACCAAAACTTTATTAGAAATAGCAAATAAATGCATACCTAAGACCTCGACAAATTCAACTAAAATAAAAAAACCCCATGTTTTACAGAGGAATGCAATGCAGCAATTAAAGCTCGCAAAAAAGCAGAAAGTCTATTCAACAGATCACCTTCTTCTTTAAATCTGAATAATTTTCGCATATATCGAGCAAAGGCTCGTAGAACCATAAATATAAGTAAACGAAAATCCTGGAAAACATTTGTCTCAAGTCTAAATTCGCATAGTCCTATAAATAAAGTGTGGAATGCAATAAGGAAAATAAGAGGAAAAGATCCCGGTAAAAAATATCAACATCTGGAGGTAGGAAATCAAATAATCACAGATAAGAAAGATATATCTAACAATATAGCGAATACTATTTCTAAGAACTCATCAAAAGACAACATGAACCCAAATTTCATCTCAAACAAGAATACAGAAGAACGGAAAACTTTGGATTCTACATCTGAAAACAATGAATGTTATAACGAACCATTTACTTATGATGAATTACTAAAATCTCTAGAAAAATCGCATGATACATCTGTAGGTCCGGACCAGACCCATTATCAATTCATAAAACACCTTCCTAAACCTACCAAAGAATGTCTTCTGCAAATCTTTAACATGATATGGGAAAATGGTAACTTCCCATCTTCCTAGTCACAGGCAACTATCATTCCTATTCCAAAACCTGGTAAGGATCACTCAGATCCTAATAATTACAGACCAATAGCCTTAACAAGCTGCGTATGTAAAACCATGGAACGGATGATCAACGAACGCTTAGTATGGTTTCTTGAGACTAATAATATTTTAACTGATATACAATGTGGCTTCAGGAAAAATCGAAGCACGGTCGACTTGAAACGTATATTCGAGATGCCTTTGTCAAGAAAGAGCACGTCGTCTCAATATTTTTTTATTTAGAAAAGGCATACGATACCACATGGAAATACGGTATCTTAAAAGATCTTCACAATATAGGTCTTAAAGGCCATTTACCAAACTTCATTAAGAATTTTTTAAGTAATAGGCATTTCAATGTTCGCATAGGATCTACATTTTCAGACAATTTCGAACAAGAAATGGGCGTGCCACAAGGAAGTATTTTATCAGTTACATTATTTAGTATCAAAATAAACAGTCTCGCTGAAGTATTTAAAAACGACTTTCATGGAAGTGTGTATGTCGATGACTTTGTTCCCTGTTATAAATCCAAAAATATGAATTCCATCGAGCGTAAATTACAGTTATGTCTAAACAAAATCCAAACCTGGGCTGATGTAAATGGTTTTAAATTCTCCAGAACTAAAACGGCGTGCATGCATTTCTGTTCTAAACGGAAACACCACGATGATCCGCAGTTGGAATTAGATGGCACTCCAATTAAAGTTGTAAAAGAGACTAAGTTCTTGGGTGTCGTTTTTGATAATAAACTCACTTTTATTCCGCATATAGCAATGCTCAAAGAGAAATGTACAAAAGCCCTTGATATAATAAAAGTTGTTGCAAACACAAAATGGGGAGCAGATAAGAATACTCTTCTACATCTGTATCGCTCTCTCATCCGGTCTAAACTAGACTACGGCTGTATAGTATATGGAGCGGCAAGAACATCCTACATTAAAGTCCTTGATGCAATCCACCATCAAGGACTTCGACTGTGCACAGGAGCTTTTCGAACCTCTCCTGTAGATAGTTTGTATGTTGAGGCAAACGAACCACCTCTAGATCTACGTAGAATAAACTTATCTTACAATACGTTGTTAAATTAAAAGCTAACAATGACAATCCTGCATTTAACTGCGTTTTCCACCCACAGTTTGAAGATTTGTATGAAAAAAATAAGGCCTGTATAAAACGAATTGGTCTCCGAGTCAAAAAAACATTTACATGATTCTGACTTACCTATGGACATCATAAACCCTCATCACTTTCAGAAATACCACCATGGAAATTACTAAAACCCAAAGTTGACACTTCACTTTCTGAATATAAAAAATCGGAAACAAATTCCGCTATTTTCAAACAAAAGTTATCTGAACTAAAACAATCTAAACATTCTACAACTGATATTTATACAGACGGTTCGAAAGACCAAAATAAAGTTGCTGCTGCTGCAGTAATCAATAACAATGTTTTCTCAGCACGACTCCCAAAGGAAGCAACAATTTTTACCGCCGAAGCAAAGGCTATCCAACTTGCGTTAGAGTACATTAAAATTTCTAAGGACAAATACTTCACTATATTCTCAGATTCCCTATCTTGTCTACAGTCTATAAGTAATATGAATATTGATCATCCATATATTTTAGACACTTTAAACCAGTATTATCTTCTAACTAAACAAAATAAAATAGTTGAGTTCTGCTGGATTCCTAGTCATATTGGTATCCATGGTAACAACAAAGCAGACAAAGAGGCAAAGAATGCACTACAAAACGATATTGTACATTTTAAAATTCTTTACACAGATTTGAAATATAACATAAAACTATATGTAAATGATCTTTGGCAAATATATTGGGATTTCTGTGACAGAAGTAAACTGTATTCTATTCAAAACAAAGTAAACAAATCGTGTAACATTGTAATGAAACGCCAGGACGAAGTTATTATTTCAAGAATTCGCATCGGACATTCAAAATTGACACACTCTTATTTATTAAACAGAGAACTTCAACCTGAATGTATATCTTCTGACTGTCCATTAACTATACAACACATTCTTTTGGAATGTAGTGATTTTACACCCAAACGAATAGACTTTTTAATAATGTGCAATCAATGTATCAACTTTTTACGAATATTGACTATCATCTTATTATAAAATATTAACAAGAATGCGACTTTTACAGAAAAATTTGATCCTTTACAATATAACCTATTCATATACACAAAATGATATGTATTTTTACCTGTTTACGATTTTTAACTTTTAAGTCCGTCGGATGGGACGTTAAAGGGTGCCCCGTGTCAAGGATTACGACCCCCTTGGCACGTAAAAGATCGTTTCCTTGATTTTCGAAAAAGAGCAGGCTCACTGAGGGCCGTCAGGGAAACTTCAGAGAATATAGATAGCTAGGTGTTGGGTCTTTGATCAGAGGTATCTCAATTTTAATCAATAAATAGATTAAAGGAGCGGGGGCTCTATGTGTGTATCTATATAGGGAGAGGTTTTTTCCTCTCTTTTTTCTATTTATATCTATTCATTGATTTAAATTCGGATAATTGTGCTTGGATCCACCTACTTGTGACTCAGGTTTATGATGTTGGATTCGCCGTGTTTGAATATCACGTGCCTGGGTGTACTGGTGCCAAAGAGTGAGTTGTATTCATACCTGCACACATCGTCAAGGTGGAAACACGCAATATTATGAAGATGCATGTACAGAGTGATGTAGACTTGTAATGATTGATCAATTTATCAGCTGTTTGTTACTATATTAATAATTCATAGTTTAATCCTATACATTTAATTAATATAATCATTTAAAAAGTTATGTTCGGTTGTAGAGCCTTCGTTTCGTAACCAGGAGGACGTGAGTGCCAGTCCTGCTCGTGGCATGGCAGTATCAAACCTAAGACGTAAAGATAGGTAGCGATTACTCCTTCGCCAAACGCTCGACATTTAGAAGTTAGAATCACGGGTCTTTCAGATATAACCTTAAAAACGGAAGTTCCGCGTCGCGGCAGGCGTTGCACTTACTGCTGCGGTCTTGAGCGCTAAGCATGTCCAAATATGTGACATGGTGACATCTCAGTATTAGTGATAAATTCTCGATGGAACGTAAAACAAACAAATCAAACATTAAGGTAATTCGGTGTATCTGAAGTTTGAGAATACGTGTAAGGTGTAAATGTTCAGTACGTTGTATGGATGTTGCGGGGTTGTCCCATACAAACATAATCTATTAAAACCCAATCCACCGACGGGCGTAATATTATATATAAACGTGGTCAAAACTAGTCAGTAATCACGTGATTTCTAAACCCGCGACAATGTCAAGCGACAATGATTGTGAGCATTGTATTTTTTTTTCTATGAATTTTTACAGCAACTGAAGACTTTGCGTTTGTATTGAGAATCGTCACGGTATCTGTACATGTTAAGAGGAATACTGGAACTTCCAACTCTGCATTATTAGAAGATATCTAGCGAATTCAAGATGGAGATGACATCAAAGGTAAGCATTATTTAATTTATTGATGTTAGATGCCTTTTTTTAGCTCACCTAAGCTGAAAGCTCAAGGGAGCTTTTGTTATGTCTGTCTGTTAACTGTTCACAATTTAATCACTGGGTCAAATTTAATCAAATTTACCACAAATCACGCTTGTGTAAAGAGATTTCAAATTTGTACCAATGAAAGGTAATAAATACCCCCTGCAAAAAATAAGGTGGGGTGATTTGAAAGTCATTTTATCAAGAACCACTGGGAACCAAAGTTGAGCAGTATTTGAAATAGGGTAGGGTCATATTTAGAGTGCCAAATTACCAGAACCTTAAATAATTATAGATATAATTGTTTGAAGGTATCATAAATTCAATTATTTCTCTTGTCATTTGAAATATTGCATGCATCAAATCAATTATTACTCCCTTCAATTAAATCTAATCCACTTCAATTCAGTAATTACTCTCATTAATTGAATCAATGTGCTCATCAATTCAATCGATGAGAAAATGATTGATGTGAGCAATGAACAGAAAATTTTATTAAATTGAATCCCTATGTCCAAGGTAATTGTTTGTGTTAAGATTTTTTTTTTTTGTATAATGTACACATGTGATTGAATCTTTTGAAAATTAATATTTGTGTAAGGTGGAATGATATACCTAGTGATTTTTTTTCTGTACCAATTCCTCAAACATTTATTGAACCATCTGTAATGACCTCAGATCATAATTAAAGTTATCATTAATTATTTAAGATATCATAAATTCTCTAATTGCTCTTGTCTTTCATTTGTAACAGTTTTTTTTAAAGAAAATTAGATTTCATCATTTTTCAATTGTATGCTATTTATGTCTGAGATAATTTTGTTTGTAGACCATATCTGATTTAAAATATAATAAAACAATTTAAATCATCATACATTTTAATCATATCAGAAAAAAATGGGTTTATTGCATGAAACTTGAATTTCTTGACAACTGTTGGTAAAATCTGTACCAATGTGTATAAATAGAACATGTATATTATTGATATGCTCAAGTCAAATTTAAAAAAAAAAATGAATTTCAGCCATATATGTATTTTTTTAAGTCTTGGTTTAGAAATTGGGAGCATTAACTTTCTTAGAATAGCAATACCAAAACAACCTGATACTTTTTTGCAAGACGGTTATGCAATGAATAAATATTTTTGTCCAAACTTTATATTTCTTAGTCAGATAAGTAAGAAATGACATCGAATAAAATGTATTTAATGTTAATACAGTAATGTATCTTAATATGATTTAGCATACAAGTAAACACTACACAGTAATAAACACAAATAAATACTACACACAACAATACACACAAGTAAACACTACACAGTAATAAACATACAAATAAATACTACACACAACAATACACACCAATAAACACTACACACAGTAATAAACACACAAATAAATACTACACATAACAATACACACAAGTAAAAACTACACATAACAATACACACAAGTAAACACTACACACAGTAATAAACACACAAATAAATACTACACATAACAATACGCAAAAGTAAACACTACACATATTACAGGATCTTAAGTTCAGATAAAAAAGTGTTCACATGGAGAAGAAAAACACCTTTTAAACAAGCACGTTTAGATTATATTCTAATTTTAGAAAGCTTATCAAACAATGTCGAAAAATTCTTAATAAAACTGGGGTATAGATCAGATCATTCAATTGTACTATTGGAACTTAAATTTAACTCATTTGAAAGAGGACGTGGGCTATGGAAATTCAATAATAGCTTATTAACAGACCCAACATTTGTAGAAAAGGTGAAAGACACAATTCAAAAAGTCAAACAACAATATTTAGAAACTGAAGGCGGTGAAAACAATCTTCACACATTATCAATGATGGTACATTCCTAGAAGTTTTTTTTGATGGAAATAAGGGGCACTGCTATTTCTTACTCTTCATACAAGAAAAAGGAAAGGGACAAACTAGAGAATTCTTTAAACGAAGAAATAGGGGCTCTGGAATCTGAACAAGAAATGAATATAGATTTAACTGAACAAAAAAAGAATGCCCTTCAAGACTTAAGAAATAAAAAACTACAAGGTCATGTTATAAGGTCAAGGGCAAAGTGGATTGAAGGAGAAAAATCATCAAAGTACTTCTGTAATATGGAATCTCGTAATTATTTGAACAAAACAATAAAAAAAGTAGAATTAGAAAACAACCAAATCATATATGATCAGCCAGAAATTTTAAGACAAGTCAAAAAATTTTACCAAACACTTTATACTAGTACAGATCATATGCTACTAGATGTATATATTGAAGACATTATCAAAACAAGTGAAGTATGGAAGCTTGATCAACATACAGTAGATAATCTTGAAAAAAGTATAGATGAAAGGGAGGTGTTTCATGTTTTGAAAAATATGAAAAATAGCAAATCTCCAGTAAGTGATGGTTTTACAGGTGAATTTTTCAAATTCATCTGGAAAGATTTAAAAATGTACATAGGGCAATCAATTAATAACATATTTATTCAAAAGGAGCTCCCAATCACACAAAGATTAGGAATAATCTCATGTTTGCCGAAAGGCGTCAAACCCAGGCATTTCTTGAAAAACTGGTGTCCAATAACTCTTTTGAATGTCTTATATAAAATTATATCAGGATGCTTAAGCTACAGAATAAAATCTACCTTCGATTACTCAAACTGGCTTTCTGAAAGGAAGATATATAGGAGAAAACACTCGGTTTATTTACGATTTTATGTCTTTCACAGAAAATAAACATATTCCAGGATTACTAGTACTTCTCGATGTTGAAAAAGCTTTTGATTCAATTTCTTGGTCTTTTCTTTACAAAGTTCTAAAATATTTTGGTTTTGGGAAGTACATGTTGGATTACGATCTTGAATACAAATTTCAAAGTTTCAGTTCTACAATGTGTTTTCCTATCAGAACTATTCAATGTTGAACGTGGTTGCCGACAAGGGGATCCCGTTGCACCATATCTTTTTCTACTCTGTGTAGAAATTCTAGCTATTTTGATCAAATAACACAATGATATAAAAGGTATTGTGATTAAATGATAAAGAACATAAACTATCTCAGTATGCTGATGACACTTCTCTTGCTCTTGATGGTACACCAAAGTCTTTATTTGCTGCCCTTGACACTATTGATTTTTTTCTCAAAATTCTCAGGACTTAAAATAAATAGTTCAAAAACTGAAATTATCTGGATTGGATCAAAAAAATTTTCTAATGAAGTTTTTCATCATTCTAGATGGAAACTAGACTGGGAATGCACCAATTTTGATTTATTAGGTATACATTTTTTGGTAGAATTAGACAAAATCATTGAACTCAATTATGGAAGTCAGATACCAAAAATAAAAGCCATGATACAACAGTGGAGAAGGAGGATTCTAACTCCAATAGGTTGGGTAACAGTTGTTAAGACACTACTTATGCCAAAACTGAATCACCTTTTTATTTCTTTACCAACACCCAAAAAAAGAAACTATTTCATCATTAAATAAAGAGTTTTTTCAATTCATTTGGAATGCTAAGTTGGATAAAGTTAAAAAAACAACTGTTACCCAAGACTATTTGATAGGGGGTCTTAAAATGGTTGATATCAATAAGTTTATTATGTCTCTGAAATGCTCATGGATAAAAAGGCTAACTACAAGTGACACAAAGCCATGGTTAGATATTTTCATTACTATCAATGGCCGAGATATTGTAAACAAAATTTTTGATTTTGGAAATATATTTGTTTCAGATTATGTGATAAAAGAAAATGCCTTTTGGCAAGATGTCTTTAATTCTTGGTTAACAGTAATGAAACTTAGGGATCAGAAAATAAATGAAAACGATTTTTTATGCACTCCGCTATGGTTGATTGATTAAATATTGTTTAACGTCCCGCTCGAGAATCTTTCACTCATATGGAGACGTCAGCATTGCCGGTGAAGGGCTGCAACTTTAGGCCTATGCTCGGCGCTTATGGCCTTTGAGCAGGGAGGGACCTTTTACGTGCCACACCTGCTGTGACACTGGGCCTCGGTTTTTGCGGTCTCATCTGAAGGATCGCCCCATTTAGTCGCCTCTTACGATAAGCAAGGGGATCTGAGGATCTATTCTAACAACAGATCCCATACCAATACACAAAAGTAAACACTACACAGTAATAAACACAAATAAATACTACACACAACAATACACACAAGTAAACACTACACAGTAATAAACACACAAATAAATACTACACATAACAATACACACAAGGAAACACTACACACTGTAATAAACACACAGATAAATACTACACATAACAATACACACAAGTAAACTCTGCACACAGTAATAAACATACAAATAGTCCCATGGGGATCTGGATTGTTAGAATAGATTCTCAGTATCCCTTTCTTGTCATAAGAGGCGATTAAATGGGTTGTTGTTTCGGATGAGACTGCAAAAACCAAGGCCCTGTGTCATAGCAGGTGTGGCACGATAAAGCTCTCTTTCTGCTCAAAGGACGTAAGCACTGAGCATAGGCCTAAATTTTGCAGCCCTTCACCAGCAATGGTGACGTCTCCATATGAGTGAAAAATTATCGAGCGGGATGTTAAACAATACATAATCAAGCAATCAATACTACATATAACAATACACACAAGTGTACACAACACAAAATAATAAAGACACAAATAAATACTACACATTGCAATACACATAATTGAAGACAACACACAGTAATAAACAAATAAATACTACACATAACAATGCACACAAATAAACACTACACACAGTAATAAACACACAAATAAATACTGCACATAACAATACACATAAGTGTACACACAACACAGTAATAATCATAAATACTACACATGTACATTACAATAAACATGTGAACACTACATACAGTAATAAACACAGTTTATAAATCTAAAATCGGAAATTCGAGTTATAATCCGGATTTTCAATGAATATATGATTTTCATAGGTGGTGCACCCCACAGGGTTTTATCCTGGAATCAGTGCAATCTTCCTTCATTTTCAGAGGAGGAGGAGCCAGAACATTGCTTCACAAAGGTCATCCAGCAGCTGGGGGTCATTCATCAGTGTTAGCATGCGGGCCAGTGGGTTCTGTCGGCTGGCACTCTGAGGTTGGGGGTCCAGCCTGAGACTGTTGGCATTTGTGGCCGTTGCTGGGGGAGGGGAGGTCTAATGCAGCAGACTTGGGGCAGTGGCTCACATTTGGCAGTGGATGTGGGAGGGGGGGGGCTGAGTGAAATCCTTCCGGGGTTGCAGGAAGTAGCTGGGGAGTTGTGTGTGGGTAGCTATCTGCCTCTGTCCTGAGTAAATGCAAACACCTGTTTGGGGAACTACATGTTGGATTTGGCTAGGTTGGGGCTGCCAAGATGAACATCATGCAGTTCACTCAAGGAGGCCAGCAGCTGGAGAACTAGCGGAGGAACCTGCTGAGCAGTTTCAGTTACATAGGGGGGTCTGTGGGAATAGGGGTGCTTCGGTTGGACATGAGGGCCTGCTGGTGTAGTTCCTTCTTGCACTTCCCGATTACATGGCAAGAGTCTGTGCTTCGCCAGGGGACCATGGGTCATGGAGAATGCTCTGTGTTGTGTGGTGTGTTATCTGGATACCATATGATTTTCTTGTGTTCAGAAGGGTATTAATGGGGAGGGGCGGCGGAGGACGGGTGAGGTGTCTCGATAGACAGGGTCCAGATGGGAGGGCGACTGGATCAGCGTAGATGTGGCATGCAGGAGGAGGTACTGTTTAGCATGAAATTGGGGTGGATGCTTCCTGCACTGTCAGTCATGATTCAAATGGTAGGGATTGGATGAGCTGGTTGTCGGCTCTTGTTCAGCAGATGCAGTTTGTCCCGGTCGGTGGCCGACCCAGAAGAAAGGTGACCCTGTGCTGATTGTCAGAGCCATGACTGAAGGTGAGGCAGACTCTCAGGCTTCAGGTAGGCATTTGAGATGTCAGTCGTGAGGGGTAGATGGTGGAGTTTGCTTTGCCTACGGGCAAAGATTATTGGATTATCGGATTTGTAATTTTGGTTGTTTATTAAGGATGTCGAGTTTGATAAGAAAGTTCTCGGGATTAGAGATGGTGTGTTTGGGGGTGTAAAGGCTTTGGAGTGTTACCTTTGAGCATATCTTGTTATGAAATCTTAGGTTGTTGGATGAAACAGTAGTTCTGGGGTAATTAGCAGCTGCAATAGACTTTCTTACTCTGCAATGCAGAAGAGTTCAGTTGTTGATGGAAGGAAAAAAATCAATGGAATCTAAGTGTATAGAGGTTAAAACAGGTATTTTGGGCCAACTTTGCAGTGATAATTTGGGTGTTTTGTATTTGGACTTGCAATGAATCATTTTTGAGTCTAATTCTTAAAGAGAGGTAGTTTTTGGAAATTTTGTATGAGTTTGATGATTTTATTGGGAGTTTTTGTCATGATCTGCAGTTGTTTACTACAGAAGTAAACATTGTTGGAAGCTGAAGTCTTGGAGTTAAATCTTGGAAATTATTGATGATTTTGATGAATTTCAGACTTAGAATTAGAAGGTTAATTTGTTTGCTTCTAATAGATTATCATTTTTCATTCAATTCCCAACAATACAACAAATTGAAAGAGCTGACAAGCTGGATCATTTATTAGAATCTGTGTTAAAGTGTGCGATGATTAATTTGGTATAGTAAATACAAAACAGAACGCAATCAAATGGTGAATGAAATATATCAGTAAGTAAAATGGTATGATAAATAAAATATATAAAATCTTACAGTAAACTAATTTCTTGTGAATGCGGTGTCTAGATATCTGGAACTCAAGCACACACCGTTATTTAGACATAGCATTTATGAGAATCTGTGTTAAAGTGTGCGATGATTAGATTGGTATAGTAAATACAAAACAGAACACGATCAAATGGTGAATGAAAGTAAAATGGTGTGATAAATAAAATATATAAAATCTTACAGTAAACTAATTTCTTGTGAATGCGGTGTCTGGATATCTGGAACTCAAGCACACACCGTTATTTAGACATTGCAGTTACGAGAATCCTCTTCTATTAGGTGTTAAAATTGTCTTTCAGGTTCATAATTACAATTTCCCCACCTTTGTCGTCAGGTGTAATGATGTCTGGGTGGATTGTGAGGGTGGATAGGGCTTGGTATTCTTCAAATGACAGGTTCTGGTATGGGGATCTTTTGTTTTTCATTGTTTTGGGTACATTGATGGATTATTATGTTGATAAATGAATCTAAAAATAAGTTTTTGCCACTTGGTGGTGTCCATCCTGATGCGAGGTGGAAAGGATTGATATTATATCTTATAGAGCCTTTTACTTGACAAACATGAAATTCGATACATTGTAGGTAGTAAATGACCCCTATTACTTTGGAGGTCATGGGTCAAACTAGGAATAGTAATATATTATGTCTTCTATGTATTAAGGATCATTTGCTTAATCAACACCAAACTTGGTACATTAGTACCTCTTAAGAAGTACATGAGCCCATTTTATTTTGAGGTCACATGGACAGGGGTCAGTACACTCTGGACATAGAACATAGAATGATAGTCTTTTCAATATCTTGATATCCGTTTCCCTGACAGACTTTGTACACTGGTCCATCCTGATGTATGTATCTTTTTTTTCTTGATAATTTCAAGACTTAGTAATTCATTAATATGAATGACACAGTGCATAGGGGAGATATAGTTAGTGCCATAACTGTGAAAAAAATTTTTGGATACTATTAAGAAAAGTTTGTGATACCATTTGTTTTGAGTTCCAGATTATAAGTCCAGTGTTTTTTAGAATTCAAACCATGCATGTCTTGCCAACTCCCCCCCTCCTCCCTACTTGATATTTCAAAACTATTACTGCAGGTAAAACATGTATGAATTTGACACATCTTTGATAGGAATGAAAGGGATTAGCATCCTTTTGGGTCCATTGAGGTGTCTGCACATATTATTGTTACTCTGATTAAGAGGAGCTTTGATTAATTGTGGGCTTTTAGAGTTCCAACACTGGTGGCCCTACCACCTGTGATTGAGGTTTTTCTAGAGATTGGAGTTCACCAGGAGACATGGCATTACTTGTTGGAGGATTGTGGGAAGACAATGAGTTCAAAGGGACACATGGTATTACTTGGTGAAGGATTGTGGGAACACAATGAGTTCATAGGGACACAAGGTATTACTTGGTGGAGGATTGTGGGAAGACGAGTTCATCGGGAGACATAACATTACTTGGTGGAGGATTGTGGGAAGACAACGAGTTCATCAGGAGACCTGGCATTACTTGGTGGAGGATTGTGGGAAAACAATGAGTTCATAGGGACACATGGTATTACTTGGTGGAGGATTGTGGGAAAACAATGAGTTCATAGGGACACATGGCATTACTTGGTGGAGGAGTGTGGGAACACAATGTATCTGGGGTACGTAACTTCGAAATGAACAAACAATATATAACACCGAAGGTATCCATGGCAACCCCGAAACGGTCATAATTGCACCTTAGTGTGATATTGTACATATTGAAATTCCATGTACTGATCTAAAAGATTTAGAACTAAATGTATTGAGATTTCTTTGATACAAGTAAAATAATCCATATAACGTTGAAGTGAAATGCCAGGACTGTCCATTAACTATTCATCATATTCTAGATTGGTCATTGAACAGTCTATTTTGATTCTGCATACCACAGTAATATTTTATGATCTTCAGCGTCTGTTACCTTGCAAATTGTTTTTCCAGTGACATACTTAGATATATTAAATACAATTGAAAAAAGAACACTTTTCTTCAAACCATCTCTTCAACCTCTAGCATGGTTGCAGTGAGATATATATGATAAACTATGTTGACATACCAGAGCTGCGTAAACCAGTCCAGTGACCAAAAGAGGATGATCAAAAAGATTTATGAGGCAGCAATGCCCCCCTTCTCTTCGTCTTTATTTGATATGTAATTTGTATGTGCTGTTGAGTTGGTTAGTATATTTTACTCAGATTTTATGTGGTTTAAAGATGCTCTGATATCCATTAGTGATGTGCAATATTTAGTGCACTTGTTTCATGTTTGTGTTGGGATCATCTGAACGTAGCTGATGAGTTGCGGTATATTTTTGAGTTTACTAATCATATTTGAGATCTTCCAACAATATTCTAATACAGATACTCTAGTTTCATATTGGTAGTCTTGCTTACTTGCAGTTTAACGTATTTCCAATTTAATTATTGGATTATGGGATTTGTAATTTTGGTTGTTTATTAAGGATGTCAAGTTTGATAAGAAAGTTCTCGGGATTAGAGATGGTGTGTTTGGGGGTGTAAAGGCTTTGGAGTGTTACCTTTGAGCATATCTTGTTATGAAATCTTAGGTTGTTGGATGAAACAGTAGTTCTGGGGTAATTAGCAGCTGCAATAGACTTTCTTACTCTGCAATGCAGAAGAGTTCAGTTGTTGATGGAAGGAAAAAAATCAATGGAATCTAAGTGTATAGAGGTTAAAACAGGTATTTTGGGCCAACTTTGCAGTGATAATTTGGGTGTTTTGTATTTGGACTTGCAATGAATCATTTTTGAGTCTAATTCTTAAAGAGAGGTAGTTTTTGGAAATTTTGTATGAGTTTGATGATTTTATTGGGAGTTTTTGTCATGATCTGCAGTTGTTTACTACAGAAGTAAACATTGTTGGAAGCTGAAGTCTTGGAGTTAAATCTTGGAAATTATTGATGATTTTGATGAATTTCAGACTTAGAATTAGAAGGTTAATTTGTTTGCTTCTAATAGATTATCATTTTTCATTCAATTCCCAACAATACAACAAATTGAAAGAGCTGACAAGCTGGATCAAATGGTAAATGAAAACTAACAGCAAGTGAAATGGCATAAGGAATAAAGTCTTAGTGTAAGTAAATTTCTTATGAATGCGGTGTCTAGATATCTGGAACTCAAGCACACACCGTTATTTAGACATAGCATTTATGAGAATCTGTGTTAAAGTGTGTGATGATTAGATTGGTATAATAAATACAAAACAGAACACGATCAAATGGTGAATGAAAGTAAAATGGTATGATAAATAAAATATATAAAATCTTACAGTAAACTAATTTCTTATGAATGCAGTGTCTGGATATCTGGAACTCAAGCACACACCGTTATTTAGACATAGCATTTATGAGAATCTGTGATAAAGTGTGCGATGATTAGATTGGTATAGTAAATACAAAACAGAACACGATCAAATGGTTAATGAAAGTAAAATGGTGTGATAAATAAAATATATAAAATCTTACAGTAAACTAATTTCTTGTGAATGCAGTGTCTGGATATCTGGAACTCAAGCACACACCGTTATTTAGACATTTGCATTTATTAGAATCTGTATTAAAGTGTGTGATGATTAATTTGGTATAGTAAATACAAAACAGAACGCAATCAAATGGTGAATGAAATATATCAGTAAGTAAAATGGTATGATAGATAAAATATATAAAATCTTACAGTAAACTAATTTCTTGTCTGGATATCTGGAACTCAAGCACACACCGTTATTTAGACATTGCAGTTACGAGAATCCTCTTCTATTAGGTGTTAAAATTGTCTTTCAGGTTCATAATTACAATTTCCCCACCTTTGTCGTCAGGTGTAATGATGTCTGGGTTGATTGTAGGGGTGGATAGGGCTTGGTATTCTTCAAATGACAGGTTCTGGTATGGAGATCTTTTGTTTTTCATTGTTTTGGGTACATTGATGGATTATTATGTTGATAAATGAATCTAAAAATAAGTTTTTGCCACTTGGTGGTGTCCATCCTGATGCGAGGTGGAAAGGATTGATATTATATTTTATAGAGCCTTTTACTTGACGAACATGAAATTCGATACATTGTAGGTAGTAAATGACCCCTATTACTTTGGAGGTCATGGGTCAAACTAGGAATAGTAATATATTATGTCTTCTATGTATTAAGGATCATTTGCTTAATCAACACCAAACTTGGTACATTAGTACCTCTTAAGAAGTACATGAGCCCATTTTATTTTGAGGTCACATGGACAGGGGTCAGTACACTCTGGACATAGAACATAGAATGATAGTCTTTTCAATATCTTGATATCCGTTTCCCTGACAGACTTTGTACACTGGTCCATCCTGATGTATGTATCTTTTTTTTCTTGATAATTTCAAGACTTAGTAATTCATTAATATGAATGACACAGTGCATAGGGGAGATATAGTTAGTGCCATAACTGTGAAAAAAATTTTTGGATACTATTAAGAAAAGTTTGTGATACCATTTGTTTTGAGTTCCAGATTATAAGTCTCAGTGTTTTTTAGAATTCAAACCATGCATGTCTTGCCAACTCCCCCCCTCCTCCCTATTTGATATTTCAAAACTATTACTGCAGGTAAAACATGTATGAATTTGACACATCTTTGATAGGAATGAAAGGGATTAGCATCCTTTTGGGTCCATTGAGGTGTCTGCACATATTATTGTTACTCTGATTAAGAGGAGCTTTGATTAATTGTGGGCTTTTAGAGTTCCAACACTGGTGGCCCTACCACCTGTGATTGAGGTTTTTCTAGAGATTGGAGTCCACCAGGAGACATGGCATTACTTGGTGGAGGATTGTGGGAAGACAATGGGTTCATTACTGTCCCAAACTCTTTCAAGGAGTTATGGCCCTTTAACTTAGATTTTTTGATTCAATTACGTATGTGGGCGTATAATGTACCGGTGTGGATTGCCATGTTTATGTATTTTTGGAAGCATGTAAAACACTGATGTCCATATTTGTTATCTGGTGTGGTGTCTGTTGAAAATTTGATGTCATTGATATTATTGTTCAATTTTCCATTGGCTTTTGTAATAGTCTTTCAGGTTCATAATTACAATTGCCCCATCTACGCAGACGATACTCCAGTAAATCTTGTGATTGAACCACTAGATAGTTGGACTGACATATTAAGTCGCATCGAAACAAGTTTGGACGATATCAGTGACTGGATGTGATCAAATCTTCTGAAAGTGAATCAGGATAAGACCGAATTGATTGTTTTCACCCCTAAACACCAGTGGAGAGACTTTTCGAACAGTCATCTTTATTTCATTGGTACTGTTGTCAGCGATGTTTCCTGTGTCAGAAACCTTGGTGTTATTTTTGATAAGACATTCACTATGGAGAAGCAAATAAGTACCACCGCTAAATCGTGCTTCTTCCACATTTGAAATATTGGATGCCTACTCTCATATATAGTGAACAATGCCTGTAAAACTTTAATCAACTCACTGGTCAGTTCAGGATTAGACTATGGAAATGTGATGTATGGACTGCCAGCCAACACAACAAATTACGTGCTCAGAACACAGCAGCTCGTGTTATATCTAGAACTAAGAAACCTGATTAGATCACTCCCACGCTTGTTACTCGTCATTGGCTACCTGTGCGCTACCAATACCAGTATAAAATTCTGATGTATGTTTTTAAATGTCTCCATGGCAGTGCAACAACTTATTTACAAGACTTAATTCATGTCTACCAACCAACACATTCACTGCAATCAGAGAACTGTGCGTTACTAGTGTAAGCTCACATTCGCAACAAGACGTATGTCGAGAGGCATTTTGACAAATCAGCTGCCACACTGGAACAACTTGCCCAGTCATTTGAGAAATGAACAATCCTTTTGTGTTTTTAAGAAATCTCTCAAAACACATCTTTTTAGACTGGTATATCAAGATTCTTAATTGTCTTTTATCGTGTATGAATTACTATTCAAACTGATCTTTATGATTGTGATTTTAAGTTATGAGCATGTTTTATATGTATTGGACATTTTTGTTTTTTATAGAAGCATAAGGAAAAAAAATGAAAAAAAAAAAATGAAAAAAAGAAAAAGAAGAATAAAAAAAAAAAGAAAAAGAAGAAAACAAAACAAATATGCAAAAAAAAAAAAAAAAAAAAGTAAGGTGTGATGTATATGTGATGTGAAAATTTAAAGAATGCTTAAATGAACCATGTTAGTCTTCTTATTTATCTTTGTGATATTAAATCTAATGTTTGTTTAAAATACTCCATTTAGCATTTTATGTGTAACTTTGCTTTGTTTGATGTGATATATTGTTTTATGCAAGTGCTTAGAGTAATAGTTGTAATGTTAGATAATGTGCTATATACATGTAAATACTTTGTAATAGTAATAATAATAATTTTGTTGCTCATATTTCCAACTGTATCCCTTCCTCCCTATTTCACAATTACATGTAGCACTTGAAATAGAATAGTAGTTATTTAAAATAGAGTTCTAGTAAATAAAATGATACATTAAGAATAGTGGTGACCAGTAGAGTTAATGCATTGGGTGAAATATTGAGTAAATGAAATACTGTACAGTAGCAAATATATTCGTCATCTTTTTTTTTCTTTTTTTTTTATTACTATTATTATTATTTGTGCCCTTTTTGCTCTCGGTGTCAATGAATGAATTCAGGACTACATGGGTGAAACTATTTTCTCTCCTTGAAGATTTTTCTACTACACTTTTAAGATAAGAGATATAGTTCTGTAATTACTAGCAACTTCCTTCGACCCTTTTAGTGTACTAGATTTGCATTTGATACTTTCCATTAATTGTTAAAGTGACAAATTGAAAAATGTACTAAATGAAGATCTGCAAGTACTTGAGAAGCTTGAATTAAGTGTTGGGTTAACATTGTAGGGACCAGCTGCTTTATTGGTATTGATGATTTGTAAAACATTTTCGTCTTGGGAAGAAATTCATATTGTAGAAATTGTCGGAATTACCGTTGTGTACAGAAGAGAGGAAGTCAGTATTTGAGTCATCGACAACCGATTGAAAACAAAAGTATATACCGACTGATTAAATAGATTTATCTGTTTCGTTGTTCAATGGCAGGCAAACTGATTTATTAGCAACTATCAGTGGAGGATATATACTCTGTTTTTTTAATATACTTTTTTTTTATATTTAATTATTTTTTTATTGTTATTTTTTATAATTTTTTTATATACTAAGTTTTTTTGGTGTTCTTAATTTTTTGCAACGTACACCGCCAAAATTGTCTTGGAGAAAGATTGTTAGATGGTGGTCTGCTCCAATAAAGTGTACAGGTGGCCAGTTTTTCCAATGTATTGAACATTTTGGCATTTAATTCCATCCATTACTGAAGTACTGTTGCAGTGTAAGATTTGTGTTACTTAGAATTTTTTGTGGAAGAAATTTGGATGTTTTTAATATTCCTGACAAATAGGTATATTTGGCAATTCTCGTACATGGTTAGCTTCCAGCTTCCAGTGTTTGGAGTATTATTATTGAATTTGGAATGCACCAGGGTGATTTTTAGGTTGGGGACTCTTCTGTGTGCTATGATTATTTTCCTCATTAATTCCTTTGTGTCTGGGTTCCCCACCCCCCTCCTCCCCAAGATTGTCCTGAATTTGTTAATGTTTGATCAGAAATCTGGTTTTAACTTGTTGAACATGGTCACTAAAGGTATTTTTGTGATTTATTGTTTTCGGTGCATTTGTGTTATGAGTGTATGTGCATATTACAAGGAAAATGCTGTCCCAAACTCTTTCAAGGAGTTATGGCCCTTTAACTTAGATTTTTTGATTCAATTACGTATGCGGGCGTATAATGTACCGGTGTGGATTGCCATGTTTTTGTATTTTTGGAAGCATGTAAAACACTGATGTCCATATTTGTTATCTGGTGTGGTGTCTGTTGAAAATTTGATGTCATTGATATTATTGTTCAATTTCCCATTGGCTTTTGTAATAGTCTTTCAGGTTCATAATCACAATTGCCCCACCTATGCAGACGATACTCCAGTAAATCTTGTGATTGAACCACTAGATAGTTGGACTGACATATTAAGTCGCATCGAAACAAGTTTGGACGATATCAGTGACTGGATGTGATCAAATCTTCTGAAAGTGAATCAGGATAAGACCGAATTGATTGTTTTCACCCCTAAACACCAGTGGAGAGACTTTTCGAACTGTCATCTTTATTTCATTGGTACTGTTGTCAGCGATGTTTCCTGTGTCAGAAACCTTGGTGTTATTTTTGATAAGACATTCACTATGGAGAAGCAAATAAGTACCACCGCTAAATCGTGCTTCTTCCACATTTGAAATATTGGATGCCTACTCTCATATATAACGAACAATGCCTGTAAAACTTTAATCAACTCACTGGTCAGTTCAGGATTAGACTATGGAAATGTGATGTATGGACTGCATGTTCAGAACACAGCAGCTCGTGTTATATCTAGAACTAAGAAACCTGATTAGATCACTCCCACGCTTGTTACTCGTCATTGGCTACCTGTGCGCTACCAATACCAGTATAAAATTCTGATGTATGTTTTTAAATGTCTCCATGGCAGTGCAACAACTTATTTACAAGACTTAATTCATGTCTACCAACCAACACATTCACTGCGATCAGAGAACTGTGCATTACTAGTGTAAGCTCACATTCGCAACAAGACGTATGTCGAGAGGCATTTTGACAAATCAGCTGCCACACTGGAACAACTTGCCAATGGAACAACTTGCCCAGTCATTTGAGAAATGAACAATCTTTTTGTGTTTTTAAGAAATCTCTCAAAACACATCTTTTTAGGCTGGTATATCAAGATTCTTAATTGTCTTTTATCGTGTATGAATTACTATTCAAACTGATCTTTATGATTGTGATTTTAAGTTATGAGCATGTTTTATATGTATTGGACATTTTTGTTTTTTATAGAAGTATAAGACAAAAAAATGAAAAAAGAAAAAAAATGAAAAAAGAAAAAGAAGAAAAAAAAAAGAAAAAGAAGAAAACAAAACAAATATGCAAAAAAAAGAAGAAAAAAAGTAAGGTGTGATGTATATGTGATGTGAAAATTTAAAGAATGCTTAAATGAACCATGTTAGTCTTCTTATTTATCTTTGTGATGTTAAATCTAATGTTTGTTTAAAATACTCCATTTAGCATTTTATGTGTAACTTTGCTTTGTTTGATGTGATATATTGTTTTATGCAAGTGCTTAGAGTAATAGTTGTAATGTTAGATAATGTGCTATATACATGTAAATACTTTGTAATAGTAATAATAATAATTTTGTTGCTCATATTTCCAACTGTATCCCTTCCTCCCTATTTCACAATTACATGTAGCACTTGAAATAGAATAGTAGTTATTTAAAATAGAGTTCTAGTAAATAAAATGATACATTAAGAATAGTGGTGACCAGTAGAGTTAATGCATTGGGTGAAATATTGAGTAAATGAAATACTGTACAGTAGCAAATATACTCGTCTTTTTCTTTTTTTTTTTTTTTTATTATTATTATTATTATTTGTGCCCTTTTTGCTCTCGGTGTCAATGAATGAATTCAGGACTACATGGGTGAAAATATTTTCTCTCCTTGAAGATTTTTCTACTACACTTTTAAGATAAGAGATATAGTTCTGTAATTACTAGCAACTTCCTTCGACCCTTTTAGTGTACTAGTATTGCATTAGATACTTTCCATTAATTGTTAAAGTGACAAATTGAAAAGTATACTAAATGAAGATCTGCAAGTACATGAGAAGCTTGAATTAAGTGTTGGGTTAACATTGTAGGGACCAGCTGCTTTATTGGTATTGATGATTTGTAAAACATTTTCGTCTTGGGAAGAAATTCATATTGTAGAAATTGTCGGAATTACCGTTGTGTACAGAAGAGAGGAAGTCAGCATTTGAGTCATCGATAACCGATTGAAAACAAAAGTATATACTGACTGATTAAATAGATTTATCTGTTTCGTTGTTCAATGGCAGGCAAACTGATTTATTAGCAACTATCAGTGGAGGAGATATACTCTGTTTTTTTAATATACTTTTTTTTATTATTTAATTATTTTTTTATTGTTATTTTTTATAATTTTTTTTATATACTAAGTTTTTTTGGTGTTCTTAATTTTTTGCAACGTACACCGCCAAAATTGTCTTGGAGAAAGATTGTTAGATGGTGGTCTGCTCCAATGAAGTGTACAGGTGGCCAGTTTTTCCAATGTATTGAACATTTTGGCATTTAATTCCATCCATTACTGAAGTTCTGTTGCAGTGTAAGATTTGTGTTACTTAGAATTTTTTGTTGAAGAAATTTGGATGTTCTTAATATTCCTGACAAATAGGTATATTTGGCAATTCTCGTACATGGTTAGCTTCCAGCTTCCAGTGTTTGGAGTATTATTATTGAATTTGGAATGCACCAGGGTGATTTTTAGGTTGGGGACTCTTCTGTATGCTATGATTATTTTCCTCATTAATTCCTTTGTGTCTGGGTCCCCCCACCCCCCTCCTCCCCAAGATTGTCCTGAATTTGTTAATGTTTGATCAGAAATCTGGTTTTAACTTGTTGAACATGGTCACTAAAGGTATTTTTGTGATTTATTGTTTTCGGTGCATTTGTGTTATGATTGTATGTGCATATTACAAGGAAAATGCTGTCCCAAACTCTTTCAAGGAGTTATGGCCCTTTAACTTAGATTTTTTGATTCAATTACGTATGCGGGCGTATAATGTACCGGTGTGGATTGCCATGTTTTTGTATTTTTGGAAGCATGTAAAACACTGATGTCCATATTTGTTATCTGGTGTGGTGTCTGTTGAAAATTTGATGTCATTGATATTATTGTTCAATTTCCCATTGGCTTTTGTAATAGTCTTTCAGGTTCATAATCACAATTGCCCCACCTATGCAGACGATACTCCAGTAAATCTTGTGATTGAACCACTAGATAGTTGGACTGACATATTAAGTCGCATCGAAACAAGTTTGGACGATATCAGTGACTGGATGTGATCAAATCTTCTGAAAGTGAATCAGGATAAGACCGAATTGATTGTTTTCACCCCTAAACACCAGTGGAGAGACTTTTCGAACTGTCATCTTTATTTCATTGGTACTGTTGTCAGCGATGTTTCCTGTGTCAGAAACCTTGGTGTTATTTTTGATAAGACATTCACTATGGAGAAGCAAATAAGTACCACCACTAAATCGTGCTTCTTCCACATTTGAAATATTGGATGCCTACTCTCATATATAACGAACAATGCCTGTAAAACTTTAATCAACTCACTGGTCAGTTCAGGATTAGACTATGGAAATGTGATGTATGGACTGCCAGCCAACACAACAAATTACATGTTCAGAACACAGCAGCTCGTGTTATATCTAGAACTAAGAAACCTGATAAGATCACTCCCACGCTTGTTACTTGTCATTGGCTACCTGTGCGCTACCAATACCAGTATAAAATTCTGATGTATGTTTTTAAATGTCTCCATGGCAGTGCAACAACTTATGTACAAGACTTAATTCATGTCTACCAACCAACACATTCACTGCGATCAGAGAACTGTGCGTTACTAGTGTAAGCTCACATTCGCAACAAGACGTATGGCGAGAGGCATTTTGACAAATCAGCTGCCACACTGGAACAACTTGATATCAAGATTCTTAATTGTCTTTTATCGTGTATGAATTACTATTCAAACTGATCTTTATGATTGTGATTTTAAGTTATGAGTATGTTTTATATGTATTGGACATTTTTGTTTTTTATAGAAGTATAAGAAAAAAAAATGAAAAAAGAAAAAGAAGAAAAAAAAAAAGAAAAGAAGAAAACAAAACGAATATGCAAAAAAAAAAAAGAAAAAAAAAGTAAGGTGTGATGTATATGTGATGTGAAAATTTAAAGAATGCTTAAATGAACCATGTTAGTCTTCTTATTTGTCTTTGTGATATTAAATCTAATGTTTGTTTAAAATACTCCATTTAGCACTTTATGTGTAACTTTGCTTTGTTTGATGTAATATATTGTTTTATGCAAGTGCTTAGAGTAATAGTTGTAATGTTAGATAATGTGCTATATAAATACTTTGTAATAGTAATAATAATAATTTTGTTGCTAATTGCTCATATTTCCAACTGTATCCCTTCCTCCCTATTTCACAATTACATGTAGCACTTGAAATAGAATAGTAGTTATTTAAAATAGAGTTCTAGTAAATAAAATGATACATTAAGAATAGTGGTGACCAGTAGAGTTAATGCATTGGGTGAAATATTGAGTAAATGAAATACTGTACAGTAGCAAATATACTCGTCTTCTTTTTTTTTTTTTTATTATTCTTATTATTATTAATTGTGCCCTTTTTGCTCTCGGTGTCAATGAATGAATTCAGGACTACATGGGTGAAACTATTTTCTCTCCTTGAAGATTTTTCTACTACACTTTTAAGATAAGAGATATAGTTCTGTAATTACTAGCAACTTCCTTCGACCCTTTTAGTGTACTAGTATTGCATTAGATACTTTCCATTAATTGTTAAAGTGACAAATTGAAAAGTGTACTAAATGAAGATCTGCAAGTACATGAGAAGCTTGAATTAAGTGTTGGGTTAACATTGTAGGGACCAGCTGCTTTATTGGTATTGATGATTTGTAAAACATTTCCGTCTTGGGAAGAAATTCATATTGTAGAAATTGTCGGAATTAACGTTGTGTACAGAAGAGAGGAAGTCAGTATTTGAGTCATCGACAACCGATTGAAAACAAAAGTATATACTGACTGATTAAATAGATTTGATTTATCTGTTTCGTTGTTCAATGGCAGGCAAACTGATTTATTAGCAACTATCAGTGGAGGATATATACTCTGTTTTTTTAATATACTTTTTTTTATATTTAATTATTTTTTTATTGTTATTTTTTATAATTTTTTTATATACTAAGTTTTTTTGGTGTTCTTAATTTTTTGCAACGTACACCGCCAAAATTGTCTTGGAGAAAGATTGTTAGATGGTGGTCTGCTCCAATGAAGTGTACAGGTGGCCAGTTTTTCCAGTGTATTGAACATTTTGGCATTTAATTCCATCCATTACTGAAGTACTGTTGCAGTGTAAGATTTGTGTTACTTAGAATTTTTTGTGGAAGAAATTTGGATGTTTTTAATATTCCTGACAAATAGGTATATTTGGCAATTCTCGTACATGGTTAGCTTCCAGCTTCCAGTGTTTGGAGTATTATTATTGAATTTGGAATGCACCAGGGTGATTTTTAGGTTGGGGACTCTTCTGTATGCTATGATTATTTTCCTTATTAATTCCTTTGTGTCTGGGTCCCCCCACCCCCCTCCTCCCCAAGATTGTCCTGAATTTGTTAATGTTTGATCAGAAATCTGGTTTTAACTTGTTGAACATGGTCACTAAAGGTATTTTTGTGATTTATTGTTTTCGGTGCATTTGTGTTATGATTGTATGTGCATATTACAAGGAAAATGCTGTCCCAAACTCTTTCAAGGAGTTATGGCCCTTTAACTTAGATTTTTTGATTCAATTACGTATGCGGGCGTATAATGTACCGGTGTGGATTGCCATGTTTTTGTATTTTTGGAAGCATGTAAAACACTGATGTCCATATTTGTTATCTGGTGTGGTGTCTGTTGAAAATTTGATGTCATTGATATTATTGTTCAATTTTCCATTGGCTTTTGTAATAGTCTATCAGGTTCATAATTACAATTCCCCCACCTTTGTCGTCAGGTGTAATGATGTCTGGGTTGATTGTGGGGGTGGATAGGGTTTGGTATTCTTCAAATGACAGGTTCTGGTATGGAGATCTTTTGTTTTTCATTGTTTTGGGTACATTGATGGATTATTATGTTGATAAATGAATCTAAAAATAAGTTTTTGCCACTTGGTGGTGTCCATCCTGATGCGAGGTGGAAAGGATTGATATTATATTTTATAGAGCCTTTTACTTGACAAACATGAAATTCGATACATTGTAGGTAGTAAATGACCCCTATTACTTTGGAGGTCATGGGTCAAACTAGGAATAGTAATATATTATGTCTTCTATGTATTAAGGATCATTTGCTTAATCAACACCAAACTTGGTACATTAGCACCTCTTAAGAAGTACGTGACCCCATTTTATTTTGAGGTCACATGGACAGGGGTCAGTACACTCTGGACATAGAACATAGAATGACAGTCTTTTCAATATCTTGATATCCATTTCCCTGACAGACTTTGTACACTGGTCCATCCTGATGTATGTATCTTTTTTTTCTTGATAATTTCAAGACTTAGTAATTCATTAATATGAATGACACAGTGCATAGGGGAGATATAGTTAGTGCCATAACTGTGAAAAAATTTTTTGGATACTATTAAGAAAAGTTTGTGATACCATTTGTTTTGAGTTCCAGATTATAAGTCTCAGTGTTTTTTAGAATTCAAACCATGCATGTCTTGCCAACCCCCCCCCCCCCCCCCCCCCCCCCCCCCCCTCCTCCCTATTTGATATTTCAAAACTATTACTGATGGTAAAGCAGGTAAAACATGTATGAATTTGACACATCTTTGATAGGAATGAAAGGGATTAGCATCCTTTTGGGTCCATTGAGGTGTCTGCACATATTATTGTTACTCTGATTAAGATGAGCTTTGATTAATTGTGGGCTTTGAGAGTTCCAACACTGGTGGCCCTACCACCTGTGATTGAGGTTTTTCTAGAGATTGGAGTTCACCAGGAGACATGGCATTACTTGTTGGAGGATTGTGGGAAGACAATGGGTTCATCGGGAGACTTGGCATTACTTGGTGAAGGATTGTGGGAAGACATCGAGTTCATAGGGACACATGGTATTACTTGGTGGAGGATTGTGGGAAGACAATGAGTTCATAGGGACACATGGTATTACTTGGTGGAGGATTGTGGGAAGACGAGTTCATCGGGAGACATGGCATTACTTGGTGGAGGATTGTGGGAAGACAACGAGTTCATCAGGAGACCTGGCATTACTTGGTGGAGGAGTGTGGGAACACAATGTTTCTGAGGTACGTAACTTCGAAATGAGCAAACAATATATAACACCGAAGGTATCCATGGCAACCCCGAAACGGTCATAATTGCACCTTAGTGTGATATTGTACATATTGAAATTCCATGTACTGATGTAAAATATTTAGAACTAAATGTATTGAGATTTCTTTGATACAAGTAAAATAATCCATATAACGTTGAAGTGAAATGCCAGGACTGTCCATTAACTATTCATCATATTCTAGATAGGTCATTGAACAGTCTATTTTGATTCTGCATACCACAGTAATATTTTATGATCTACAGCATCTGTTACCTTGCAAATTGTTTTTCCAATGACATACTTAGATATATTAAGTACAATTGAGAAAAGAACACTTTTCTTCAAACCATCTCTTCAACCTCTAGCATGGTTGCAGTGAGATATATATGATACACTATGTTGACGTACCAGAGCTGCGTTAACCAGTCCAGTGACCAAAAGAGGATGATCAAAAAGATTTATCAGGCAGCAATGCCCCCCTTCTCTTCGTCTTTATTTGATACGTAATTTGTATGTGATGTTGAGTTGGTTAGTATATTTTACCTAAAGTTGAAGCTTATTGTACATGGTTTTCTACTAAAGTAAAAAAGCACTCTTGGTATTGTAATTAGTATTTTGATCTGTATGGATTGACGCTGTAATGCTTATTCATAAAATATGAATTGAATTGAAACACCAATTTCAGTGAATGACTTTGTTTAAACTAGTGTACAGCAGACTAAAAATCTGTCATTTATATCTGCCATGTAAGCAACTGAACATCTAGAGGAAGAAATAGCTAGAAATATATACTAGGAAAAATATCAATTTTGTTATGATGCAATATGGTTGATTTGTGGAGTGTCAGGTTTGTGAGGGTTATCTGGAAATAATCCTAGATAGAAACATGTATTTTACTAGGTAAAAACTGTATGAATTTTTACACATCTTTGATAGGAATGAAAGGGATTAGCATCCTGTGTTGGTCCAATGAAGTGTCTGTACATATTATTGTTAATCTGAGTAAGATGAGCTATGATTAATTGTGGGCTTTTAAAATTCAAACACTGGTGGCCCTGCCACCTGTGATTGAGGTTTTTCTAGAGATACGAGTCCACAAGGAGACATGGCATCATTTGGTGGAGGATTGTGGGAAGACAATGGATTCATCAGAAGACCTGGCATTACTTGGTGGAGGATTGTGGAAAGACAATGGATTCATTAGGAGACCTGGCATCACTTGGTGGAGGATTGAGGGAAGAAAATGAGTTCATCAGGAGACATGGCATCACTTGGTGGTAGATTGTGGGAAGAAAATGGATTCATCAGAAGACATGGCATCACTTGGTGGAGGATTGTGGGAAGACTGAGTTTATCAGGAGACATGGCATCACTTGATGGAGGATTGTGGGAATTTTCACGTATGGACTAGTTTTGGTTTCGAAGAAATACATTAATTAAGTAATAAAACTCCCGAAACCCCCTACCAAACTACAGATGTGCAACCCTTCTGAAATTCATTAAATAAACAAGCATTATTAGAGTATTGCAGGCAATACAAAGTCCCCTACCGAGAGGATTATTCAGTCCAAAGTAGGTCAAGCATAACGAACCTCAAACTTGATCTGTAACTATCCAAGACAATGCCACATATAAAATTTCATTTGAATATCTTCATCCAATTCGACGAAAAGTCCGGAAAACTGATTGGAAATCACTGACAGACAAACCGATGATAAATGGTAGGGGACCAATAATCTGCTGCAAGAATATTTACTGGAATTAGGGTAGATTTTCCTAGAAGTTTAATATTTAAGGAATTTGGAAGAAAATTCATAAGTTTAGTTTCAATAAATTGTCTATCAAAATTAAGATAATAATATTAGATTAATAATCATGGTTTTCATTCCTTCAAAACCATACTTGACTGCTTTGGAAGATAAATGCACGGCAGTGGTGGATTTAGAGGGGACCAGTCCCTTGTTTTAGCTACAAATTTGCAAAATAACATTAGTGAAACTTCAGATTTGGCACCGAAATTGCTGAATATTTTTACCGATACTTGACATTCACAGGTTCCCCCCTTTTGAAAATCTGGATCCGCCACTACACGGTATATAAGTATTTAGAACAAAACCACAACACCGAGATTAAGATATCTTGTGTATTGCTAACACCGAACGCTGCTATTTTCCCCAAGTTTTCAACATCTGAACAAAATATGATAGCTTAATGCTGAAGTGTGTAATCTTAAGGTCAATTCAATAAATTTCCATATAGGTGCACATTTTATCCTTTTGTGGTGTAAACAGATTTTTTATCACTTGCAGTTCTTTTACCTCTTTCCATGTTGTATTCTTGCAACACTTTTACCCTTTCCATATTGCACTATTCCTTTCCATATTGTATTCTTGCAGTACGTAACCTCTTTCAATAATAACTATAGATGTGTATGCATTCAGCAATAAATGTTATCTCAGTGTCTCTTTTTCTCTCCAGCGTCTGATTGTATATTTTGTCATATTGCTTGAATTCAATTCTTTTAAGATTTATGGAGAAGTTTCGGCATGGTTATATATACTACAGCTAGATTCATAGCCTGTGTAATGCAATATTAAAGATAACTAATTGACATTTTTCAGACTCCGAGGTGACCTGCCAACAAAAAACTAAGCGGATTCAATCTTCTTTAATGAAGGAACAGTTTCATATATGTCAAGCCAACTTTTGTACTGAAAGCAACCAAGTATTGAACAGAATTGATCTTAAAGCAGAATCAGTAGACTTGTAGCCAAGCAAAAGAAGCAACCATTGTACATCAACAAGGCATCTCCACTTGACAGTTGTTGTGAGTGTTAATACAGTGTTATTATTGTTACAAAAATGAAGCATGAAGTGCGACTGCCCAGAAATCTGAAGTTACAAGTTCATGAATATTTATTATTTCTTTGTTGCAGCTCATGTTCAATGACCAAGTGGACCAGAGTGCCAGTTCAGCGATTCTGCAGTTGTGAAGTTATCCCGGTTTGAGCTGCGTGGCCGTATTTCCGTGGATTGTTTCTAAATATCATGAACTGTGTATATAGCAAGAACTATTTATAATACCAGGTTTTCATTTGACCTAGGAGTTCAAAGATCGCCACTACGTAAATGCACTTTACGTACAATTTATTTCGTATAGGGACAGAACAAACGTCTTTTCTAGTAACTTTAAAAACATAAAATGACAATGAAGGCAACCGATACCAAATCTCCATCACTGAAACTCGGACACGGTCAGGTATAATCTATGAAGCTGGGAAACCTCTTGAAGGGTGTACCGTCAACAGCGTGTGGACCTATGACTTTCATTCAGAACTCTTACGGGATAAAGGGTCATAATATTCACCTTCAGCGACCTTGGGGATTTGAAAGTAACAAAGGTTACATCCATGGCACACAGAGGAACAGTTTGTAGAACACCATGTGTAGATGTACTGAATATGAAAATAATCATACATTAAGATTTGATATCATGTTATTGACTAAGTGCTTCCCATGTATTTGAATAGAGTCTTTTAGCACACACAAGGGTATGTTTGTGTGTGTGTATACGTTACTTAGCATCTCATTCTGTGCTATTTATAGTTGCATACATTTTATTATTTATTTAGCCTTTCATTTTCCTTTTGATACCAATGAAAGTTAAGGTAGTTCACTACACCAAGACTTATACTCGTTATAACACAAAGTCACAAGATGGCGATTTAATTGTTTTGTGAAATTGTATGTATCAATCGATTTAGTTGTTTGCCGAAGTCCTATGATACCGCGATACTTAAAAATTTCAATTCATTTTAATATCTGTTGGCCTGATTTCACTCAATTGTTAATGTTTTGTAAATATCTTATAAAACTGTTTTTATTCATATAAATAAACAGATATAAATATAATTGCTTGTCGATTGTGAGGCCATATCTGTATACTTTTGAAAACGAGGGTACTACGATACCGTGCTATTTACAAAAATGCAGCGAATGGTGTCCTAATATTGCTACTTTTGTTTAAAAGGATGTCATTTTGTGAAATGTTAAATTGGGGTAAAATTAATAAACGAATAAATAAATTTGAGCAATTTTAATAGAGTGAAATAAAATGTTCCAAAATGTAAAAGAGCAAAAATTAAGAAAAGTGACTTTAAAAATGCTGAATCTTCACTCGTTTTAAATTCAAAGACCGTATTTTCCAAAATTTTGAACATTTTTACTATATGACTTAAGGGCCTCTTGTTCTTTTTTGTATTGCAATTCACCATGTTGTGAATATATTTATTTTTACATATTTTATCGTGTACATTTTTTTGTTGTTATCTATTTACAATTTCTGTATGGAGTTGCATTTACAATTACAGAGTTTCTTACACTCGCATTCATGTACACCGAGCTCTGTGAATGTGTCTGGTTTTTCAAGATTCTTGTAAAATGACACACAAAACACACGAAACATTTTTAATTGTGTGGAAATACGAATACTTGTGGATGCGCTAGGTCGGTATGCATTGTAATGGAAATTAAAAACTACAAGTTAATTGCCCTTCATTTTCTTATTTTCTATTTCTTAATTTCTTTTTATTAGCCATAAAGATTCAGATTTTAACACGAAATAACATTTTTTTTTTCCAGACGTTGACAATAGGTACATGCGAGTGTAAGGAACGATAACTCTGGTTATGATCCTGAAACTAAAGTGACTTAATTTGATGTCATGGAATTCAATGATGTTTTAATTTTTTATACATTTATCATGAACCCTCATTATTTTCAGACTGTTAAAAAAACATTTGTTGATATTAGGCTGTGTTGATCAACAGTCAATTACAAAATCATTCAGCATAGTTCATACTGATAATGTCTGCAGTTTACTTTGAATGTTGATCTGTTACCTGATGTGATTGCACACCTTGATGAATCTATAGGTAATGGTGTTCTTGCTGCCCCCTTGTCTGACTATCACCATTTTCTGTAATATGTGTCTGTACTTAGAAATGAATTTAGTACCCCCCCCCCCCCTTTTTTTTTATACGGAGGAAGTGTAGAAAATTTGAATATTTAGTTTTTTACCATAGCGAATGCCGAAATATCCTAATATCTAATTATTGTTTTTCAATTACCGATTAGAATTGACAATAGTAAAAGACATAAATATAAATACGGACATCCTTTATTCAGGTTTTTAGTCAGATATCTTGCATGTATTTATTCATTGTTTTTTAAATAACAGGCGTGCAGTGTAGTACGCATTAGTGGTTATAATATAGGTACCTATCGTATTCTATCTCTCCTGCTTCCTGACCATTACTGAATATTGATCAACAGTAGCTACGTTTCCTATTGTAGGAACGATCCTTACAGTATTATGAAATGATTTGATAATTTCATTAGCATCGGGTCTGCTTTTGATGAATCTTGTTGCTTTCAGTAGACAGCAATGCGATGATGGTGCTAAGATTTTTTATTTTTTTTTTATGGTTTTTGTTTTTTGAATGCATGTAATGTCATTTTATTGTTCACGACATGAAGTTTATTAATGAGTATTCATTGCAGTAGTGTGAAGTGGTGTTGTGAAGGGACAATGAATCCTCTTGATGTTATGTTTTTCCTATTTACATGTAATGTGTTTTAAATGATAGTAATGTATTTGGGTACGGCCTGCTTTTAATTTATATTTCACACCACCTCGATGTTTGCAGACAAATTATAAAATCTTATCTTGTTTGTAAAATAAAGTGAGAAAATGAATTACAATTATTATTCTTGATTTATTTGAGGCAACGGAAATACTATAGATAGAATTGAATTGTCGACCGAGGTTGCTAGAAGTACAATGATCTAACAAAGTGATCCAATAAAGAAAAACACACGCACACAAAAATAATAAAATACCCCTCCACCACCCCACCACCCCCCCCAAAAAATTCTAAAATACAAGAACGCTTCAGTTTGAATTGGCCTAACCGCCGGGTACAACATTCTGGTTAGCGAACATGGACGCCCATAAATACAGTCGGTCTGAAATACAAGATATAAAATTGGCCATAGCTCAGTCAGTTCTCCATTAATGAGTGACACTTTGGATAAATGAATTTGGAGGTATGAACTATAAGAGATGTTTTTTATGATACATTTGATTCCTTAATTCAATTTTTTCAATAGGAAGGTGCATGTACTGAAATCCACAATCTGAAGTGAGAGACCAAAAGAACTTTAGCTTGGACTCTGACAAAACTCTCAGGATCCACTCCTATGCAGTAATGTTTTGTGTGTACCCTAGACCCCCATAACAGCAAAGAAAGAAACCTCAGAAAAAATTACGACTTTTACTCCCAAGAAATCAACTTGACGCACGCTGCAACGGTATCGGGTCGCAGAAGATACGAAAGAAATTATATTCTATTATTATTATTTAGATCGGACTGACGATATGAAGTTTGTACGTAAATTCCTTCGCGGTGAAGAATTAATGGTAAAATCATGACGTCATACTTTAATTAATTAATTTAATTCTTATAGTAAGCAAAATTCGTCGGTAGAAACAACTTTGCAGAGGATAACGACTTTAAAAAGAGTTCTCATGCACTTGTCTTGACTCACCTCCCTTTATCACCTAAATATCAATTCCATATATTACTAGTTGTGTGAAATCTGCATATATACAAAAGGCTGCAAACTCTTTTCGTATTCCATACAAGTGAAATAAATTGAACCCGAAACAACGTAGTACAAATTGACAACTATAATGTTTATTGCATTTTAGTTAATTTTGAACACAAGCGGTATTCTCGAGAGATTATACATACTGGGGTGAAAAATCACCAATAAACAATATATTTCCGGAATAATTATAATTAATAATAAACCGTTTCAAACTACGAGAAATTAATCATAATAGTTATTTACATTAAATATGAAATGCCTTATATATTTAATTACATTATACCAATTTTTTGAGATACAACTGGAATGAAATTACACATTATTTGGATAGGCTATTTTTTTCTTTAATCATAAGGTAGATCTTTTATATATATATATATATATATACCTCAGTACAGTTGATTTGGTAAAATTGAAAATTAAATGAATATTATTATTATAACAAATATTTTAATACACAGATAATAAATATAAAAAATTAATTAATAAATAGGTAAATGAATAAATAAATTTTACAAATATGTTGTTTGCAATTATATCGGGAATTTTCCTACTTTGTTATAAAGTACATGCAAGGTCAATAAGTAAACGAATACAAACTTGATATTTTGGCAAAAGTACAAAAATATGGACAATACATTATACCAAGGTCAGAACGTGGCACACGGATCTTTCCAGTATGTGGGGTGTCAGCAAGGTCAGCTAACCTTACTTGGAAAGGTATGTGAGGCACGGATGACCACTAGGGTATATAAACGACAGATCTCAGATGGGCACTTATCCTTGATAACTGCCATCTGAGATTCTATTCAATATTTTAAGGTACATCGCCCGCCCAAGGGTAGGGGCAAGCTTATCCCATTGGAATTGGAATGGGTGCAATAGCAATTGCTAGGTGGATTACGCAATAATTCATTTGGTTAGATTGCACCTGTTCTAATCCCATTGAGTTAAGGCTCTGCTACTTGACGAAGCTAGTCCAAATATAGACAGGCCTTAACAACCGCCACCCCGAACCATCGTAATAAATTGGGGAAAATCATTATTGTAATAAAGTGGTGGAGAGATTGCGCCTATTCTAATCCCATTGGGTTAAGCTCTACCAACCCCCCACCACCAGAGTTATTGTAATAAATTGGTGGAGATGATCCTTCAATGGACCCAGTCCTCTCGTCGCCAGTAAGTCGATCTTCTGAAGAGCGAGCGAATGCAATGGCCGACATCTTTCGCATAATTTATTCGCCCTACCGAAGCTGTTTTTGACTCGCCTCGCTATGTCTTTCCCCCCGATTTGATTATGATTAAGACCGTAAGACAGTTTCGAACACAAATTATCAGTGCTTTTAAGATGGCGTGGAAGATAGCGACCACCACTGCTCGAATTAAGTGATGTAGATTGGGAAAAGAGTGACTAAAGTGCTACCGAAATTAACTCGATTACCGATAACGGCCATGCTTTACGGAGGATCATTCAAGTACACGCGATCTTAGAAGATAGCTGTTGTGTATATATTCTCTATGTGTATGTAAGTGCGTTAATTTAGTAAACAGAAAATTTTCACCGATCGGATTTTAAAAATATGCTGCTTGAGGATTGAAATAATTGTGAATGTTTTATTGTTTACATTATTATAATTGACGGGTTTACATCAAACGCTCTGAATAGAAATGTGATATTGGAAAAATACGAAGACCACGGCAATACTGGGGTTAGTAGTCCTCTTGGACACATGTCCCGTGGATCCAAATGACAACTGGCGGAGGGCGTTTCGATTTTGAGGATGGAAGGACATATTGCAGGGGTTGGGAAAATGGAAAAGGCTCCTAAAGAATATATAGATGATATGATTCAAAAAGTTAAATAAGTTCAGGAAAACCATTTTACATAGTCAAAATCAACCCTAATCATTCCTATAGACTTCGTCACATTCATAATCACACTCCCCTCAAATCATCAATTCATGCCAATCGTATCAAATTATATAAGGATCCAAGGGATCATAGACCTCCTGTTATTGATCGTCCACCAGCACGTGGTAATGATCATCGCCAATTAACAGAACCGCGAAATGCGAATCAAAATACACAAACTCGTGATAGACGCGGTGTAACAGACAACACAACAGATAACGATAATTGGTACGAAGTTAATAGATTACTAAAATCTAGATGGAGAAATAAACAAAGAAAAATAAAGGGAATTATGATGATAAGAGAAAACACATAAAACGTGACATGATGTAAATAAATTAATAAAGGCCTCAAAGAAAAATAAAGGGAATTAGGGAGAATCTAGCAATAGCTGGGATGGAGTTTGTGCCCTTCATGTCATACTAAAATAATTTTTTTTAATTACAAAATTATTTTTTTTTTAACCCCGGAAACAAAATTTTATTTTAAGGTATGAAGGCTGGGTACATACTTTTCTTTCTAGTTGTTCTTCTATTGGTTCAACAATCCTTCCAAGATCAACAAAGGCTAAATTATGGAATAATTTTTCAAGCACATACTTGTTGATTTTGCGTCGGATGTATAAACGCATACATTCGAAATTCCTTTATATATAAATGTTACCATTGATGAAATGGTCAGATGTAAATTAACCAATCATCGATATTGTCTGGTTTTACATCAGTTATCAGATGGCATTGGTATTATTCGAGAGAAGTTAAAAACACAATTTGATGATACTAGAAATTTAGTTTAAGAAATGGTTCCTGAATTGAGAACACCTTTACGGTCTAGATCCAAAAGGGCATTATTACCTTTTGTGGGTGACCTTTCTCGAAGTATTTTTGAGATAGCATCGAATTTCTAGTACTTAGTTTTATTATTACACCTTTATCAATCAAAATAAATGTGTGTACTAACTATTTATAATTGAATGCATGTTTTCTTTAGATATATATATATATCAATGTATTTGTATACTATATGCAATGTGTGTATTACTAGTGTGTGTGATTATTTCATTCATACTATATTAATTTTTTTTATTAATGTAGATTAATTTTTCTTTTCCCCTTCTAATTGTATATATATAAAGGTACGTTAAGGAAATGAAGAAAACAAATAGAAGAATTTATTATAACATCAAGAATATTTGATTTCCTTAACGTATTCTTTAACAAAATCTCGCTTGTTAATCTTGAGGACAAGATTGATTTTAAAAAAAGAAAGAAGAATTTATTATAACAAATATTTTAATACACAGATAATAAATATAAAAAATTAATTAATAAATAGGTAAATGAATAAATAAATTTTACAAATATGTTGTTTGCAATTATATCGGGAATTTTCCTACTTTGTTATAAAGTACATGCAAGGTCAATAAGTAAACGAATACAAACTTGATATTTTGGCAAAAGTACAAAGATATGGACAATACATTATACCAAGGTCAGAACGTGGCACACGGATCTTTCCAGTATGTGGGGTGTCAGCAAGGTCAGCTAACCTTACTTGGAAAGGTATGTGAGGCACGGATGACCACTAGGGTATATAAACGACAGATCTCAGATGGGCACTTATCCTTGATAACTGCCATCTGAGATTCTATTCAATATTTTAAGGTACATCGCCCGCCCAAGGGCAGGGGCAAGCTTATCCCATTGGAATTGGAATGGGTGCAATAGCAATTGCTAGGTGGATTACGCAATAATTCATTTGGTTAGATTGCACCTGTTCTAATCCCATTGAGTTAAGGCTCTGCTACTTGACGAAGCTAGTCCAAATATAGACAGGCCTTAACAACCGCCACCCCGAACCATCGTAATAAATTGGGGAGAATCATTTTTGTAATATTATATTGAATATGAAATTTGATGATAATTTTACCAAATCAACATAGTACTGAGGGATCAAATGCCCTTCCCAACTTTATTTAATTTCCCACCCTTATTTCAATGCAATTTCGGTTAAAAAAATAAATAAATATATATATATATATATATATATATATATATATATATTTTATTAATGCATCAAATGTATTCCTTTAAAGACTGACCATCACGTGACCTCTAAGCAATCTCATTTGATCCCTCAGTACTATGTTGATTTGGTAAAATTATCATCAAATTTCATATTCAATATAATATTCATTTAATTTTCAAATATATATATACATACATACAACCATATATATATATATATATAAAAGGAAGTTTTCAGAATTTTAACTGAACTTGTTTTGCACATAACATAAAGAGTATCAAACACAGAGCGTTGTGTTTTTATATATTTTTTTTCTGAAGGTGGGGGTTGGGGGGGTTGAGAAAAAGTGATGAGACAGTCCTGCTGTGTCCACTTTCCCAGATGTTGGATTTCTTGTCTCCCATTTCTGTAATTTACAAAAAATGATAAAGAAAATCAAAGTTTTATGACATTGCATTCACTAAATAATTCAGTAAATATTTCTTTCTAGATATTTCAGCATATATTTTTTTGTAATAAAAAAAAAAAACAAACTTTAGAAGTTCTTTAAGTCCTCTTCTTTTGCTTTTTACAGTGTCCCCCCCCCCCCCCCCCCCTCCTTTTTTTTTTTTAAGTGGAAGGAAATCTGGGTTGCATTCCCAACTATTTCTTCATTGATCATCAATTTTTTGGAAATGTTATTTGGAAGGTCAAGAGGCTTAATCACTTTGTTTCCTGAAATTAAACTTCAAAGTTAAAACCTGTTCAGAATTTCAGACTTTAAAATATTTGAAATAAATAAATACTTATATTGTTTAAGTGACATTACATGGAGCAAGTCTGGAATTTTTATATACTTGGCTGTCGCCTTCCCATTGCATGCTTCATGGATGATTTGTACAACACATAAGCTGCTGATTTGACAATGCCCTTCCTTGTTTTTCTTTGGTATTTTGAGTTGCAGTTTGAATTACACTGGTTTCCACCTGTCTGAATATTGAGGCTGTCCTCTGATTTCACAAATAAGCAAAGTGTGGATATTACTGGAGGATTTTTTTTATAATTTTTTTTTCCTATCAACATGCTTTGAAAATGCAGTGACTTTGTGTTTCCATTATGACCTTGACCTTCAATTCTTATTGAATCTTATCTGGGTAGATCTAAAGATCCTTTCTTTGTCACAGATTTATAATAACTTATTCCTCTTCATTACCACAAAATATTGATGATTTGCTGAGGTTGCCCATATTTCCATAAGTAGTGATTGGGTTGTAACATGTATCATTACCAACAATTTCCAGGATATCAATATCTAAAGTTGAAATAATTTTTGAAACAAACTTAAATTTCCATTCCACAGACATATTTCAGTGTTAGAGATGATGTTTATTCTGATGAAAATGAAGAGAGAAACAAATACACTGGACAAGACAGTTACAATCTCCTGCTATGAGATTTCTTTGTACACCAAATTATGTAAAAATACCTATTTTGTTGTTCATTTTCCTAAGTCAAAGTAATAATGTTTGTCTTTCATGTTGTTTTTAAAAAAAATCATCAGCCTTCATGGAAGATCAAATCATTAAAATTGCATGTGATGCACATTATGTACTTAAAATTAGATCTCCTTTAAAAAACAACTTCAAGTCAAATGCCATGGTTAAAAAAGCAATATTGTAGATACTTGATAGTGGGTCCAAAATAGCTTATTTACCTTCTTCATGTTTAAGGAAACTTCCACCAAAACAACTTTATCATGCTGGGATTTTACAAAATTTACTTATTATATTTATAGCTTAATATAATTTTTAACATGATTAAAAAAAAAACTTACACCTTTATTCTTTACAATTATATTTAGTACCTTAATTTGTTAATTCAAACTGCTCAAACACACACAAGTAGATACAGCACCTGTGCATTTTATAATTAGTTCTGGTATAAACACTTATTGATCAATTGGATTTAATCTAATTGTTTAATTATCACTATCATTATACTTCCTTTCACCAAATCTAATCAAGCATTGCATTCCTCCTATTTTCATCATAAAACTACTGGTACCCACTCCGGCCTTAACCCCACTCCCCTTTCATGTATGTCAATTTAATAAAAAACTTTACAATATCAAGTTTGGGATGTACAAAATTATAATGACCATTTCAATGTAATGGAGTTGTGATACACCTAACTGCTTCAGATTTGCATATTTCATTCAAAAGCATAGATAATGGTAACAGTCACATATCTGATCCCACCTCTGATGTGTCTAGGGATCCATGCTTTCCCTACTCATAATTTTGTATTCTTCATGGGATTTATGCGATTGATCACTGTTCGTCATTTTCATTTTTTCATCCACCATAGCATTATGAAAGAAAGGAAAAGAGTTTTTCCTTCAACATCTCCGCATCGTTTGTTTTTGCCGCCATTACGCAGTAGCATTCCAGAAAAATTCTATTTACAGAATACGTCTCTTTCATTTCGTCCACTTTCGCGTGAGACTATGGGTTGTGTTCATCTGCCCGTATACTTTCATTGTTACCTACCTCAGAATTAGGCAAATTTGTATTTTTTATTCATACCTACCAGTGTACATGTGTGAAATTTGAGACCTGGAAGTTCAGTGTCATGAGATTTGTCACCATGTAAATGAGCTGCACCGTCTTTGGACAGTGACATTCTCAGGAACAAAAGACTCTGGCAATTTGGATGATATTGTGATCTGATTTTTCATTGTAATAAATAAAATGCTATGAAACTTACATGTTTTCCTTTTTCCTTATGTATGAAATGATTTCAAGGCATCATATTGACAATTTCTTCATAAGGGTAGATTCTACCCTGATTTCAAGGAGGACCCACAAAGTTGGTGAAAAATTATGGAAAACTGCTAAATATGTCATTTCACAGAAGTCTAAGCACCAACTTTCTGTGAGATTAAGAAAGAGACAGCATGTAGGAATCTAATAAATGGAGTGGTTCTTGATATGTTGTCCTTGCTGCTGATGTAGGTGAGATCACTTTAACCGCCCCATTGCACGAGGACATTAGGGACATGACCAGTGCCTCCCCATCTTTTCTGTTTACAAAGATCTTAGATAAGAATCACTCCAGCATTTTACTGCATCATCAAAGCTTAGACTCTACTGCATTGAACAGCACCAATTAATTTGAAAAATTCTGCAATTTGAAATTGGAAAACAGAGAATATCCCAATATGCCAAAGTTTAAGAAGGGCAATACCCAGGGTTTTCAAGTCAAATCTCTGCCTTATAATAAGGGTGTGCAGACAGAAAAAGTGAAAACTGTACCTGCTCCGTATAAGAGACTGTCTCCTGAGATGGATCAGGTAGTGAGGGACCCTCCGTCAGCTTCCGAGAGACGAGAAATGCTGCTGCGGCCAGGGTGTCACCATTTCTTAAGGCCCAGGAAGCTGGAGAGTAAAAGTCGAAATGACTGCTGGGATGTCCAAATGTCAGACAGGTAGTAAAATTTTATGAAAGTTAATAATTATGCATGAAATTTTCAAGATAATTTTGGCCAACAAACCAGCTTGTTATATGTTACATCACATGATATGAAAAATATAGCTTCCCAGAGAGTGCATTTCAAGAAATCCACAGCTAAATGTAAATACATGCAGTTATATGTAAACTAAGGCATGATACAAACAGTTATAACTCGTGCATCTAACTAAATACCAATTTGGAGGTATTTGAACAACATTCTTTAAAATTATGTCATTAGTAAGTGCTGTATGATAAAGTCAGCTAGTCTAAGGCAAGTAACTGCCAGCATACTCTGCACACTCAATACTTTATGTAAGAGAAAGGAATACTTTAACTATTCTTCTTAGGGCAAACCAGGACTCACACAGGCTGTTACACCTTGGCAAGACTGCAGCCATGTTTAATGAAGTGTTCCTCCTCCATAAGCAGGATCGGCCAGACTGTAATGGAACATTAACATGGGACTTGGACACAGAGGAGAGGCGTGGTCTTGCCACCCGAATGAGGATGAAATGTGCACAGTGTCAGTTCCTGTCTGGCATGTACAATTTGTACGAGGAGGTAGAGACCAAATCCCCAGGGAGAAAGGCTGCCACTGTAAACTACGGTGTACAAGTTGGCCTAAGTCCAACCCCTTTAGGAAATGATGGGCTAAGGAAAATTCTTCTTTCTACCAACACTCCTGCCCCTTCACGCAAGTCCCTACAAAAGTCCAGCAATAGAGTACTGGGCAAAATTGAGAACATAAATGAGGAGGATATGAGTCGAAGGTGTCACCAGCTGGTGGACGTCAACACCCTTAGGGGAAACGAGTCCCCACATACCATCTCTGTTCAGAGTGATGGTATGTACAACAACCCCCTGTACTCAGGGGTGGGCGAGACGCCTTTCCAGCCGGCGACACAAACTGTGTATTCTTTTGCAGAAAATGTCACCACAAAACACCAAAGAATAAAAGTGGTGACAAAAAATAAAATCTGCGCAAAACATGGCCATTTACTTGATGAGGGCACTGTTGACCACTGCTGTAGTCCTGGGGTATGTGGGGCAAACCTTCCAATGCATCACACCATAGGGGATGAGTTCACCTGGGCCAAGGAGGGAATGGCAGAACTCCTCAGTGAGACTGGCCTCGAGGTACAGGAGGTAACCACCGACCCGGACAGTGCAGCTGGTCGAGCGGCACATTCCCTGTACCAGGATGGGCTTCTGAAAAAACAGCCATTTCATTACATCGACACTCGTCATTTGTCCGAGAGCATAAGACAGTCTTACCTCCACTCTTTCTTGGGTAAACTATATCCGGTGTAAACAATCTGGGGGTTTGGCACTCTCATTCCTGTAGCACATTCCTTTTTTTTCCATTATTACGTCATGGCACTAAACCCCCATGTGGGTCCAAGGAGACGACTTAAAGGGGCGTCCTGTTTGCCGTGGGATGAGACCCGTGTTGGTGGAAGAGGGGATCCTGGTGGCTGAGGTTGATGGGTGTTAAGGTTACAACGCTCATTGACCAACACTCCACTTTGGCCCTAATTTCATCTAAACGGGAGGACGTGCTTGGCCCGGCATGTTCAATCGGCTGGTCACGCCTAGCTTGGACTTTATCTATACTTATTTGATACAGATAGTCGTTACCTTTTACTGGTTTTGTGTCAATGTATTCTTTGTGGTTTAATAATGATAGTAATAAATTGGAAAGCTCCTGTCTTCTTGTCTTGTACAGAAGACTATCTATTACAAATTCAAAATTACATGTACTTTAATATAGATATCGTCTAAGCGGTGGCTAGGGTCAATTGGGTGGATACGTCCATCTGAGTATAACACCGCTGTATCCTCTTGGTGTTTGTCTTCTGCTGGGATGTCCCCAGAAGACGGCATCGCCCTTGTTGGCGCTCCGAGGCGGGCGGGGAGCAATGGTGCTGAATAACATTTAATTCAACATGACACTCAAAAACAACAAAAGAAAACTTGTGGAAGATGAAGACTCTGGGTCAGACTCTGAACGAAGTGAAAATTGGGCTAGATATATTATTTTATCAGCGCTTGATGAAAATGAAAAGCCTGTGACAAAACTTTCTCCGTTTGTAATTGACAAAACTTTGAAAGGAATAATCGGAGAAGCCCAGTCAGTTAAAAAAATGAAAAATGAAACTCTGTTAGTTGAATGTAAAAACAGAAAACAGTCTATGGTTTTACAATCCATCTTGAAATTTGGCGGAATTAAGGTCATCGGAACTCCAAGCTCTAGATTAAAACGGAGCAAAGAAGTTATTAGAGACAGGGATGAGACCTTGGTGACTTGGAGGAGACAGAAATAACACAGGAGTTGAAACCGCAAGGTGTCCTTTTCACAAAACACATTAAAATCAAGAAAAATGGGAATCATATTCCAACTAATACCTACATTCTTGATTTTGACACCCCCAATCCACCTGATAAAATTAGGATTGGATATTATTGCTTGAAAGTAGAAACATTCATACCCAATCCTTTACGTTGTTTTAACTGCCAAAAGTTTGGCCATTCATCAGATCATTGCAAAAACAGAAAAGTGTGTTTCAGATGTAGTTCTGAAAACTGTACAGCAGAAAACTGCAAAGAAGAACCCAAATGTGTGAATTGCAGCGAAAACCACCCATCCTTGTCAAAACAGTGCAGTGTTTGGTTAAAACAAAAAGGAATACAGAAACTTAAAGTTGAAAAGCATCTTAGCTACCCTGATGCACAGAAATTATATAGTATTCACCATCCTAATATATCATATGCAGCTGTGTTAAAAAAGAAATCTACAAGAGAGATTGCTTGCCAAACAGATCCAGAAATGACATCCCCCAAACAAAATGACTCGTTCAACTGTTCAAGATCATGTTGATACTGCCTCACCAAAACAGCTTGTTTCTGCTTCCTCCAAGCCTCAAATTCATCCTAAACCAAGTGTGTCCAACATTTCAAAACCAACTAATAAACAACAAGAGAAAAAAATTGACAAAGACTCAGAGTCTTCTAAAAAACCTTCAAAAACAACCACAAAAAGTGATAGAATACCAAAAGGGATAAGAGATCCAATATCTGTACATAACAGATATGGTATTCTGGAAGAGGAGAGGATGGACACATCGTCTTCTCAATCCAGAAGCCACAGCCTCTCTCCATCAAAAAACAAAACAAGGATAAAATTTAATTAATCATAATACATTCATCTAAAATCATTCAATGGAATTGTCGAGGTTTGAAAATTAATTTTAATGAAATATCACTTCTTGTACACAAATTTAATCCAGTAGCTTTTTGTCTTAAGGAAACACACTTAAAACAATCTGACAATATAACTTTAAACCATTACTCCTTATATAATCACTATGACACGTGTGATGATCGAGCAAAGGGTGGATCAACTACATGTGTAAGAAACAATATCTTACATAGTGAAATTAAACTTACAACTAATTTACAGGCTATAGCAGTTCGTGTTTCTCTTCATAAAACTATTACACTGTGTTCAATTTATATCCCCCCCCACAATACAAATTAGAATTACAAGAGTTAAACAATTTAATCAATCAACTCCCTTCTCCTTATCTCATTATTTTAATTTTAATGGGAGATTTTAATGGTCACAATCCCTTGAGGGGTAGCGATAAGTTAACTGATAAATGCAAAAAGCTGGAGGATTTTGCAAATCAAGTTCTTATACATCTATCGACATCTCTTTAACAGATCCTACTTTAGCTTGTGACCTTTCATGGACTGTCCACGACGACTTGTGTGGTAGTGACCATTTCCCCATTTTAAATGAAGATATAATCACTTCCAATAATAATCAAAACCAAAACTGGAAGCTAAATAAAGCAGATTGGAATCTATTTGACAAACTTTGTATTGAAACAATAAAGGAAGACACATTAATCAATGAAAATGATCCAATTTTAAAATTTACAAATATCGTTTTAGAGAATAGTGAAAAAGCTATTTCAAAAACCTCGACAAATCCGAAGAAAATTAAAAAGCCATGGTTTAATGATGCATGTAATGAGGCGATCAAAAACAGAAAAAAAGGAGTTTAATGTATCCCCGTCCAACACAAATTTAGATAATTATAGGAAATGTAAAGCAAAATCCCATAGAACCTTTAACACAAGCAAGAAATATTCATGGAAAAACTTCGTTTCTAAATTAAATTCACACACCCCTATTAATAAAGTTTGGAATGCAATTCAAAAGATTAAAGGCAAAAATACAAGTAAACAATTTACTCATTTAAAAGTCAATAATGACATACTTACTGATGTTACAGACATATCCAATACCATTGCAAATTCTATATCTAAAAATTCATCAACAGAACATATGTCTGCAAAATTTATTGATATCAAAAATAGAGAAGAAAAGAAAACTTTAAATTTTTCTTCAGATAATTTAGAAAATTATAACAAACTATTCTCCATAGATGAATTAAAATGTTCTTTGTCAAAATCACATGATACTGCTGTAGGTCCAGTTGAAATACACTACCAAATACTTAAACATCTTCCGGAAAGTAGTCTAAAATGTCTTCTATCAATATTTAATAAAATTTGGGAAACAGGCAATTTTCCAAAATCTTGGAAAGAAGCTATCATTATCCCTATTCCAAAACGGGGAAAGATCACAGTGATCCATCAAATTATCGCCCAATAGCTCTTACAAGTTGTATATGTAAAACCATGGAAAGAATGATTGACAGACTTGTCTGGTTTCTGGAGTCAAAACACCTACTTGCAGATATTCAATGCGGCTTCAGAGGCCAGAGAAGTACATTAGACCATCTTGTTAAACTTGAAACATTTATTCGTAATGCTTTGGCCCCTATGGATGTTGAAGGTGTGTATATGCAAAGGATTTTGATGTTCTTTAATTTTTTGAGAAAATTACACGATGTTGAACTTGGTCAGTTTTGAGGAAATATTACATACAGAGTATATAATTTGTTTAACTCCTACATAGTTTTCAAGTGAGAATCTTCTCATTTTACAGAGTACTGTATGGGTATTGAAGGTGTGCATGTGGCAAGGATTTTGATTTCCTTCAATCTTTGAGAAAATTATAGGTTGTTGAACTTAGTCCATTTTGAGGAAATATTTCACATAAAGGACTTTGTCCTTTTAATCCTCTCACACTTTTAAAACTAGGGCCTTTGTAAATGACTTGGAGATGTGCATAGTGCAAGGATTTTTATTTTTCAATAATTTTTAATTTTCTTTGATCTTTAAAATATGTACAGGTTGTTGAACTCATATATGCACTCTCTTTTGAGAACAAAGAAGGTAAGAAAGAAAGCTGATTTAATTTAATTATTTGATCTTTTATGCTTTTAAAACATGTATTAACTGATGTATATGCTGTCAACTATAGTGTACCTATAGTAATGATTAAAATCAACTACTGATTTTATCAGACAGTGGATTTATATTTAGCATTACAGTATATATTATGAAATGAAACACTTGTAATATGCAGTGTTGTTGTTTTGTTTTGTTTTTTATCCACATATTACAAATTATTACTGATTAATATTTACAACAAAATTCTATGAACAATTCTTTTCAATTACTTGTACTTCCATATTTTACACTATATGTTATGGTATGTATATGTGTACTTGTGTCATGAAGCTTTTATAGATTTTATATGTGAATTTTATTTTTTATTTAAGTCGGAATATGATTATAAAAATGGTACAGTCCTCGGTATGTTACTGCATAAAGGAAATCAGGATAATATTGCTGATGTAAGTCTGTCAAGTCTATCAAATTCATTTAATTATACAAAATTTCAGTAGCACAAAAATAACAATATTACAATTATTGGTATTCAATATGATTGAAAGTTTTTAAAATATCCCATGCAAAAACAACATCCCCAAAGCTCTCCAAAATCTGTTTCAAATACATATATATTGCTTATAATGGTACTTTGATATTTTTATAACAGAAGTAAGTGTATTTATAGAAGGTTTCACAATTATAATTTTTTGTGAAATTATTAAATTATTGAAACACATGATTACTAGTAATCAATAAAATGCACTATATGGAATATTTTTCAGTATGAAATTTCATCACCACTCTTGATGGGATTTTACAACATAGGCAGAAGGCATTAAATTTTTATTGTGAGTATGAATATTCATTTGATAGTTTATTTTTTCACTTGTGTAAGCAATGTCATGTATGCAATTTTATTTCTTCACTGAAATAATCATTTAAAGTATTGTAGAGGTTGTTTAAATCTTAATGAATACTGTAAATTCCTAATTATAATTTATCATCCAACTAATACAATTATTTGCTTCTAGTTTTAAATTGCTAAAATACATGTAAAAACTGTTGATCAATAGAGCACTCATTAATTTTATGTTCTCCAGATTTGATGCATAAAAGTCGTTTCACTATATTAAGTACTTTCGTAAAATAAGGAATTTACAGTAACATATTCATTGTGGACTCTTTATTAACTAATTATGTTTATTATTTTCAGATGATTTCTTGTGGAGCTTTTTTTTTTTTCATCTGGCAGATTTGAGTCTACAAGGTATACCATTAATTTTCATGGTTAAATTTTTGGTGAACTATACCATGTATACATATACTGATGTGCTTGAATTTAGCAATTTTTATTTTGAAGCATCTTTGAAAACCACCAGAATTATATACCTGGTACCCACCCAGAAAGACTGTTTATTTTGAAGTATTGAATAGAATACTGTAAGGAGTTTTAATTCTACAATGCTGAAATTTCACAATTTGTTACAAGGAGATAATATTACAATGGTTTTAGTTTTACATTGTAAATTTTGATTATGAAATATTTTCGATATATCTTTCACTATAGGTTTATTTTGGCAGGAAAATGATAAATTGTGAACATAGTGAACTATTGTGTTAATTTCCCAATCTACAGTAATAATTGTCCTGTCACAAGAAATTTGTGCATGGAGACCTCAGATTTTGGGAGCATAGTTACAGCTGTTTTTGTTGTGAATCGTTTGTTAGTTTCCCAGTGATTCTCACACTAGCTGCAGCATTTTTTATCTAAATTTTTACATAAGTCTTTCCTCAAAGATTGTGAGTAAATGAATTCATTAAAGATGTAGGTGATTAAAATAATCTCATGGAAATGTAATTATAAATATATTGACTAGCTCAAAAGTAGATCAATCAAATATTACATTTATTTGATGGTTCCAGGTGCAAGTCCTGGGTCAATAACTTGCATTTTCATTGGATTGAAACAAAAATTACATAAATAAGCCTACCACACTGTGACATATATTGCACCGAAATGTCTATGAGTGAAAATGGTGTGAATTCTTTATGAAAAAAAAATCCAGAGATATGTATTGAAGGGAAAAGAATATATGTTTATTAATGTAATGAAAAGGTTATTCATAGCATGCGGGAAAACAGGGGTGGAAAATCCAAAATCATTGCAATTCAGGATATTTATTATTTGGAAATATTTCATGCTTCATGGGCAAAGATGAATAACAATAGATCAACATGTTTGTATGTGTGCATGAGTGCATCTGAAAAATTGACATCTGCATGACACAGTTGTCATATAAACAGTATGAGTATTCTCTGTCTTGGAGATCGGTTAATAACTTTGATTGTATATATATGCATCTATTTTTTGTTTTATTGACGAGTGATGACTTAGCCTTTGCAAAATTTGCAGAAAAAATGAAAGCTTGAAATGAAAAATTGGATATATTAAGTGGGTACTGTTCTTCATCTATTTTAATGTAAGATAGATTAAACAAAACACAGGTATCTAATGTGAAAAATATACAATGAATTTGAATGGTTATAATACATTCCAGAATATGTTTGAGTATGTTTTTAATTCTTAATCTGTCATTATTCTTTCAGGTTGGTTGTGATGACTGTGGGCTTTACTGGTGCCATTTTAAGTGCATGGAAATGTCATCACCATATAAAGACTTTGTTGCAAAGAAATGGTTATGCTACACATGCGCTAGCAAATCATATAACCTATCTTATATCTTTATTTTTATGGCAGATTTCTCATGTAACATGGTTTTCATAGTGTTTGAACTGTATATTACTACAAAGTGCCTTATTTAATAATGGAAGTAGGCTACTCAGCTCTTGAGCACTACCAAGCAGGATGCTGTAATTGTGTAATAGTACTGGTTCATTACTTATTGCATTGGTTCATATATATTATACATTTATTGCTTAAACCTATTCAGGTGAAAATGTTTATATCAGTTCAAATTTTGAAAGGGTTTGGAAAAGATTACATTTGTGTTTGAAGGATTGTTAAATTAAAAAGATGTAAATCTACATAATTTGACCACTTCTATCATTGTTATTGGTACTCCTTGAGGTATATTTCAATTTCGTAATTTTAGAAATGAGTAGTAGAGACTTGGAAGGAATTCAAATATTGTAATTCATGAATTTGGTTGATTTTACCTTGAAAAGTACGTTGATTTTTGAAAACCTTCATATTATTAATTTGCCCAAACGCAGGAAAATTTAGTAGATTGCCTAATAATTCACAACTATTGCTCCTACTTTTTAAAGTTCTGTTTTGAATTTCAAGGCAAGACATTATAACTTAAGTAGAGATTTAACTAACAATACTCCTAATGTATCATTTTTATCTCAAACTCTATATATATGTTTATACAAGTACTGATCATTGTATCCAGTTCTCTTGTAAATTGGATTTGATGTAAATGTCAGGTCTTTGTTTTTATAAGTTTTGTTGCATATGTATGTGAAACGAAATTCCAAATAACAAATAAAGTAAGTAAACAAATGGTTTTAGTGTTTCTTGTGAGGATGGTCAATGTACTTTCACATATGTAGGTATTGATCCAAAGTATTGATTTGAAAAATGTAGTAAGTTCAGAGCCAAGACAAGTGAATTGAAGAAAAGAAATGAAACTTAGACGAGTGTTGTGACTCATAATTCATAATTCAATCTACTATTGAATTAGGACTCCAATTGGTTGTGAGTGATTGAAACCTTCTAGCACTGATAATTTGACAAGGGGGAACAGTCAAAATTGGAACATGTAAACAATCATAAGACGCTTAACACCATGGATGTAGGTAGAAGCACCAGCAACCTATTTTCATCAATGGCAATGTAACAAGCACCAAATTAACTGAAATATAAATAAATGAGTCATTGATTATGTAAAGATATCATTTATTCAATTATTGTGTTCAGTAATTTAATTGTTGCACTCGTCTATGGAGATAGCCAGATTAACGTAAATGCAAATAATGAACTTCAAGCACATTATGCTATGCTGCTGTTGTCTTAACTTTGTCTTTGCAACTCCTGAACCCTTTGGGGGATTTTAATAAAACTTGGTACAATGAATGAACACAATGTGTAGATGTACATGTTACAAGGGGAACCCTGTCTAATTTTTATAGTTATGGCACTTTGACCTAGTGGGGTTTTTTTTTCTATGCAAAATGCTTTGTCTTTGCAGCTCCTCCTAAACCTGAGGGAGCAGTTTAATAAAACTTGGTACAAAGAAAGATCACAGTGTGTAGATGTGCATATTTTTGAAGGGGTTATGGCCCTTGGACTTAGATTTATGAGGTCAAAGACATATTTTGGCACATCATGTACTGGTTTAGCAGTGCTCTATTTTTTAAAGATATCATCAATTTAATTATTGATTGCAGTAATTCAATTGATGCACACATCAATTAAATTATTGATGAAAGCAATAATTGATTTGGAGCTTGCATTGGGTTAGTTGATGCAAGCAATGATTGATAAGATGCATGGATTAATTCAATTGATGAGAGTAATAATTGATTTGATGAGTGTATCAGTTCTATTATTGCTCTCATTTTTTCAATGATGTGCGCATCAATGCAGTAGAATTATTGCCCACAAAATTTAAATTTGGAGCTTGGTATAAATGATCTGATGATCTCTTTAATCCAGTTAAAGATATCTTTAATTATCTACAACAATTCAATTAAAAGTCATTAATCATATGGTTGCTCTCTCTTGAAGGACTTTTGCGCACATCAATTGAATTAATGATGTCATTACTTCAACTGAAGAGAGCATTAAAACAATTAATGCACGCATTAACTGGATTATTGCTCTCTTCAATTGCATTGTACCACGTATCAACTCGGTTGTTGACATTACCAATTCATTTTAAGTAAACGGTAATTCAATTATATCACTCACCAAATCAGCAGAACATATCAGTGCTATGAACAGTACAATTACTACCCACAATGATTTAGAATTGAAGCAGTAATTCAATTATATCACTCATTAATTCAGCAGAATATATTATTGCTATGAGCAGTTCAATTACTGCCCGCAATGATTCAGAATTGAAGATCATTGATTATTTTCAGAGATCTTTAAACGAATTGTTGCGCGCATCAAATGGACTGATGATATCTTCAAACAATTAAAGACATCTTTAATAATTTAAGTTAATCTGCTTCTCCATGCACATCAAATAAAACATTGCGATCGTCAGTTGAATTGATATGTGCATCAATTGAATGATTCATTTGATGAGAGCAATGATTAATTTGACGCGCGCGTCAGTTGAATTACTGTGCACAAAATTTTGGATTGGTGAGCGCATATCTCCTACTATTTCCTCCTAGTAAAATTATTGCGCTTAACAAAGCTATATAGCTTAATAAAGTTATGTAGTTAACTATAGATCTTGTGCAGGAAATTACTGCAGGAAATTAATTAAAACAAATTCTTTTCGGAAGTAGCAGGGCCACACTAAATCAAATCCACATGTAAATGTTTCCAAGTTGTGTGGAATCTGTATTCAAGTTTTCTTATTCCCCTGTGAGTATAGTTGAGGACGTATTTGTCCTGTATTTCTGTCTGTCCGAAACTTTAACCTTGCTCACAACCTTGAGGGGTGAGTGATAGAGCTTTCATATTTCATATGCACATTCTTTGAAACATGAACTTTTCTTTGGTATCAAAGTTTTTAACCTTGTGACCTTGACATTTATTCTACTTTAAAGATGTCTCCTGAACTATTTAAGGCTGTATTTTCATAATTTACATACAGATTCCTTATCATAAGGCCATATATGATATTTGACATTGTAATCCTGACCTTGGAGTTTGACCCAAATTTCAAAATATTAACCTTGTATAACTTAACTTTTAAATAGTGAGAGATGGGGCTCTCATATATAAGATATATACATTCCTTGTGATTAAAACATTTTTCGTATCAAAGTTTCTGACCTTGTGACCTTGGAGTTTGGTCTACCTTTAAGAAAATGCAACCTACTAAATATTCCTTGAACTGTTAAGGATGGGTTGTTGTTTGTTGTATATAGATTCTTTATGGCTATTTAAAGCTGGCAGAAATGAATAAATACAGTAGAATTATCGGAGTTCGCTATATTTCTCTTCTTATCCGCCATATTTGATGAATATTCTATTACTATATGCATCAGTCATGTATATGGTATCAAAAACAAGTGAAATCAATTTTTACAACACAATGCCGTGCTCAAAAATTATTTTTAAAAATATCGTACATCAGTAGAGCATGCTAACAGTTTTGGATAAACATATTTCGAATAAAAAGACTTTCTTTACATGCATTTTCGTATAGTTGCAGTAAAGATGTCAAAATTATACAATAAACGCGTATTTGCACGGCCACATTTTTTCAACTTTAAAAAAAATCATATATAAAATATGAATAAATATGAAATATGTCTATATGGAACTTAAATTGTCTAATATTAAACATTGTAATGAATATTCAGACACGTCTCATCGTTTTTCAGGGGGAAAAGGGGCAGTCGGAATTAAAAATTGAAAGTTGGCTTCACAAAACACCTTGGCAAGCACAAAAATAAGCATCTGAAAGACAACCACATCAAAAGTAAAAGCTGTTTAAATCAATCTTCTATTTGGTAACTCCATTGGCTTCTACAATGATTACCTTAAATATTTTTGTCCAAAACTTCATTTTCTTAAATCTCTCTACTTTGAGTCATTTGCTATCAATGCCCAATCATCTTTTATTCAGAAGTCTTCATCCATTGTTACTGTCAAAGATAGTGGAAGCCAGTCACAAAACATATCTTTTATATGCAATGGAAAATGAGCAATGCCCATTGCACTTGATATTTTAGAGTCACACGTAAAATAGTAACAGGTTCTATTCCCAGAGAGTTGCATTGTTGATTGTACGTTGACATGCAGATGATATGTACGCTACCAACACAAATGTGGAATTCTTCACGAATTATTCATTATAATTATTTATCATAATTATTTATTATAAATGGAATGTTTAAAGGATTGAAAGAACCACATATACACGTGTATTGATTCTGAGCAACATCATATCGAATTGAAAAACCATAATTTTCAATTGACATTACATAAAACATTTCACATTCTTCAATCTAGCAATACTATAATACGTACGAGTTAAAATCAAATCTGTAATCTAAATCTTGGTTATGATCACTACAAACAAGATAACTTAACGTTTGGAATACTTAAAACTATAATTCTCTGACAGTAGGAATGATGTATCATGATGGACAGAATGTATAAAAGTTCACGAGTTTACGAAACTCTAAAAAAATGTACATTACAGAATATCACGTACATTTCCCCGCATGTCGTATTGATGTAGATAGAACATTATTTGCAAGTTAAGAAATGGGTAAAATACACAATTTTTCGTCTAAAATTTATTTGCATGACAGCATATTATTATACTTATTATATTTGTTTACATCACAAGATTTTAAAAGTAGTTAACTCGTCACACTTATCTCAAATTACTATTTTTTTTGCGTTGTTTGAAATTTATAAGGCATGCGTAGTCCGTGCCCGGCACGACTACGAAACGTAGAACAAAACACTGATGCATTAAAGTAGACACAGAGTTCACAAAACAAAGAAACATGTTTAATAAGCAACACATAAGAATAAAAATAAAATGATAGTTAAGTACATCTCTACATTTTAGTGCATCTCTACTTAAAAAGAAAAGAAAGAAATTTATTGTTTATTTCTTCATAGTTTGGAAAGGGGTTTCTACAACATTTCTCATCAAGAAAATAATTTTCTACGATCTACAGATGCCTTTTACATTCATACACATCAATTAGTTAAATTCCGAAACATATAATTATTCCGAGATAAAATAATACCGTGTTATATATATATATATATATTGTGAAAGGGGTGGGGGTAGAAAGATGTTATCTAAGATTCTTGACATTTAAAAGAAGAAAATCGGGACCAAAATAATAATAACAATAAAATAAAAAATAAATAAACACATAAACACAAAAACAAATTGTTCTCCATTCCAAACTTCAAAATCTTCAATAGGGTTTTAATTTTTTTTTTGGGGGGGGGGGCTCATAATTCAATTAATCAGTTCTACAATGATGTGTCAGCCAATGTATCTTACTTTAAGATGTAAAGTAACTAATGAATAAAGTAAATAAAAGAAAAATTATGGAAAATCAACTTTATTAAAATCAAGTGTCCCCTCTCTTGTTTAACATACCAGAGTACAAGATATCGTATAAGGATTTTGAATGGGAATGAGACAGTAACTACCTAGTAAAACAAATTTTTAGGAGACTGACAACAGCTTACTTTTAGGTCCATGCTATGTGCAGTATGATCATGCCATTGTGAATATTAGTATCTCACCGTTATGAATATTAGTATCTCACCAGTGGTCATCTCAAAACTTGCAGAAATTAGAAACAGACCATTCAGAATGATTTATGAAGGTGATCAGTGGGGAAATCACCTATTTTGAAATTATAATTGGTGCTAAAATATATATTTTTTTTCATTGGGTAGACGGAAAAAGGGGTATGCAAGTAAAATCCATACATGCTATCCACACTTCAGGTGCCTGTGCACTAAACTACTCCTGACACCACACCAGTACTAGTGTCTGTGACAGTTTTACTAGAACATGAAAAACTTCATGGAAGATATTGGCAATGATATCACTGAAGAATTATGATGTCCATCTGCATGCATTGAATGGGAGAAAGGACTGTGCTACAGGTGTTCTACCTGGACATAGCATGGAGGTTGTGAGACATGTCCTGATGCTATTTGTGCAACAGAATGCGGTACCACATGACCTCTGCCCTTGTTAACCTACTACACAGATTCCTGAAAGACAGTTGGATCTTTACTTTTCACTATATCAATGCTTTTAAAGACCATCAATTTTTTCATAGCAACTTGCAAGAAATGTAATAAAATAAGAAAGTCTAATAAAATGAAATGCACACAAATCTATATACTGTAATCATGATGAAGTAAAGCTTGTTTATAAGGAATTCCTTGGGAGACACAAATTCAAAAATACTTTTAATCTTAAACCAAGAGTCCTTATAGCAAGATTTTTTTAAGTTGAACAAGTTCATTATAACATACAGTGAAGTTTCTTAACAAATTAACAAACTCCATAACATATCATAATAAACTTGCTGCTAATGACAATAACTCCTGAATTAGGTTTGGGGAATTTAATACCACAGTGCAGAATATTGTATTGTAAAATGTACAAATGTAAAGTCCTGAAATAGATTTAATATAACAATAACAGGATATCACTAAGTACATTGATCAGTAATAATATTGCAAATGGTTTCACCCCGTTAAAATTCTCACTGACACAGAAGTATTAAAAGAAAGATAAAAGAGAAAATGGTTTTGCCCAGTCTTAAATTCACCCACTGACAACATCAACACAATAAAAGGGATATTTTTCTGTATATAATTCATGCAGTTCATTGAATGATATTCAAGGGCAACAATTCTTCAAGATACACATTCTGTTCTAAACATATTTCCTTCCATAGACAAAAGATATACATCATTAAAACTAATGTGCTAATATGTGCTTATCTTGGAAAAGATTTCGACACACATATCACAACCTAATAAATGTACGGGGACTCTGTAGTTTAGATATATTTTGTCTAAAAATACCTATTCTATGAAATCAAACTCATTAACACTGAACAAATTAATCAAATAATGGATACTAATAACTGTGAGCATAAAATGACACCAACTTTTCAATGAATATGAGAAAAATCCATCCTTAAGGTGGTTACTTACATGTATGTTTTCATATATATGTACTGGTTAGAGAAATAAAGTAGTGGATTGAATTTTTTAAATTGAAATAAATTGAGATACATACTTTGTTAAGTATAGATTTAATGCACACTATTGTACATACATTTTCTCATTAGGTTCATTTGAGCTGTTAATAAGTATAAGCAACAATATAAATACAAGTTTTTCATAGCAAAATATAAATCTATTCAAATACATGATGGTCTTAGTATAGTTTTTCCATGCAGGTTCCAGCACATCCATTCATATTACTGGTCATCCCATTTCCAACAATCTAGACATTATTAAGCACTTGGTTTTCTGCACACCAAAAGGCACATAAGGCTACTATCTTGACCTCATTCCATCTTCTCCATCCTACACTTCTTTCTGCTTCTACTCTCCTTCTCCAGGCTGTTTTTGGTCTCTTTGTGCCCATTTCCCTTCTGGTGTCCACGCTAATGCTATCTCACAGATGTGGTTGTAAATAATGCACTATCAATGGATTATCAGTTTAGTTAATGCAAATATCAAAAATTATAAAATGCGTACACAATTTGTTCTCTGTTGGTGGGCATATCTTTTGGTTGTTGGAGAGCAACCAACTGCAATGGCGGATATGATGCTACTGATCGAGTGATGAGACGGTCCTGCTGTGTCCACTTTCCCAAATGTTGGATTTGCTTGTCTCCCATTTCTGTAATTTACAAAAAATGATAAAGAAAATCAAAGTTTTATGACATTGCATTCACTAAATAATTCAGTAAAGTTTTCTTTCTAGATATTTCAGCATATATTTTTTTGTAATTAAAAAAAAAAAAGACTTGAGAAGTTCTTTAAGTCCTCTTCTTTTGCTTTTTACAGTGTGCCCCCCATCCTTTTTTTTCAGGGGAAGGAAATCTGGGTTGCATTCCCAACTATTTCTTCATTGATCATCAATTTTCTGGAAAGGTTATTTGGAAGTTCAAGAGGCTTTGTTTCCTGAAATTAAACTTTAAAGTTAAAACCTGTTCAGAATTTCTGACTTTAAAATATTTGAAATGAATAAATACTTATATTGTTTAAGTGACATTACATGGAGCGAGTGTGGAATTTTTATATACTTGGCTGTCACCTTCCCATTGCATGCTTCATGGATGATTTGTACAACACATAAGCTGCTGATTTGACAATGCCCTTCCTTGATTTTCTTTGGTATTTTGAGTTGCAGTTTGAATTACACTGGTTTCCACCTGTCTGAATATTGAGGCTGTCCTCTGATTTCACATATAAGCAAAGTGTGGATATTACTGGAGGATTTTTTTTATAATTTTTTTTTCATATCAACATGCCTTGAAAATCCAGTGACTTTGTGTTTCCATTATGACCTTGACCTTCAATTCTTATTGAATCTAATCTGGGTAGATCTAAAGATCCTTTCTTTGTCACAGATTTATAATAACTTATTCCTCTTCATTACCACAAAATATTGATGATTTGCTGAGGTTGCCCATATTTCCATAAGTAGTGATTGGGTTGTAACATGTATCATTACCAACAATTTCCAGGATATTAATATCTAAAGTTGAAATAATTTTGAAACAAACTTAAATTTCCATTCCACAGACATATTTCAGAGTTATAGAAGATATTTATTCTGATGAAAATGAAGAGAGAAACAAATACACTGGACAAGACAGTTACAATCTCCTGCTATGAGATTTCTATGTACACCAAATTATGTAAAAATACCTATATTGTTGTTCATTTTCCCAAGTCGAAGTAATGTTGTTTTTCAAAAATCATCAGCCTTCATGGAAGATCAAATCATTAAAATTGCATGTGATGCACATTATGTACTTAAAATTAGATCTCCTTTGAAAAACAACTTCAAGAAAAAAGCCATGGTTAAAAAAGCTATATGATAGATCCTTGATAGTGGGTCCAAAATATTTAACTCCTTCATGTTTAAGGAAACTTCCACCAAAACAACTTTATCATGCTGGAATTTCACAAAATTTACTTATTAAATTTAGAGCTTCATATAATCTTTAACATGATTAAAAAAAATCTACACCTTTATTCTTTACAATTATATTTAGTACCTTAATTTGTTAATTCAAACTGCTCAAACACACACAAGTATAGATACAGCACCTATGCATTTCATAATTAGTTCTGGTATAAACACTTATTGATCAATTGGATTTAATCTAATTGTTTAATTATCAATATCATTATACTTCCTTTCACCAAATCTAATCAAGCAGTGCATTCCTCCTATTTTCATCATAACACTACCAGTACCCACTCCGGCCTTAACCCACTCCCCTTTCATGTATGTCAATTTAATAAAAACAAATTTACAATATCAAGTTTGGGATGTACAAAATTATAATGACTATTTCAATGTAATGGAGTTGTGATACACCTAACAGCTTCAGATTTGCATATTTCATTCAAAAGCATAATGGTAACAGTCACATATCTGATCCCACCTCTGGTGTGTCTAGGGATCCATGCTTTCCCTACTCATAATTTTGTATTCTTCATGGGATTTATGCGATTGATCACTGTTCGTGATTTTCATTTTTTCATCCACCATAGCATTACGAAAGAAAGGAAAAGAGTTTTTCCTTCAACGTCTCCGCTTCGTTTGTTTTTGCCGCCATTATGCACTAGCATTCCGGAAAAATTCTATTTACAGAATACGTCTCTTTCATTTCGTCAATTCCCTGAAGCACATTCGTTTTTAATCGGGTAGCGTTGATAAAGACAGTCCAGGACGACAAGTAGAGCTGGTTATGTAGTAGATGTATTTTTATCATAAAAATGATAAAAGAGTATTTAAATATATATCTCTCAATATCTATTTATATATAGATAAATAGATATTGAGATCAACAAATAATTAAAACCTAGTATTAAAACTTATAGGTTTACAGAATTAAATTTATTTCTATTTTACTAATTTGGGTATTTAGTAATAGCCATACACTCCCTTTGGATCCACACACACATTTACAGACATTCAACATTCATTGGTCTATATTTGAATTAGTTTGATTTTATTGGTTGAAACTTTATGGTCATTCTTGGGTGAACACTTTTCATCTACAAGTTCTAGAAGAAAGACCTTTTGCAAAATTCTGTCTATATGACTATACATTTTGAACAACTTCATAATTTTGAATAACCTGAAACTGGAAGACCTTGACAAATGTAAGTTTTTAACATTTTACTAATAATCAACTTTTCAGATTAAGTATTTTATTATTTTGATAGAAAAGAAATATGTATTGAAGTAAATCTTTATGAAGCAGATGTACATAAATTCAATGAACTTTCTAAGATCCTTTAATCGTATTTATATTGAAATATTTTGTATTGAAATATTTATAGAGAATGCAATTTATATTAATTATTACATGAAATAGATTATTTCTGTGAATAACATATATTTATTATTAAATATAAATTGGCCTCCGTGGCCAAGTGGTTAGAGCATCTCACCTCTAGTCGGCGCAGGTTCGATTCTCGCTCTCGCCGATATATGTGAGAAAGTTTGCCAGTTTACTTTCGGAAGGTCGGTGGTCTCTTCCCGGGTACATTGTATCTGGGTTCTCTCCTCCTCCTACAAAAACTGGATGCCACCGGATAACTGAAAAATTGTCGAGTGTGGCGGAAAACTACAATCAATCAATCAATCAATCAGTATACCGATCTTGTGTCAGAAATGCATTGGTTTTAAAGAAGAACGTACGTTTCATTTTTGTGCATAACGGATTTTAACTGCTTTTGAAAAAGTACTTAGCTTTTTAGGAAATAATAATATTGCACGAAACATTATAAAAATCCACTAGAAATGTCGGCGATGGTATTGCACACACTAACTGTGGATGGGTATATAGATTTCTTATTGCAAGACCTAAAATTTCATACCATGATTTTTAACCTCTTGACCTTGTATCATTGTTATGTCGTGACCCTTTGGGGATAAGTTGGGACCACAATATGGGGGTCAACATTTTTCATGGGAATAAAGACTCAAAAATTTTTTAAAATATTAAATCGCAATAGCTGATCAAAAGCCGAGTCAAAATGACTCAGGTGAGCGGTGTGACCCATAACCCTCTTTTGTTTACTGAAAAGTTTGGAAAGCGTGAGAATTTGTTGTCCTTATGTGAAAGCATGAAATGGGCGTGAAAAGCGTGAGACTTGCGAGTACATCATGAGGCATCATACGTCTGCCCACGTCCTTAAAAATTATACCTATACAAAATTTCAGCGTCTCCTTACCTACTTTTCAATATTACATGAAGATATTGAAGATATTGGTAAAAATAAAATATGTATTATGATAACGTGTAAGAAAAAGTTGTTAGACCACATGTCTTTCCTATTTATAAATATGCTTCAATTTATCTGTGTTCAGGAGTAGTGATGAATTAAAATATTTCACTACCTTTGTCAAAGTTTTGCTTTCACTGAGATATCAAAATTCACATTTTTGCTTTCTACATCAAAATATTGGTTTAGTAATTTCAGAGAAATTATGAATGCTACAGAAATCACAGTGAACAGCAATTAATTGGCAGGAAAGTATTTCAATAACGTCAAGTATAAAATGAATTGTGTAGCTTTTTGAATTTATTTATTTCTATTTTTCAGCTGAGCAGATCACCGCTGGAACTGAGATTTTGTCATTAAGTCGGAGTAATATAGCCATTCCAAGATGACTACATGATGCCATAAAAGGTGAAATCTTTGAAATTATCACAACGACAAGAAATGCGCACATATTTACTTCATTTTAATACTAGAAACATTAACATTTTCAATGTAGGTACACCAATATCAACTAATGAAACAGTAAATGAAATAGAATAGTAAATGAAATAGAATAGTAAATGAAATAGAATAGTAAATGAAATAGAATAGTTAATGAAATAGAATAGTTAATGAAATAGAATAGCAAAATGGAAATATTAAGATAAAATAGTACAGTAAATGAAATGGTACTGAATTAATAGCATATTTCATTAAAAGGTACAGTAAATAAAAGAAGTGAAATTAGCAATAAATAAATTAGTTCAGTTAATGAAATAGATAACATAGCAAAATAAACTAGCTAATATGATACTTTCATAAAATGAAAGGGTACATTAAATGAATTAATGAAATAGAGCAATAGATAAATTAGTTCAGTAATTGAATTAGATAAATTAGTAAAATTAAACAGAACAGTTAATCTTGTAGTATATTAACTGAAAGGGTACAGTGAATAAAGTAGAGCAATAAATAAATTTGTTCAGCAATTAAAATAGATCACAAAGCAAAGTATATATAATTTACTTCCCTAATTGAAATAGATAATATAACAAGATAAATAAATCAATATAGTTTGTATATGAAATGAAGGGTACAATAAATAATTAAAATGAGGTACAGTAATGAATAAATTAGTTAAGTAATTGAAATAGATAAAATAGTACAGTCAATAAATTAATGTGGTTAGTATAGGTAGTTAAAGCCCCGTGGGGATCCGGGGTAGAATAGGTCCTCAGTACCCCTTGCTTGTCGTAAGAGGCGACTAAATGGGGTGGCTCTTCGGATAAATAAAGAAATAAAATAGTAACTTAATTGATATTAATCAAGCAAAAGTGCAAATAAATTAGTACCGTAAGTAGATTAAAATAGTACAATAAATGAAACCCACAACATAGGAGAATAAAAATATAGTGAAAGAGATACGGTTAAGACATATCATAGTAAATATAGCAGTAAATTGAATAAAATATTAAAATAAATTGAATAGTGCAGTGAATGAAATAGTACAGTCCAGAAAATAAGTAAAATCGTTTGATAATGGAAAATTCTTATGAATGCGGTATCTAGATATCTGGAACTCCATCACACACCGTTATATAGACATTGCAGTTGTGAGAATCGTCTACGTAAGCGTTAAATTTGCATAGGAAATAAAATAGCATAGTAAATGAAATATCTCACTAAATTCTAAAAGAAGAGTAAATGAAATAGAACACTAAATTGAAAGGAAAAAATAGCAGAGTAATAAAACAGCACAGTTAATGTAATAGTATATTAAATAAAATGACACAGTATTTAAAATAGAGCATTAAATGAATTAATTTAGTAATTCAAAAGGATAAAAATGGTGTAGTGAAAATGTTACAGTGTAGGACATATCATAGTAAATATAACAGTAAATTGAATAAAATGTTAAAATCAATTGAATAGTGCAGCAAATGAAATAGTACAGTCCAGAAAATAGGTAAAATCGTTTGATAAGGGAGCATTCTTATGAATGCAGTGTCTAGATATCTGGAACTCCTTCACACACCGTTATTTAGACATTGCAGTTATGAGAATCGTCTACATAAGTGTTGAATTTGCATAGGAAATAAAATAGCATAGTAAATAGGAAATGAAATATCTCACTAAATTCTAAAAGAAGTGGAAATGAAATAGAACACTAAATTGAAAAGGTAAAATAGCAGAGTAATGAAACTGCACAGTTAATGTAATAGTATATTAAATAAAATGGTACGGTAAGTGAAATAAGTAAAATAGAGCATTCGATAAATTAGTTTAGTGATTCAAAAAGATAGGAAATAAACTAATATGGTTAGTATAGGTAGTTAAAGCCCCGTGGGGATCCGGGGTAGAATAGGTCCTCAGTACCCCTTGCTTGTCGTAAGAGGCGACTAAATGGGGTGGCCCTTCGGATAAATAAAGAAATAAAATAGTAACTTAATTGATATCGATCAAGTAAAAGTGCAAATAAAGTAGTACCGTCAATAGATTAGAACAGTTAATGAAATAGTACAGTAATGATACAATAGATAAAATATTACAGTTAATGAAATAGTAGAACGGTTTAAATAAGTGCAATAGCTTGTACATAAATGTTAAATTTTCATAGGAAATAAGGTAGTATAGTGAATACGAAATGAAATATCTCACTAAATTCTAAAAGAAGAGTACATGAAATAGAACACGAATTGAAATGATAAAATATCAGAGTAATAAAACAGTACAGTTTATGTAATAGTATATTAAATAGAATGGTACAGTAGGTGAAATAAGTGAAATAGGGCTTTAGATAAATTAGTTTAGTATTTCAAAAGGATAAAACAGTATAGTACCTTTTCAGTTCAGTAATTAAATAGAGAAGATAGTACAATAAAGAAAATGGTGCAGTTAATAACATTCAGGTACATGATATCTTAGTAGTAAAATTTAATAGCAGAATCAATATATTATAGTGAAAGATATGGTTTAAGACATATCATAGTAAATATAACAGTAAATTGAATAAAATATCAAAATAAATTGAAAGTGCAGTAAATGAAAAGCGACAGTGAGTAAAATAGATAAAATCGTTTGATATGGGAGTATTCTTATGAATGTGGCGTTTAGATATCTGGAACTCCAGCACACACCGTTATTTAGACATTGCAGTTGTGAGAATCTTCTACGCAAGTGTTAAAATTGCATAGGAAATAAAATGGTATAGTAAATAGTAAATGTAAAATCTCACTAAATTCGAAAAGAAGAGTAAACGAAATAGAATAGTAAATTGAAAAGATAAAATAGCAGAGTAAATGAAACAGCACAGTAATGTAATAGTATATTAAATAAAATGGCAAAGTAGTTAAAATAGAGCATTAAATGAATTAATTTAGTAATTCAAAAGGATAAAAATGGTGTAGTGAAAATGTTACAGTGTAGGACATATCATAGTAAATATAACAGTAAATTGAATAAAATGTTAAAATCAATTGAATAGTGCAGCAAATGAAATAGTACAGTCCAGAAAATAGGTAAAATCGTTGATAGGGGAAAAGTCTTATGAATGCAGTGTCTAGATATCTGGAACTCCATCACACACCGTTATTTAGACGCTGCAATTGTGAGAATCGTCTACATAAGTGTTAAATTTGTATAGGAAATAAGATAGTATAGTAAATAGAAAATTAAATATCTCACTAAATTCTAAAAGAAGAGAAAATGAAATAGAAGAGTAAATTGAAAAGATCAAATAGCAGAGTAAATGAAACAGTACAGTTAATGTAATAGTATATTAAATAAAATGGCATAGTAGTTAAAATAGAGCATTAGATAAATTAATTTAGAAATTCAAAAGGATAAAAACTGTATAGTACCTAAATAGTTCGGTAATTAAATAGAGAAGATAGTACAATAAAGAAAATAGTGCAGCTAATAACATTAAGGTACATGATAACTCAGTAGTAAAATATAATAGCAGAATGAATTATATTATACAGTAGGAAAGGTATTGCAGTAAATTAAAGAGAACAGCAAATAAAAGAGAGTACATGAAGTAGTACAGTAAGTCAAATAGTACTATAAATGAAGTGGAATAGTAAATGAGATAGTACTGTGAATAAAATAGTATAGTCACTAAAATAGTACAATAAATGAAACCCACAACATAGTAGAATAAACATAGCATAATGAAAATGTTATGGTTTAAGAATATCATAGTAAATATAACAGTAAATTGAATAAAACATCAAAATGAATTGAATAGTGCAGTAAATCAAAAGCGACAGTAAATATAATAGATAAAATCGTTTGATAAGGGAAAATTCTTATGAATGTGGCGTTTAGATATCTGGAACTCCAGCACACACCGTTATTTAGACATTGCAGTTGTGAGAATCTTCTACGTAAGTGTTAAATTCGCATAGGAAAAAAATAGTATCATAAATATAATAGCGAATGAATTATATTATACAGTAGGAAAGGTATTGCAGTAAATTAAAGAGAACATAAATAAAATAGTAGAGTACCTAAAGTAGTACAGTAAGTCATATAGTACAATAAATGAAATTGATTAGTTGTTGTTGACCATCACACTGTACATTGGAAGAGACCAGTGACCTTCCGAAAGGAAACTGGCAAACATTCTGACATATATCGAGCAAGAATCAAACACTCACGACTATAGGTGAGAGGCCGTGTGATTTTGAGCGCAATGCTCTAACCACTCGGCCACGGAGGACCCAAAATGAAATAGAATAGTGAATGAGATAATACATTGAATAAAATAGTGTAGCAAATAAAATAGTTTTATAAATTAAACAGCATTGTATAATAAAAATAGTATAGTGAAAATGTTACAGTTTAAGACATATCATAGCAAATATAACAGTAAATTAAATGAAATATAATTACAATACATTGAATAGTGCAGTAAATAAAAAAGTACAGTAAATATAATAAGTAATTGAACATTAAATAAAGATAGAACTGTAAATAAAGTAAAGTAAACTACTGTAGAGATGAAATAGTACGACAATTGTATAGAAAAGAGGAAATTATCTATATACACACTTTATATATTCACACTATTCACACACACTGTACAACACTCTCACTATACACATCACCCACAGTACTATTCCGAATCTCAGCACTTACTCACTGTAAACACACACATTTTACATTACTCGTACGATAAACACACACGCTGTACACAATCAATCAATCAATAATTGAATAGTCCATTAAATAAAATAATAAAGTAAATAAAATAGCACAGTAAATGAATTATGTCAAAAAAATAAAATACAGCAGTAAATAAATTATGTCAGAAAACAAAATAGCACAGTAAATGAATTAGATCAGTAAATAAAATAGCATAGTAAATGAATTAGGTTAGTGAGTAAAGTAGTATAATAAAGGAATAGTGCACCAGAATATAGTAAGGTAAATAGAATAACATAGTAAGTTACGTCAGTAAATAGAATAGTACAATTAATGATTTCCAGTCAATAATATTTCAAATTTCATGAATATGAATAACTTGGTATACAAGGGGACACAATTTGTAATGAATGAGTGACATGTTTACACAATGAAAATTCTTGGATACCAGACTTAAAAACAGTGTGTGATTGCAGTTGTTTTGAGTTCCAGATTTTAAATCACTGTGTCGTTGCGAATTTTGAAAATCATGAATATGTTGCCTTTTCGTTGCTAATTGGAGGTCCTTAATTCACATTTCTAGTCAGATCCTCTCCTCCCTATTCCACAGTGGTAGAGTAAATATAATAGTACAAAACATAGTAAAGTGAATGAATTGGTACATGAAATAGTACAGTAAATATAATAGTACACAAAATAGTACTGTAAATTAAATGGTACTTTTAATAAAATAGTAAAGTAAAATAGTTAAAATACTGAATTAAATAAAATAATAAAGTAAAAATGATACAGTAAGTAAATATAGATGATAACAAAGTGGAGTAAATAACATACTGCATACTGGGAAATTTTCACCCCTCTTTTTATGCTCCCCGAAAGATGTCAGGGTGTATATAGTCACTGTCATGTCTGTCTGTCCGAGCTCAAATCTCCTAAACTTTTCTTCCGAAATTGATATGTTTTTGAGACTGTCAATTTGTGGTCCATAAAGTTGTGTGGAGTATACTGGAACCAGGTTGTCCGTCCGTCTGTCTGTAGACGCTATGGTGTCAGAGCTCTAAAGTGATATCCCTCTCACCTAGAGGCAACATCAATACATACAGACTCCCAGTAGGATGAAGATGATTCCTATTTAATTTGGAGTCAAAGGGTCAAGTGTACTGGACATTGAAATAGCAAAATAGTTTTGGTTTTCCACGTGTTATACTTTTCACCTAGAGTCACCATATCACGCATATGGACTACCCATGGGACGAAAATGATCCCTACCGATTTTGATGGTCAAAAGGTAAAAGAAACACCCATTGGGTTTAGGAGATTGGGGTGAGCTGAGGGTATTCTTAGTGAGCAGTGCTTAGAATACCACTTGTTACTTAGGAATTCAAAAGGACAAGGTAACTTCTTTATTCATCTGTTGACCTCATTATTTCTGTTGAGGTTAAGAATTTCATTCATTTATTTACACACACACACAGAGAGAGAGAGAGAGAGAGAGAGAGAGAGAGAGAGAGAAAGAGAGAGAGAGAGAGAGAGAGAGAGAGAGAGAGAGAGAGAGAGAGAGAGAGAGAGAGAGAGAGTACAGCACTCACACTATATATACATAATGTACATCACTCATACAATACACACCATCACTGTGTATTACTCACTATACACACTGTATATCCCTCACAATATGCACATACAACATACATTACACACACACACACACACACACACACACACACACACACACTGTTCATCACTCATACTATACACACAATCTACATCACTCACACAATACACACACTGTACATCACTCATGTTATGTATAAACTCTGTACACATCAATCGAACTATACACACAATTTATATATTCACACACACTGTACATCAATCTCACTATACACAATCTCTGTTCATCACAAACACAATACACACACCTTACACCACTCAAACTGTACACAACCACTGTACATCAGTCACACTGTACATATACACTGTACATCACTCACACTCTACACCAACTTCTACATCATTCTCACTATACACACTCTCTACACATTCACACAAACTGTATCTAGCTAATACTATAGAGAATCTCAGCATTCACTCACTGTAAACACACACATTTTACATCACTCATAGTATAAACACACACGCTGTAAATCATTCACATTATAAACACACGCACACACACTGTACACACTTACACTATACTCAAACACTGCACATCACACACACTTACACATACACTATACATCACTCACACCATATAGACAAACCCTCTGTACATAACTCACACTAAACACACTGTACACCTTTCACACTATACACATACACTATACATAACTCACTATACACATACACTATACATTCACACTATATATACAAACCTTCTGTACATCTTTCACATTCTAAATTAATTGTAAACACACAATGTACTGTACATCATCCTCACTTTACCCGCACATTGTACATCACTTACACTATACACACATTATACATCACTCACAACAAGTACACAAACTCTGAACTTCACTCACACGATACACACAATTTGTACATTGTTCACACTATACTCCTCTTTATCTCTCACACTATCCATAAACTCTGTACAACGCAACACCTTAGAAATACTATGTACATCACTCACACTACAAACATACACAAACTATGTAGATCACTAACACTATATATAAATTCTGTACAATACTCACACTATACATAAATCATACTTTACACACACTGTGTATTACTCACAGTATACACACACACTGGGCATCACTCATACTATACAAACACAATGTACATCACTCATGCTAGAAAGACACACACACAATGTACGTCATTCACAGTATTAACAGACTCATTTCATCACTCACACTATACACACACTATAAATCACTCACACTAAACACAAACTCTGTTCATCCCTCACACTATATAAAAACTCTGTACATCACTCACACTACACACAAGCACTGTCCATCAAACACTGTACATCACTCACACTACATACATACATTAAACATCACTCGCAATATAGCCCCGTGGGGATCCGGGTTGTTAGAATAGATCCTCAGTACCCCTTGCTTGTCGTAAGAGGCGACTAAATGGGGCGGTCCTTCAGATGAGGCCCCGTGTCACAGCAGGTGTGGCACATTAAAGATCCCTCCCTGCTCAAAGGCCATAAGCACCGAGCATAGGCCTAAATTTTGTAGCCCTTCACCGGCAATGGTAACGTCTCCATATGAGTGAAAGATTCTCAAGCGGAAAGTTAAACAATATTTAATCAATCACACTATATACACATATTGTATATCACTAACACTATGCACAATCTCTGTACATCATTCACACTATGAACACAAGGCATAAGGTACATCGTGCACGTTATAAAGATGAAGAGAAACTGTACATCATATAATGCACTACAAACACTCACACAGACAGACTATGCGTCACTGACATTATAAAAACACATTGCACTTCACTTATTCTTTACACAGACTGTGCATCACTCACAATATAAACACACTTCACTTCAAACACCATATACACAAAATGTACACCACTCACACTGTACATCACTCACACTGTACACACACAGACTGTACATCCCTCACACTCTACACACTCTGTATGTCCCTCACACTATACAAACTCTGTACATTCCTCACACTATACAAACTCTGTACATTCCTCACACTATACAAACTCTGTACGTCCCTCTCATTATACAAACTCTGTACATCCCTCTCACTATACAGAATCTGTACATTGCTCACACTATCCACACTCTGTACATCACACACAGTAAACACACTCTGTACATCCCTCACAATATATACAACCTCTACAACCTTCAAACTGTACACAAAATGTTCTTCATTCATACTATACACAATTTGCACATTCCTCACACTATACACACTCTGTGAATTCCTCACAATATACATAATCTGTACATCCCTAATATTATACACATTCTGTAGAACCCACACACTATACACACTCTGTATATCCCTTCCACTATACACACTCTGTACATCACTCATACTATACACACACTGTACCTCTCTTGCACTATACACACTCTGTACATCCTTCACACTATACACACACCATACATCCCTCATAATATACACAATCTGTGCATCACTCAAACTATACTCACTCTGTACATCACTCAAACTATACACACTCTGTACATCACTCACACAATACACACCCTGTACATCTCTGAAACTATATACATACTGTATATTCATCACACTGTACACATTTTGTACATTACTTACTCTATACACAATCTTTTTTATACCTCCAACTAAACCCAATCTCTTCATCCCACAATTTGTACATACACTGTACATCACTCACACGATACACATTCTTTTCATCCCTCTTACTATACATACTCTGTACATCCCTCTTACTATACTCACTCTGTACATATCTCACACTGTATACAACATGTACATCATGCACACTCTATACGAACTCTGTATATCTCTAACAGTATACACAATCTTAACATTTCTCACATTATACACAGTCTGTACATTACTCAAACGGTACAAACTCACTACATTACTCACACTATACAAAATCTCTATGCCCCTTACATTATACACCATCTCTACATCCCTCACACTATACACACTCTGTTCATCCTTCACATTATACACACTCTGTTCATCCCTCACACTATACACAGTGTACATGTCTCACACTATACATACATTGTACATCCCTCACACTATACACACTCTGTACGTCCCTCATACTATACATACTCTGTATATCACTGCTTTATACACTGTACATTGCTCACGCCAAATATAATCTGTACATCTCCCACATTGTACATTCCTCACAATATACACATTCTGTACATCTCTAACAGTACACACTCTCTTTACATCCCTCACATTATACACACTCTGTACATTAATCCCACTATATACAATCTGTGCTGCCCTCATACCATATACAAACTGTACATTACTCACACTATGCACACTCTGTACCTACCTCACACCATACACAATCTGTACACACCTCACACAATATACATATTTTATATCTCTTTCACACTATAAACACTCTTTACATCCCTCACAATATACACACTCTTTGCATCCCTCACACTATACACATTCTGTACATCCCTCACACTATACACATTCTGTACATTGTTGTTTTCTGCCACATTCAACAATTTTTCAGTTATCTGGTGGTGTCCAGTTTTTGTAGGTGGATGAGAGAACCCAGATACAATGTATCCAGGAAGAGAACACCGACCTTCCAAAAGTAAACCGGCAAACTTTCTCACATATATCGAATATATATTTGAACCCGCACCGACTAGAGGTGAGAGGGCTTGTGATTTTGAGCGCAATGCTCTAACCACTCGGCCACTGAGGCCCTTACACACTTTATGCATCCCTCACACTTTACACAATTGTACATCAATCACAATATACGCACTCCGTATATCTTAAACAGTATACACAATCTTAACATTTCTCACAGTATACACACTCTGTCCCTCAATCATAGTATATACAATCTTTACTCCCCTCACAACATACACAAATTGTACATCACTTACACTATACACACTCTTTACATCAATTACACTATACACACTCTCTACATTCTCCATGCTATACACACATCGTAAATCACTAACACTATACAAAACCTTTATGCCCCTCATATTATACACAATCTCTATATCCCTCAGACTATACATCCCTCACATTATACACACTCTGTTCATCCCTCAAACTATACAGTCTGTACGTCCCTCACACTATACACACTCTTTACATCACTCATACAAAACAAACTCTGTACATCCCTCACATTATACACATTTTGTACATCTCTCACACGATACACACTCTGTACATCCATCTAACTATACACTCTATGTACATCCCTCACACTATACACAATCTGTACCTCACTCATACTATACACACTCTGTACGTCCCTCTTACTATACACTCTATGTACATCCCTCATATTCTACACATTTTGTACATCCCTCACACTATACACACTCTGAACGTTGTTCTTACTATACAACCTCCGTGCATCCCTCACACTATACACATTTTGTAGATCTCTCACACTATACACACTCTGTACGTCCCTCTTACTATACAAACTCCACATAAATGGACTAATCTCTTAGTATGAATACATTTGACCTAAAAAGTACATCACGAGTAAATAAATAGAAATAAAATATAATTAGAATGTTAGTTTAAGAAATGTCTTTCAGTTTCTGGATAAGATAAACATGGAGGCTTTTCACATTGGCACGCATTTCTTGAAGTGCTAACATGCTCCATTCAATATGCTGGTGTGAATAAAATAGCATAGCAAGTGAAATAGGTCAGTAAATGAATTTGTTCAGTAAATAAACTTGTACAGTAAATGAATTCTACTTCAGATTTAATAGTAAGTTATCCCGTGAGGACCCGGGTTAGAATAGGTTCTCAGTACCCCTTGCTTGTCGTAAGAGGCGACTGAATGGGGCGGTCTTTGGGCATTGGTGACGTCTCCATATGAGTGAAAAATTCTCGAACGGGATGTTAAATAATATATAATCACTCAATCAATCATAAATAGTAAGTTGAATAGAATACCATAGTAAATGAATTAGGCCAGTAAATAAAAATAGCATAGTAAAGGAATTATAAAATATTAGATAAAATAGCACGGGAATTGGATTCAGTTAAAAATGAAATAGTACAAGAAATAATTTTCAGTCAAATAATGTTTGACATTTCATCAACATGAACAACTAGGTACATAGGTAGCACAGGTAGTAACGAGAGGGGGGTATGTTTATACAATCAAAATTCTTGGATGCTAGACTTAAAAACGGTGTGTGATTACAGTTGTTTTGAGTTCCAGATTTTAAGTCTCTGTGTGGTTGAGAATTTTGAAAACTATGAATATGTTGCCTTTCCGTTGCTAATTGGAGGTCATTATTTCACATTTTTGTTAGGTCCTCTCCTCCCTATTCCACAGTAGTTCAGTAAATGTAATAGTACATTGAATAAAGTAGTAAATAAGATATCATAGCAAATGAATTAGGTCAGTCATCCTGTACATCCCTCACAATATACACAATCTGTCCATCACTCTTACTATACACACTCTGTACTTCCATCACACAATACACACTCTGTGCATCCCTCTTACTATACACACTCTCTTTATCCCTTACACTATACACTTTCTGTACATTCTTCACACTATACATACATCGCGTATCCCTCGCACAGTACACACTCCGTACATCCCTCACGCTATACAAACTCTCTACATTCTTCATACTATACACACATCGTCCATCATTAACACTATACAAATCTTTATGTCCCTCACATTATACAAAATCTCTATATCCCTCATACTATACATCCCTCACACTATACACACTCTGTTCATCCCTCAAACTATACAGTCTGTACATCCCTCACACTATACACACTCTTTACATCACTCATACAAAACAAACTCTGTACATCCCTCACATTATACACATTTTGTACATCTCTCACACGATACACACTCTGTACATCCATCTAACTATACACTCTATGTACATCCCTCACACTATACACAATCTGTACCTCACTCATACTATACACACTCTGTACGTCCCTCTTACTATACACTCTATGTACATCCCTCATATTCTACACATTTTGTACATCCCTCACACTATACACACTCTGTACGTTGTTCTTACTATACAACCTCCGTGCATCCCTCAGACTATACACATTCTGTACATTCTTCACACTATACATACATTGTGTATCCCTCGCACAGTACACACTCCGTACATCCCTCACACTATACAAACTCTCTACATTCTTCATACTATACACACATCGTCCATCATTAACACTATACAAATCTTTATGTCCCTCACATTATACAAAATCTCTATATCCCTCATACTATACATCCCTCACACTATACACACTCTGTTCATCCCTCAAACTATACAATCTGTACATCCCTCACACTATACACACTCTTTACATCACTCATACAAAACAAACTCTGTACATCCCTCACATTATACACATTTTGTACATCTCTCACACGATACACACTCTGTACATCCATCTAACTATACACTCTATGTACATCCCTCACACTATACACAATCTGTACCTCACTCATACTATACACACTCTGTACGTCCCTCTTACTATACACTCTATGTACATCCCTCATATTCTACACATTTTGTACATCCCTCACACTATACACACTCTGTACGTTGTTCTTACTATACAACCTCCGTGCATCCCTCACACTATACACATTTTGTAGATCTCTCACACTATACAACACTCTGTACCTCCCTCTTACTATACAAACTCAACATAAATGGACTAATCTCTTAGTATGAATACATTTGACCTAAAAAGTACATCATGAGTAAATAAATAGAAATAAAATATAATTAGAATGTTAGTTTAAGAAATGTCTTTCAGTTTCTGGATAAGATAAACATGGAGGCTTTTCACATTGGCACGCATTTCTTGAAGTGCTAACATGCTCCATTCAATATGCTGGTGTGGATAAAATAGCATAGCAAGTGAAATAGGTCAGTAAATGAATTTGTTCAGTAAATAAACTTGTACAGTAAATGAATTCTACTTCAGATTTAATAGTAAGTTATCCCGTGAGGACCCGGGTTAGAATAGGTTCTCAGTACCCCTTGCTTGTCGTAAGAGGCGACTGAATGGGGCGGTCTTTGGGCATTGGTGACGTCTCCATATGAGTGAAAAATTCTCGAACGGGATGTTAAATAATATATAATCACTCAATCAATCATAAATAGTAAGTTGAATAGAATACCATAGTAAATGAATTAGGCCAGTAAATAAAAATAGCATAGTAAAGGAATTATAAAATATTAGATAAAATAGCACGGGAATTGGATTCAGTTAAAAATGAAATAGTACAAGAAATAATTTTCAGTCAAATAATGTTTGACATTTCATCAACATGAACAACTAGGTACATAGGTAGCACAGGTAGTAACGAGAGGGGGGTATGTTTATACAATCAAAATTCTTGGATGCTAGACTTAAAAACGGTGTGTGATTACAGTTGTTTTGAGTTCCAGATTTTAAGTCTCTGTGTGGTTGAGAATTTTGAAAACTATGAATATGTTGCCTTTCCGTTGCTAATTGGAGGTCATTATTTCACATTTTTGTTAGGTCCTCTCCTCCCTATTCCACAGTAGTTCAGTAAATGTAATAGTACATTGAATAAAGTAGTAAATAAGATATCATAGCAAATGAATTAGGTCAGTCATCCTGTACATCCCTCACAATATACACAATCTGTCCATCACTCTTACTATACACACTCTGTACTTCCATCACACAATACACACTCTGTGCATCCCTCTTACTATACACACTCTCTTTATCCCTTACACTATACACTTTCTGTACATTCTTCACACTATACATACATCGCGTATCCCTCGCACAGTACACACTCCGTACATCCCTCACGCTATACAAACTCTCTACATTCTTCATACTATACACACATCGTCCATCATTAACACTATACAAATCTTTATGTCCCTCACATTATACAAAATCTCTATATCCCTCATACTATACATCCCTCACACTATACACACTCTGTTCATCCCTCAAACTATACAGTCTGTACATCCCTCACACTATACACACTCTTTACATCACTCATACAAAACAAACTCTGTACATCCCTCACATTATACACATTTTGTACATCTCTCACACGATACACACTCTGTACATCCATCTAACTATACACTCTATGTACATCCCTCACACTATACACAATCTGTACCTCACTCATACTATACACACTCTGTACGTCCCTCTTACTATACACTCTATGTACATCCCTCATATTCTACACATTTTGTACATCCCTCACACTATACACACTCTGTACGTTGTTCTTACTATACAACCTCCGTGCATCCCTCACACTATACACATTCTGTACATTCTTCACACTATACATACATTGTGTATCCCTCGCACAGTACACACTCCGTACATCCCTCACACTATACAAACTCTCTACATTCTTCATACTATACACACATCGTCCATCATTAACACTATACAAATCTTTATGTCCCTCACATTATACAAAATCTCTATATCCCTCATACTATACATCCCTCACACTATACACACTCTGTTCATCCCTCAAACTATACAATCTGTACATCCCTCACACTATACACACTCTTTACATCACTCATACAAAACAAACTCTGTACATCCCTCACATTATACACATTTTGTACATCTCTCACACGATACACACTCTGTACATCCATCTAACTATACACTCTATGTACATCCCTCACACTATACACAATCTGTACCTCACTCATACTATACACACTCTGTACGTCCCTCTTACTATACACTCTATGTACATCCCTCATATTCTACACATTTTGTACATCCCTCACACTATACACACTCTGTACGTTGTTCTTACTATACAACCTCCGTGCATCCCTCACACTATACACATTTTGTAGATCTCTCACACTATACAACACTCTGTACCTCCCTCTTACTATACAAACTCAACATAAATGGACTAATCTCTTAGTATGAATACATTTGACCTAAAAAGTACATCACGAGTAAATAAATAGAAATAAAATATAATTAGAATGTTAGTTTAAGAAATGTCTTTCAGTTTCTGGATAAGATAAACATGGAGGCTTTTCACATTGGCACGCATTTCTTGAAGTGCTAACATGCTCCATTCAATATGCTGGTGTGGATAAAATAGCATAGCAAGTGAAATAGGTCAGTAAATGAATTTGTTCAGTAAATAAACTTGTACAGTAAATGAATTCTACTTCAGATTTAATAGTAAGTTATCCCGTGAGGACCCGGGTTAGAATAGGTTCTCAGTACCCCTTGCTTGTCGTAAGAGGCGACTGAATGGGGCGGTCTTTGGGCATTGGTGACGTCTCCATATGAGTGAAAAATTCTCGAACGGGATGTTAAATAATATATAATCACTCAATCAATCATAAATAGTAAGTTGAATAGAATACCATAGTAAATGAATTAGGCCAGTAAATAAAAATAGCATAGTAAAGGAATTATAAAATATTAGATAAAATAGCACGGGAATTGGATTCAGTTAAAAATGAAATAGTACAAGAAATAATTTTCAGTCAAATAATGTTTGACATTTCATCAACATGAACAACTAGGTACATAGGTAGCACAGGTAGTAACGAGAGGGGGGTATGCTTATACAATCAAAATTCTCGGATGCTAGACTTAAAAACGGTGTGTGATTACAGTTGTTTTGAGTTCCAGATTTTAAGTCTCTGTGTGGTTGAGAATTTTGAAAACTATGAATATGTTGCCTTTCCGTTGCTAATTGGAGGTCATTATTTCACATTTTTGTTAGGTCCTCTCCTCCTTATTCCACAGTAGTTCAGTAAATGTAATAGTACATTGAATAAAGTAGTAAATAAGATATCATAGCAAATGAATTAGGTCAGTCATCCTGTACATCCCTCACAATATACACAATCTGTCCATCACTCTTACTATACACACTCTGTACTTCCATCACACAATACACACTCTGTGCATCCCTCTTACTATACACACTCTCTTTATCCCTTACACTATACACTTTCTGTACATTCTTCACACTATACATACATCGTGTACCCCTCGCACAGTACACACTCCGTACATCCCTCACACTACACAAACTCTTTATATTCTTCATACTATACACACATCGTCCATCATTAACACTATACAAATCTTTATGTCCCTCACATTATACAAAATCTCTATATCCCTCATACTATACATCCCTCACACTATACACACTCTGTTCATCCCTCAAACTATACAGTCTGTACATCCCTCACACTATACACACTCTTTACATCACTCATACAAAACAAACTCTGTACATCCCTCACATTATACACATTTTGTACATCTCTCACACGATACACACTCTGTACATCCATCTAACTATACACTCTATGTACATCCCTCACACTATACACAATCTGTACCTCACTCATACTATACACACTCTGTACGTCCCTCTTACTATACACTCTATGTACATCCCTCATATTCTACACATTTTGTACATCCCTCACACTATACACACTCTGAACGTTGTTCTTACTATACAACCTCCGTGCATCCCTCACACTATACACATTTTGTAGATCTCTCACACTATACACACTCTGTACGTCCCTCTTACTATACAAACTCCACATAAATGGACTAATCTCTTAGTATGAATACATTTGACCTAAAAAGTACATCACGAGTAAATAAATAGAAATAAAATATAATTAGAATGTTAGTTTAAGAAATGATTTTCAGTTTCTGGATAAGATAAACATGGAGGCTTTTCACATTGGCACGCATTTCTTGAAGTGCTAACATGCTCCATTCAATATGCTGGTGTGAATAAAATAGCATAGCAAGTGAAATAGGTCAGTAAATGAATTTGTTCAGTAAATAAACTTGTACAGTAAATGAATTCTACTTCAGATTTAATAGTAAGTTATCCCGTGAGGACCCGGGTTAGAATAGGTTCTCAGTACCCCTTGCTTGTCGTAAGAGGCTACTGAATGGGGCGGTCTTTGGGCATTGGTGACGTCTCCATATGAGTGAAAAATTCTCGAACGGGATGTTAAATAATATATAATCACTCAATCAATCATAAATAGTAAGTTGAATAGAATACCATAGTAAATGAATTAGGCCAGTAAATAAAAATAGCATAGTAAAGGAATTATAAAATATTAGATAAAATAGCACGGGAATTGGATTCAGTTAAAAATGAAATAGTACAAGAAATAATTTTCAGTCAAATAATGTTTGACATTTCATCAACATGAACAACTAGGTACATAGGTAGCACAGGTAGTAACGAGAGGGGGGTATGCTTATATAATCAAAATTCTCGGATGCTAGACTTAAAAACGGTGTGTGATTACAGTTGTTTTGAGTTCCAGATTTTAAGTCTCTGTGTGGTTGAGAATTTTGAAAACTATGAATATGTTGCCTTTCCGCTGCTAATTGGAGGTCATTATTTCACATTTTTGTTAGGTCCTCTCCTCCCTATTCCACAGTAGTTCAGTAAATGTAATAGTACATTGAATAAAGTAGTAAATAAGATATCATAGCAAATGAATTAGGTCAGTCATCCTGTACATCCCTCACAATATACACAATCTGTCCATCACTCTTACTATACACACTCTGTACTTCCATCACACAATACACACTCTGTGCATCCCTCTTACTATACACACTCTCTTTATCCCTTACACTATACACTTTCTGTACATTCTTCACACTATACATACATCGTGTATCCCTCGCACAGTACACACTCCGTACATCCCTCACACTATACAAACTCTCTACATTCTTCATACTATACACACATCGTCCATCATTAACACTATACAAATCTTTATGTCCCTCACATTATACAAAATCTCTATATCCCTCATACTATACATCCCTCACACTATACACACTCTGTTCATCCCTCAAACTATACAGTCTGTACATCCTTCACACTATACACACTCTTTACATCACTCATACAAAACAAACTCTGTACATCCCTCACATTATACACATTTTGTACATCTCTCACACGATACACACTCTGTACATCCATCTAACTATACACTCTATGTACATCCCTCACACTATACACAATCTGTACCTCACTCATACTATACACACTCTGTACGTCCCTCTTACTATACACTCTATGTACATCCCTCATATTCTACACATTTTGTACATCCCTCACACTATACACACTCTGAACGTTGTTCTTACTATACAACCTCCGTGCATCCCTCACACTATACACATTTTGTAGATCTCTCACACTATACACACTCTGTACGTCCCTCTTACTATACAAACTCCACATAAATGGACTAATCTCTTAGTATGAATACATTTGACCTAAAAAGTACATCACGAGTAAATAAATAGAAATAAAATATAATTAGAATGTTAGTTTAAGAAATGTCTTTCAGTTTCTGGATAAGATAAACATGGAGGCTTTTCACATTGGCACGCATTTCTTGAAGTGCTAACATGCTCCATTCAATATGCTGGTGTGAATAAAATAGCATAGCAAGTGAAATAGGTCAGTAAATGAATTTGTTCAGTAAATAAACTTGTACAGTAAATGAATTCTACTTCAGATTTAATAGTAAGTTATCCCGTGAGGACCCGGGTTAGAATAGGTTCTCAGTACCCCTTGCTTGTCGTAAGAGGCGACTCAATGGGGCGGTCTTTGGGCATTGGTGACGTCTCCATATGAGTGAAAAATTCTCGAACGGGATGTTAAATAATATATAATCACTCAATCAATCATAAATAGTAAGTTGAATAGAATACCATAGTAAATGAATTAGGCCAGTAAATAAAAATAGCATAGTAAAGGAATTATAAAATATTAGATAAAATAGCACGGGAATTGGATTCAGTTAAAAATGAAATAGTACAAGAAATAATTTTCAGTCAAATGTTTGACATTTCATCAACATGAACAACTAGGTACATAGGTAGCACAGGTAGTAACGAGAGGGGGGTATGCTTATACAATCAAAATTCTCGGATGCTAGACTTAAAAACGGTGTGTGATTACAGTTGTTTTGAGTTCCAGATTTTAAGTCTCTGTGTGGTTGAGAATTTTGAAAACTATGAATATGTTGCCTTTCCGCTGCTAATTGGAGGTCATTATTTCACATTTTTGTTAGGTCCTCTCCTCCCTATTCCACAGTAGTTCAGTAAATGTAATAGTACATTGAATAAAGTAGTAAATAAGATATCATAGCAAATGAATTAGGTCAGTCATCCTGTACATCCCTCACAATATACACAATCTGTCCATCACTCTTACTATACACACTCTGTACTTCCATCACACAATACACACTCTGTGCATCCCTCTTACTATACACACTCTCTTTATCCCTTACACTATACACTTTCTGTACATTCTTCACACTATACATACATCGTGTATCCCTCGCACAGTACACACTCCGTACATCCCTCACACTATACAAACTCTCTACATTCTTCATACTATACACACATCGTCCATCATTAACACTATACAAATCTTTATGTCCCTCACATTATACAAAATCTCTATATCCCTCATACTATACATCCCTCACACTATACACACTCTGTTCATCCCTCAAACTATACAGTCTGTACATCCTTCACACTATACACACTCTTTACATCACTCATACAAAACAAACTCTGTACATCCCTCACATTATACACATTTTGTACATCTCTCACACGATACACACTCTGTACATCCATCTAACTATACACTCTATGTACATCCCTCACACTATACACAATCTGTACCTCACTCATACTATACACACTCTGTACGTCCCTCTTACTATACACTCTATGTACATCCCTCATATTCTACACATTTTGTACATCCCTCACACTATACACACTCTGAACGTTGTTCTTACTATACAACCTCCGTGCATCCCTCACACTATACACATTTTGTAGATCTCTCACACTATACACACTCTGTACGTCCCTCTTACTATACAAACTCCACATAAATGGACTAATCTCTTAGTATGAATACATTTGACCTAAAAAGTACATCACGAGTAAATAAATAGAAATAAAATATAATTAGAATGTTAGTTTAAGAAATGTCTTTCAGTTTCTGGATAAGATAAACATGGAGGCTTTTCACATTGGCACGCATTTCTTGAAGTGCTAACATGCTCCATTCAATATGCTGGTGTGAATAAAATAGCATAGCAAGTGAAATAGGTCAGTAAATGAATTTGTTCAGTAAATAAACTTGTACAGTAAATGAATTCTACTTCAGATTTAATAGTAAGTTATCCCGTGAGGACCCGGGTTAGAATAGGTTCTCAGTACCCCTTGCTTGTCGTAAGAGGCGACTGAATGGGGCGGTCTTTGGGCATTGGTGACGTCTCCATATGAGTGAAAAATTCTCGAACGGGATGTTAAATAATATATAATCACTCAATCAATCATAAATAGTAAGTTGAATAGAATACCATAGTAAATGAATTAGGCCAGTAAATAAAAATAGCATAGTAAAGGAATTATAAAATATTAGATAAAATAGCACGGGAATTGGATTCAGTTAAAAATGAAATAGTACAAGAAATAATTTTCAGTCAAATGTTTGACATTTCATCAACATGAACAACTAGGTACATAGGTAGCACAGGTAGTAACGAGAGGGGGGTATGCTTATACAATCAAAATTCTTGGATGCTAGACTTAAAAACGGTGTGTGATTACAGTTGTTTTGAGTTCCAGATTTTAAGTCTCTGTGTGGTTGAGAATTTTGAAAACTATGAATATGTTGCCTTTCCGCTGCTAATTGGAGGTCATTATTTCACATTTTTGTTAGGTCCTCTCCTCCCTATTCCACAGTAGTTCAGTAAATGTAATAGTACATTGAATAAAGTAGTAAATAAGATATCATAGCAAATGAATTAGGTCAGTCATCCTGTACATCCCTCACAATATACACAATCTGTCCATCACTCTTACTATACACACTCTGTACTTCCATCACACAATACACACTCTGTGCATCCCTCTTACTATACACACTCTCTTTATCCCTTACACTATACACTTTCTGTACATTCTTCACACTATACATACATCGTGTATCCCTCGCACAGTACACACTCCGTACATCCCTCACACTATACAAACTCTCTACATTCTTCATACTATACACACATCGTCCATCATTAACACTATACAAATCTTTATGTCCCTCACATTATACAAAATCTCTATATCCCTCATACTATACATCCCTCACACTATACACACTCTGTTCATCCCTCAAACTATACAGTCTGTACATCCTTCACACTATACACACTCTTTACATCACTCATACAAAACAAACTCTGTACATCCCTCACATTATACACATTTTGTACATCTCTCACACGATACACACTCTGTACATCCATCTAACTATACACTCTATGTACATCCCTCACACTATACACAATCTGTACCTCACTCATACTATACACACTCTGTACGTCCCTCTTACTATACACTCTATGTACATCCCTCATATTCTACACATTTTGTACATCCCTCACACTATACACACTCTGAACGTTGTTCTTACTATACAACCTCCGTGCATCCCTCACACTATACACATTTTGTAGATCTCTCACACTATACACACTCTGTACGTCCCTCTTACTATACAAACTCCACATAAATGGACTAATCTCTTAGTATGAATACATTTGACCTAAAAAGTACATCACGAGTAAATAAATAGAAATAAAATATAATTAGAATGTTAGTTTAAGAAATGTCTTTCAGTTTCTGGATAAGATAAACATGGAGGCTTTTCACATTGGCACGCATTTCTTGAAGTGCTAACATGCTCCATTCAATATGCTGGTGTGAATAAAATAGCATAGCAAGTGAAATAGGTCAGTAAATGAATTTGTTCAGTAAATAAACTTGTACAGTAAATGAATTCTACTTCAGATTTAATAGTAAGTTATCCCGTGAGGACCCGGGTTAGAATAGGTTCTCAGTACCCCTTGCTTGTCGTAAGAGGCTACTGAATGGGGCGGTCTTTGGGCATTGGTGACGTCTCCATATGAGTGAAAAATTCTCGAACGGGATGTTAAATAATATATAATCACTCAATCAATCATAAATAGTAAGTTGAATAGAATACCATAGTAAATGAATTAGGCCAGTAAATAAAAATAGCATAGTAAAGGAATTATAAAATATTAGATAAAATAGCACGGGAATTGGATTCAGTTAAAAATGAAATAGTACAAGAAATAATTTTCAGTCAAATAATGTTTGACATTTCATCAACATGAACAACTAGGTACATAGGTAGCACAGGTAGTAACGAGAGGGGGGTATGCTTATATAATCAAAATTCTCGGATGCTAGACTTAAAAACGGTGTGTGATTACAGTTGTTTTGAGTTCCAGATTTTAAGTCTCTGTGTGGTTGAGAATTTTGAAAACTATGAATATGTTGCCTTTCCGCTGCTAATTGGAGGTCATTATTTCACATTTTTGTTAGGTCCTCTCCTCCCTATTCCACAGTAGTTCAGTAAATGTAATAGTACATTGAATAAAGTAGTAAATAAGATATCATAGCAAATGAATTAGGTCAGTCATCCTGTACATCCCTCACAATATACACAATCTGTCCATCACTCTTACTATACACACTCTGTACTTCCATCACACAATACACACTCTGTGCATCCCTCTTACTATACACACTCTCTTTATCCCTTACACTATACACTTTCTGTACATTCTTCACACTATACATACATCGTGTATCCCTCGCACAGTACACACTCCGTACATCCCTCACACTATACAAACTCTCTACATTCTTCATACTATACACACATCGTCCATCATTAACACTATACAAATCTTTATGTCCCTCACATTATACAAAATCTCTATATCCCTCATACTATACATCCCTCACACTATACACACTCTGTTCATCCCTCAAACTATACAGTCTGTACATCCTTCACACTATACACACTCTTTACATCACTCATACAAAACAAACTCTGTACATCCCTCACATTATACACATTTTGTACATCTCTCACACGATACACACTCTGTACATCCATCTAACTATACACTCTATGTACATCCCTCACACTATACACAATCTGTACCTCACTCATACTATACACACTCTGTACGTCCCTCTTACTATACACTCTATGTACATCCCTCATATTCTACACATTTTGTACATCCCTCACACTATACACACTCTGAACGTTGTTCTTACTATACAACCTCCGTGCATCCCTCACACTATACACATTTTGTAGATCTCTCACACTATACACACTCTGTACGTCCCTCTTACTATACAAACTCCACATAAATGGACTAATCTCTTAGTATGAATACATTTGACCTAAAAAGTACATCACGAGTAAATAAATAGAAATAAAATATAATTAGAATGTTAGTTTAAGAAATGTCTTTCAGTTTCTGGATAAGATAAACATGGAGGCTTTTCACATTGGCACGCATTTCTTGAAGTGCTAACATGCTCCATTCAATATGCTGGTGTGAATAAAATAGCATAGCAAGTGAAATAGGTCAGTAAATGAATTTGTTCAGTAAATAAACTTGTACAGTAAATGAATTCTACTTCAGATTTAATAGTAAGTTATCCCGTGAGGACCCGGGTTAGAATAGGTTCTCAGTACCCCTTGCTTGTCGTAAGAGGCGACTCAATGGGGCGGTCTTTGGGCATTGGTGACGTCTCCATATGAGTGAAAAATTCTCGAACGGGATGTTAAATAATATATAATCACTCAATCAATCATAAATAGTAAGTTGAATAGAATACCATAGTAAATGAATTAGGCCAGTAAATAAAAATAGCATAGTAAAGGAATTATAAAATATTAGATAAAATAGCACGGGAATTGGATTCAGTTAAAAATGAAATAGTACAAGAAATAATTTTCAGTCAAATGTTTGACATTTCATCAACATGAACAACTAGGTACATAGGTAGCACAGGTAGTAACGAGAGGGGGGTATGCTTATACAATCAAAATTCTCGGATGCTAGACTTAAAAACGGTGTGTGATTACAGTTGTTTTGAGTTCCAGATTTTAAGTCTCTGTGTGGTTGAGAATTTTGAAAACTATGAATATGTTGCCTTTCCGCTGCTAATTGGAGGTCATTATTTCACATTTTTGTTAGGTCCTCTCCTCCCTATTCCACAGTAGTTCAGTAAATGTAATAGTACATTGAATAAAGTAGTAAATAAGATATCATAGCAAATGAATTAGGTCAGTCATCCTGTACATCCCTCACAATATACACAATCTGTCCATCACTCTTACTATACACACTCTGTACTTCCATCACACAATACACACTCTGTGCATCCCTCTTACTATACACACTCTCTTTATCCCTTACACTATACACTTTCTGTACATTCTTCACACTATACATACATCGTGTATCCCTCGCACAGTACACACTCCGTACATCCCTCACACTATACAAACTCTCTACATTCTTCATACTATACACACATCGTCCATCATTAACACTATACAAATCTTTATGTCCCTCACATTATACAAAATCTCTATATCCCTCATACTATACATCCCTCACACTATACACACTCTGTTCATCCCTCAAACTATACAGTCTGTACATCCTTCACACTATACACACTCTTTACATCACTCATACAAAACAAACTCTGTACATCCCTCACATTATACACATTTTGTACATCTCTCACACGATACACACTCTGTACATCCATCTAACTATACACTCTATGTACATCCCTCACACTATACACAATCTGTACCTCACTCATACTATACACACTCTGTACGTCCCTCTTACTATACACTCTATGTACATCCCTCATATTCTACACATTTTGTACATCCCTCACACTATACACACTCTGAACGTTGTTCTTACTATACAACCTCCGTGCATCCCTCACACTATACACATTTTGTAGATCTCTCACACTATACACACTCTGTACGTCCCTCTTACTATACAAACTCCACATAAATGGACTAATCTCTTAGTATGAATACATTTGACCTAAAAAGTACATCACGAGTAAATAAATAGAAATAAAATATAATTAGAATGTTAGTTTAAGAAATGTCTTTCAGTTTCTGGATAAGATAAACATGGAGGCTTTTCACATTGGCACGCATTTCTTGAAGTGCTAACATGCTCCATTCAATATGCTGGTGTGAATAAAATAGCATAGCAAGTGAAATAGGTCAGTAAATGAATTTGTTCAGTAAATAAACTTGTACAGTAAATGAATTCTACTTCAGATTTAATAGTAAGTTATCCCGTGAGGACCCGGGTTAGAATAGGTTCTCAGTACCCCTTGCTTGTCGTAAGAGGCGACTGAATGGGGCGGTCTTTGGGCATTGGTGACGTCTCCATATGAGTGAAAAATTCTCGAACGGGATGTTAAATAATATATAATCACTCAATCAATCATAAATAGTAAGTTGAATAGAATACCATAGTAAATGAATTAGGCCAGTAAATAAAAATAGCATAGTAAAGGAATTATAAAATATTAGATAAAATAGCACGGGAATTGGATTCAGTTAAAAATGAAATAGTACAAGAAATAATTTTCAGTCAAATGTTTGACATTTCATCAACATGAACAACTAGGTACATAGGTAGCACAGGTAGTAACGAGAGGGGGGTATGCTTATACAATCAAAATTCTTGGATGCTAGACTTAAAAACGGTGTGTGATTACAGTTGTTTTGAGTTCCAGATTTTAAGTCTCTGTGTGGTTGAGAATTTTGAAAACTATGAATATGTTGCCTTTCCGCTGCTAATTGGAGGTCATTATTTCACATTTTTGTTAGGTCCTCTCCTCCCTATTCCACAGTAGTTCAGTAAATGTAATAGTACATTGAATAAAGTAGTAAATAAGATATCATAGCAAATGAATTAGGTCAGTCATCCTGTACATCCCTCACAATATACACAATCTGTCCATCACTCTTACTATACACACTCTGTACTTCCATCACACAATACACACTCTGTGCATCCCTCTTACTATACACACTCTCTTTATCCCTTACACTATACACTTTCTGTACATTCTTCACACTATACATACATCGTGTATCCCTCGCACAGTACACACTCCGTACATCCCTCACACTATACAAACTCTCTACATTCTTCATACTATACACACATCGTCCATCATTAACACTATACAAATCTTTATGTCCCTCACATTATACAAAATCTCTATATCCCTCATACTATACATCCCTCACACTATACACACTCTGTTCATCCCTCAAACTATACAGTCTGTACATCCTTCACACTATACACACTCTTTACATCACTCATACAAAACAAACTCTGTACATCCCTCACATTATACACATTTTGTACATCTCTCACACGATACACACTCTGTACATCCATCTAACTATACACTCTATGTACATCCCTCACACTATACACAATCTGTACCTCACTCATACTATACACACTCTGTACGTCCCTCTTACTATACACTCTATGTACATCCCTCATATTCTACACATTTTGTACATCCCTCACACTATACACACTCTGAACGTTGTTCTTACTATACAACCTCCGTGCATCCCTCACACTATACACATTTTGTAGATCTCTCACACTATACACACTCTGTACGTCCCTCTTACTATACAAACTCCACATAAATGGACTAATCTCTTAGTATGAATACATTTGACCTAAAAAGTACATCACGAGTAAATAAATAGAAATAAAATATAATTAGAATGTTAGTTTAAGAAATGTCTTTCAGTTTCTGGATAAGATAAACATGGAGGCTTTTCACATTGGCACGCATTTCTTGAAGTGCTAACATGCTCCATTCAATATGCTGGTGTGAATAAAATAGCATAGCAAGTGAAATAGGTCAGTAAATGAATTTGTTCAGTAAATAAACTTGTACAGTAAATGAATTCTACTTCAGATTTAATAGTAAGTTATCCCGTGAGGACCCGGGTTAGAATAGGTTCTCAGTACCCCTTGCTTGTCGTAAGAGGCGACTGAATGGGGCGGTCTTTGGGCATTGGTGACGTCTCCATATGAGTGAAAAATTCTCGAACGGGATGTTAAATAATATATAATCACTCAATCAATCATAAATAGTAAGTTGAATAGAATACCATAGTAAATGAATTAGGCCAGTAAATAAAAATAGCATAGTAAAGGAATTATAAAATATTAGATAAAATAGCACGGGAATTGGATTCAGTTAAAAATGAAATAGTACAAGAAATAATTTTCAGTCAAATGTTTGACATTTCATCAACATGAACAACTAGGTACATAGGTAGCACAGGTAGTAACGAGAGGGGGGTATGCTTATACAATCAAAATTCTCGGATGCTAGACTTAAAAACGGTGTGTGATTACAGTTGTTTTGAGTTCCAGATTTTAAGTCTCTGTGTGGTTGAGAATTTTGAAAACTATGAATATGTTGCCTTTCCGTTGCTAATTGGAGGTCATTATTTCACATTTTTGTTAGGTCCTCTCCTCCCTATTCCACAGTAGTTCAGTAAATGTAATAGTACATTGAATAAAGTAGTAAATAAGATATCATAGCAAATGAATTAGGTCAGTCATCCTGTACATCCCTCACAGTATACACAATCTGTCCATCACTCTTACTATACACACTCTGTACTTCCATCACACAATACACACTCTGTGCATCCCTCTTACTATACACACTCTCTTTATCCCTTACACTATACACTTTCTGTACATTCTTCACACTATACATACATCGTGTATCCCTCGCACAGTACACACTCCGTACATCCCTCACACTATACAAACTCTCTACATTCTTCATACTATACACACATCGTCCATCATTAACACTATACAAATCTTTATGTCCCTCACATTATACAAAATCTCTATATCCCTCATACTATACATCCCTCACACTATACACACTCTGTTCATCCCTCAAACTATACAGTCTGTACATCCCTCACACTATACACACTCTTTACATCACTCATACAAAACAAACTCTGTACATCCCTCACATTATACACATTTTGTACATCTCTCACACGATACACACTCTGTACATCCATCTAACTATACACTCTATGTACATCCCTCACACTATACACAATCTGTACCTCACTCATACTATACACACTCTGTACGTCCCTCTTACTATACACTCTATGTACATCCCTCATATTCTACACATTTTGTACATCCCTCACACTATACACACTCTGAACGTTGTTCTTACTATACAACCTCCGTGCATCCCTCACACTATACACATTTTGTAGATCTCTCACACTATACACACTCTGTACGTCCCTCTTACTATACAAACTCCACATAAATGGACTAATCTCTTAGTATGAATACATTTGACCTAAAAAGTACATCACGAGTAAATAAATAGAAATAAAATATAATTAGAATGTTAGTTTAAGAAATGTCTTTCAGTTTCTGGATAAGATAAACATGGAGGCTTTTCACATTGGCACGCATTTCTTGAAGTGCTAACATGCTCCATTCAATATGCTGGTGTGAATAAAATAGCATAGCAAGTGAAATAGGTCAGTAAATGAATTTGTTCAGTAAATAAACTTGTACAGTAAATGAATTCTACTTCAGATTTAATAGTAAGTTATCCCGTGAGGACCCGGGTTAGAATAGGTTCTCAGTACCCCTTGCTTGTCGTAAGAGGCGACTGAATGGGGCGGTCTTTGGGCATTGGTGACGTCTCCATATGAGTGAAAAATTCTCGAACGGGATGTTAAATAATATATAATCACTCAATCAATCATAAATAGTAAGTTGAATAGAATACCATAGTAAATGAATTAGGCCAGTAAATAAAAATAGCATAGTAAAGGAATTATAAAATATTAGATAAAATAGCACGGGAATTGGATTCAGTTAAAAATGAAATAGTACAAGAAATAATTTTCAGTCAAATGTTTGACATTTCATCAACATGAACAACTAGGTACATAGGTAGCACAGGTAGTAACGAGAGGGGGGTATGCTTATACAATCAAAATTCTTGGATGCTAGACTTAAAAACGGTGTGTGATTACAGTTGTTTTGAGTTCCAGATTTTAAGTCTCTGTGTGGTTGAGAATTTTGAAAACTATGAATATGTTGCCTTTCCGCTGCTAATTGGAGGTCATTATTTCACATTTTTGTTAGGTCCTCTCCTCCCTATTCCACAGTAGTTCAGTAAATGTAATAGTACATTGAATAAAGTAGTAAATAAGATATCATAGCAAATGAATTAGGTCAGTCATCCTGTACATCCCTCACAATATACACAATCTGTCCATCACTCTTACTATACACACTCTGTACTTCCATCACACAATACACACTCTGTGCATCCCTCTTACTATACACACTCTCTTTATCCCTTACACTATACACTTTCTGTACATTCTTCACACTATACATACATCGTGTATCCCTCGCACAGTACACACTCCGTACATCCCTCACACTATACAAACTCTCTACATTCTTCATACTATACACACATCGTCCATCATTAACACTATACAAATCTTTATGTCCCTCACATTATACAAAATCTCTATATCCCTCATACTATACATCCCTCACACTATACACACTCTGTTCATCCCTCAAACTATACAGTCTGTACATCCTTCACACTATACACACTCTTTACATCACTCATACAAAACAAACTCTGTACATCCCTCACATTATACACATTTTGTACATCTCTCACACGATACACACTCTGTACATCCATCTAACTATACACTCTATGTACATCCCTCACACTATACACAATCTGTACCTCACTCATACTATACACACTCTGTACGTCCCTCTTACTATACACTCTATGTACATCCCTCATATTCTACACATTTTGTACATCCCTCACACTATACACACTCTGAACGTTGTTCTTACTATATAACCTCCGTGCATCCCTCACACTATACACATTTTGTAGATCTCTCACACTATACACACTCTGTACGTCCCTCTTACTATACAAACTCCACATAAATGGACTAATCTCTTAGTATGAATACATTTGACCTAAAAAGTACATCACGAGTAAATAAATAGAAATAAAATATAATTAGAATGTTAGTTTAAGAAATGTCTTTCAGTTTCTGGATAAGATAAACATGGAGGCTTTTCACATTGGCACGCATTTCTTGAAGTGCTAACATGCTCCATTCAATATGCTGGTGTGAATAAAATAGCATAGCAAGTGAAATAGGTCAGTAAATGAATTTGTTCAGTAAATAAACTTGTACAGTAAATGAATTCTACTTCAGATTTAATAGTAAGTTATCCCGTGAGGACCCGGGTTAGAATAGGTTCTCAGTACCCCTTGCTTGTCGTAAGAGGCGACTGAATGGGGCGGTCTTTGGGCATTGGTGACGTCTCCATATGAGTGAAAAATTCTCGAACGGGATGTTAAATAATATATAATCACTCAATCAATCATAAATAGTAAGTTGAATAGAATACCATAGTAAATGAATTAGGCCAGTAAATAAAAATAGCATAGTAAAGGAATTATAAAATATTAGATAAAATAGCACGGGAATTGGATTCAGTTAAAAATGAAATAGTACAAGAAATAATTTTCAGTCAAATGTTTGACATTTCATCAACATGAACAACTAGGTACATAGGTAGCACAGGTAGTAACGAGAGGGGGGTATGCTTATACAATCAAAATTCTCGGATGCTAGACTTAAAAACGGTGTGTGATTACAGTTGTTTTGAGTTCCAGATTTTAAGTCTCTGTGTGGTTGAGAATTTTGAAAACTATGAATATGTTGCCTTTCCGCTGCTAATTGGAGGTCATTATTTCACATTTTTGTTAGGTCCTCTCCTCCCTATTCCACAGTAGTTCAGTAAATGTAATAGTACATTGAATAAAGTAGTAAATAAGATATCATAGCAAATGAATTAGGTCAGTCATCCTGTACATCCCTCACAATATACACAATCTGTCCATCACTCTTACTATACACACTCTGTACTTCCATCACACAATACACACTCTGTGCATCCCTCTTACTATACACACTCTCTTTATCCCTTACACTATACACTTTCTGTACATTCTTCACACTATACATACATCGTGTATCCCTCGCACAGTACACACTCCGTACATCCCTCACACTACACAAACTCTCTACATTCTTCATACTATACACACATCGTCCATCATTAACACTATACAAATCTTTATGTCCCTCACATTATACAAAATCTCTATATCCCTCATACTATACATCCCTCACACTATACACACTCTGTTCATCCCTCAAACTATACAGTCTGTACATCCCTCACACTATACACACTCTTTACATCACTCATACAAAACAAACTCTGTACATCCCTCACATTATACACATTTTGTACATCTCTCACACGATACACACTCTGTACATCCATCTAACTATACACTCTATGTACATCCCTCACACTATACACAATCTGTACCTCACTCATACTATACACACTCTGTACGTCCCTCTTACTATACACTCTATGTACATCCCTCATATTCTACACATTTTGTACATCCCTCACACTATACACACTCTGAACGTTGTTCTTACTATACAACCTCCGTGCATCCCTCACACTATACACATTTTGTAGATCTCTCACACTATACACACTCTGTACGTCCCTCTTACTATACAAACTCCACATAAATGGACTAATCTCTTAGTATGAATACATTTGACCTAAAAAGTACATCACGAGTAAATAAATAGAAATAAAATATAATTAGAATGTTAGTTTAAGAAATGTCTTTCAGTTTCTGGATAAGATAAACATGGAGGCTTTTCACATTGGCACGCATTTCTTGAAGTGCTAACATGCTCCATTCAATATGCTGGTGTGAATAAAATAGCATAGCAAGTGAAATAGGTCAGTAAATGAATTTGTTCAGTAAATAAACTTGTACAGTAAATGAATTCTACTTCAGATTTAATAGTAAGTTATCCCGTGAGGACCCGGGTTAGAATAGGTTCTCAGTACCCCTTGCTTGTCGTAAGAGGCGACTGAATGGGGCGGTCTTTGGGCATTGGTGACGTCTCCATATGAGTGAAAAATTCTCGAACGGGATGTTAAATAATATATAATCACTCAATCAATCATAAATAGTAAGTTGAATAGAATACCATAGTAAATGAATTAGGCCAGTAAATAAAAATAGCATAGTAAAGGAATTATAAAATATTAGATAAAATAGCACGGGAATTGGATTCAGTTAAAAATGAAATAGTACAAGAAATAATTTTCAGTCAAATGTTTGACATTTCATCAACATGAACAACTAGGTACATAGGTAGCACAGGTAGTAACGAGAGGGGGGTATGCTTATACAATCAAAATTCTCGGATGCTAGACTTAAAAACGGTGTGTGATTACAGTTGTTTTGAGTTCCAGATTTTAAGTCTCTGTGTGGTTGAGAATTTTGAAAACTATGAATATGTTGCCTTTCCGCTGCTAATTGGAGGTCATTATTTCACATTTTTGTTAGGTCCTCTCCTCCCTATTCCACAGTAGTTCAGTAAATGTAATAGTACATTGAATAAAGTAGTAAATAAGATATCATAGCAAATGAATTAGGTCAGTCATCCTGTACATCCCTCACAATATACACAATCTGTCCATCACTCTTACTATACACACTCTGTACTTCCATCACACAATACACACTCTGTGCATCCCTCTTACTATACACACTCTCTTTATCCCTTACACTATACACTTTCTGTACATTCTTCACACTATACATACATCGTGTATCCCTCGCACAGTACACACTCCGTACATCCCTCACACTACACAAACTCTCTACATTCTTCATACTATACACACATCGTCCATCATTAACACTATACAAATCTTTATGTCCCTCACATTATACAAAATCTCTATATCCCTCATACTATACATCCCTCACACTATACACACTCTGTTCATCCCTCAAACTATACAGTCTGTACATCCCTCACACTATACACACTCTTTACATCACTCATACAAAACAAACTCTGTACATCCCTCACATTATACACATTTTGTACATCTCTCACACGATACACACTCTGTACATCCATCTAACTATACACTCTATGTACATCCCTCACACTATACACAATCTGTACCTCACTCATACTATACACACTCTGTACGTCCCTCTTACTATACACTCTATGTACATCCTCATATTCTACACATTTTGTACATCCCTCACACTATACACACTCTGAACGTTGTTCTTACTATACAACCTCCGTGCATCCCTCACACTATACACATTTTGTAGATCTCTCACACTATACACACTCTGTACGTCCCTCTTACTATACAAACTCCACATAAATGGACTAATCTCTTAGTATGAATACATTTGACCTAAAAAGTACATCACGAGTAAATAAATAGAAATAAAATATAATTAGAATGTTAGTTTAAGAAATGTCTTTCAGTTTCTGGATAAGATAAACATGGAGGCTTTTCACATTGGCACGCATTTCTTGAAGTGCTAACATGCTCCATTCAATATGCTGGTGTGAATAAAATAGCATAGCAAGTGAAATAGGTCAGTAAATGAATTTGTTCAGTAAATAAACTTGTACAGTAAATGAATTCTACTTCAGATTTAATAGTAAGTTATCCCGTGAGGACCCGGGTTAGAATAGGTTCTCAGTACCCCTTGCTTGTCGTAAGAGGCGACTGAATGGGGCGGTCTTTGGGCATTGGTGACGTCTCCATATGAGTGAAAAATTCTCGAACGGGATGTTAAATAATATATAATCACTCAATCAATCATAAATAGTAAGTTGAATAGAATACCATAGTAAATGAATTAGGCCAGTAAATAAAAATAGCATAGTAAAGGAATTATAAAATATTAGATAAAATAGCACGGGAATTGGATTCAGTTAAAAATGAAATAGTACAAGAAATAATTTTCAGTCAAATGTTTGACATTTCATCAACATGAACAACTAGGTACATAGGTAGCACAGGTAGTAACGAGAGGGGGGTATGCTTATACAATCAAAATTCTCGGATTCTAGACTTAAAAACGGAGTGTGATTACAGTTGTTTTGAGTTCCAGATTTTAAGTCTCTGTGTGGTTGAGAATTTTGAAAACTATGAATATGTTGCCTTTCCGTTGCTAATTGGAGGTCATTATTTCACATTTTTGTTAGGTCCTCTCCTCCCTATTCCACAGTAGTTCAGTAAATGTAATAGTACATTGAATAAAGTAGTAAATAAGATATCATAGCAAATGAATTAGGTCAGTCATCCTGTACATCCCTCACAATATACACAATCTGTCCATCACTCTTACTATACACACTCTGTACTTCCATCACACAATACACACTCTGTGCATCCCTCTTACTATACACACTCTCTTTATCCCTTACACTATACACTTTCTGTACATTCTTCACACTATACATACATCGTGTATCCCTCGCACAGTACACACTCCGTACATCCCTCACACTATACAAACTCTCTACATTCTTCATACTATACACACATCGTCCATCATTAACACTATACAAATCTTTATGTCCCTCACATTATACAAAATCTCTATATCCCTCATACTATACATCCCTCACACAATACACACTCTGTTCATCCCTCAAACTATACAGTCTGTACATCCCTCACACTATACACACTCTTTACATCACTCATACAAAACAAACTCTGTACATCCCTCACATTATACACATTTTGTACATCTCTCACACGATACACACTCTGTACATCCATCTAACTATACACTCTATGTACATCCCTCACACTATACACAATCTGTACCTCACTCATACTATACACACTCTGTACGTCCCTCTTACTATACACTCTATGTACATCCCTCATATTCTACACATTTTGTACATCCCTCACACTATACACACTCTGAACGTTGTTCTTACTATACAACCTCCGTGCATCCCTCACACTATACACATTTTGTAGATCTCTCACACTATACACACTCTGTACCTCCCTCTTACTATACAAACTCAACATAAATGGACTAATCTCTTAGTATGAATACATTTGACCTAAAAAGTACATCACGAGTAAATAAACAGAAATAAAATATAATTAGAATGTTAGTTTAAGAAATGTCTTTCAGTTTCTGGATAAGATAAACATGGAGGCTTTTCACATTGGCACGCATTTCTTGAAGTGCTAACATGCTCCATTCAATATGCTGGTGTGAATAAAATAGCATAGCAAGTGAAATAGGTCAGTAAATGAATTTGTTCAGTAAATAAACTTGTACAGTAAATGAATTCTACTTCAGATTTAATAGTAAGGTATCCCGTGAGGACCCGGGTTAGAATAGGTTCTCAGTACCCCTTGCTTGTCGTAAGAGGCGACTGAATGGGGCGGTCTTTGGGCATTGGTGACGTCTCCATATGAGTGAAAAATTCTCGAACGGGATGTTAAATAATATATAATCACTCAATCAATCATAAATAGTAAGTTGAATAGAATACCATAGTAAATGAATTAGGCCAGTAAATAAAAATAGCATAGTAAAGGAATTATAAAATATTAGATAAAATAGCACGGGAATTGGATTCAGTTAAAAATGAAATAGTACAAGAAATAATTTTCAGTCAAATAATGTTTGACATTTCATCAACATGAACAACTAGGTACATAGGTAGCACAGGTAGTAACGAGAGGGGGGTATGCTTATACAATCAAAATTCTCGGATGCTAGACTTAAAAACGGTGTGTGATTACAGTTGTTTTGAGTTCCAGATTTTAAGTCTCTGTGTGGTTGAGAATTTTGAAAACTATGAATATGTTGCCTTTCCGTTGCTAATTGGAGGTCATTATTTCACATTTTTGTTAGGTCCTCTCCTCCCTATTCCACAGTAGTTCAGTAAATGTAATAGTACATTGAATAAAGTAGTAAATAAGATATCATAGCAAATGAATTAGGTCAGTCATCCTGTACATCCCTCACAATATACACAATCTGTCCATCACTCTTACTATACACACTCTGTACTTCCATCACACAATACACACTCTGTGCATCCCTCTTACTATACACACTCTTTATCCCTTACACTATACACTTTCTGTACATTCTTCACACTATACATACATCGTGTATCCCTCGCACAGTACACACTCCGTACATCCCTCACACTATACAAACTCTCTACATTCTTCATACTATACACACATCGTCCATCATTAACACTATACAAATCTTTATGTCCCTCACATTATACAAAATCTCTATATCCCTCATACTATACATCCCTCACACTATACACACTCTGTTCATCCCTCAAACTATACAGTCTGTACATCCCTCACACTATACACACTCTTTACATCACTCATACAAAACAAACTCTGTACATCCCTCACATTATACACATTTTGTACATCTCTCACACGATACACACTCTGTACATCCATCTAACTATACACTCTATGTACATCCCTCACACTATACACAATCTGTACCTCACTCATACTATACACACTCTGTACGTCCCTCTTACTATACACTCTATGTACATCCCTCATATTCTACACATTTTGTACATCCCTCACACTATACACACTCTGTACGTTGTTCTTACTATACAACCTCCGTGCATCCCTCACACTATACACATTTTGTAGATCTCTCACACTATACACACTCTGTACCTCCCTCTTACTATACAAACTCCACATAAATGGACTAATCTCTTAGTATGAATACATTTGACCTAAAAAGTACATCACGAGTAAATAAACAGAAATAAAATATAATTAGAACGTTAGTTTAAGAAATGTCTTTCAGTTTCTGGATAAGATAAACATGGAGGCTTTTCACATTGGCACGCATTTCTTGAAGTGCTAATATGCTCCATTCAATATGCTGGTGTGAATAAAATAGCATAGCAAGTGAAATAGGTCAGTAAATGAATTTGTTCAGTAAATAAACTTGTACAGTAAATGAATTCTACTTCAGATTTAATAGTAAGTTATCCCGTGAGGACCCGGGTTAGAATAGGTTCTCAGTACCCCTTGCTTGTCGTAAGAGGCGACTGAATGGGGCGGTCTTTGGGCATTGGTGACGTCTCCATATGAGTGAAAAATTCTCGAACGGGATGTTAAATAATATATAATCACTCAATCAATCATAAATAGTAAGTTGAATAGAATACCATAGTAAATGAATTAGGCCAGTAAATAAAAATAGCATAGTAAAGGAATTATAAAATATTAGATAAAATAGCACGGGAATTGGATTCAGTTAAAAATGAAATAGTACAAGAAATAATTTTCAGTCAAATAATGTTTGACATTTCATCAACATGAACAACTAGGTACAAAGGTAGCACAGGTAGTAACGAGAGGGGGGTATGCTTATACAATCAAAATTCTCGGATGCTAGACTTAAAAACGGTGTGTGATTACAGTTGTTTTGAGTTCCAGATTTTAAGTCTCTGTGTGGTTGAGAATTTTGAAAACTATGAATATGTTGCCTTTCCGTTGCTAATTGGAGGTCATTATTTCACATTTTTGTTAGGTCCTCTCCTCCCTATTCCACAGTAGTTCAGTAAATGTAATAGTACATTGAATAAAGTAGTAAATAAGATATCATAGCAAATGAATTAGGTCAGTCATCCTGTACATCCCTCACAATATACACAATCTGTCCATCACTCTTACTATACACACTCTGTACTTCCATCACACAATACACACTCTGTGCATCCCTCTTACTATACACACTCTCTTTATCCCTTACACTATACACTTTCTGTACATTCTTCACACTATACATACATCGTGTATCCCTCGCACAGTACACACTCCGTACATCCCTCACACTATACAAACTCTCTACATTCTTCATACTATACACACATCGTCCATCATTAACACTATACAAATCTTTATGTCCCTCACATTATACAAAATCTCTATATCCCTCATACTATACATCCCTCACACTATACACACTCTGTTCATCCCTCAAACTATACAGTCTGTACATCCCTCACACTATACACACTCTTTACATCACTCATACAAAACAAACTCTGTACATCCCTCACATTATACACATTTTGTACATCTCTCACACGATACACACTCTGTACATCCATCTAACTATACACTCTATGTACATCCCTCACACTATACACAATCTGTACCTCACTCATACTATACACACTCTGTACGTCCCTCTTACTATACACTCTATGTACATCCCTCATATTCTACACATTTTGTACATCCCTCACACTATACACACTCTGTACGTTGTTCTTACTATACAACCTCCGTGCATCCCTCACACTATACACATTTTGTAGATCTCTCACACTATACACACTCTGTACCTCCCTCTTACTATACAAACTCAACATAAATGGACTAATCTCTTAGTATGAATACATTTGACCTAAAAAGTACATCACGAGTAAATAAACAGAAATAAAATATAATTAGAACGTTAGTTTAAGAAATGTCTTTCAGTTTCTGGATAAGATAAACATGGAGGCTTTTCACATTGGCACGCATTTCTTGAAGTGCTAACATGCTCCATTCAATATGCTGGTGTGAATAAAATAGCATAGCAAGTGAAATAGGTCAGTAAATGAATTTGTTCAGTAAATAAACTTGTACAGTAAATGAATTCTACTTCAGATTTAATAGTAAGTTATCCCGTGAGGACCCGGGTTAGAATAGGTTCTCAGTACCCCTTGCTTGTCGTAAGAGGCGACTGAATGGGGCGGTCTTTGGGCATTGGTGACGTCTCCATATGAGTGAAAAATTCTCGAACGGGATGTTAAATAATATATAATCACTCAATCAATCATAAATAGTAAGTTGAATAGAATACCATAGTAAATGAATTAGGCCAGTAAATAAAAATAGCATAGTAAAGGAATTATAAAATATTAGATAAAATAGCACGGGAATTGGATTCAGTTAAAAATGAAATAGTACAAGAAATAATTTTCAGTCAAATAATGTTTGACATTTCATCAACATGAACAACTAGGTACATAGGTAGCACAGGTAGTAACGAGAGGGGGGTATGCTTATACAATCAAAATTCTCGGATTCTAGACTTAAAAACGGTGTGTGATTACAGTTGTTTTGAGTTCCAGATTTTAAGTCTCTGTGTGGTTGAGAATTTTGAAAACTATGAATATGTTGCCTTTCCGTTGCTAATTGGAGGTCATTATTTCACATTTTTGTTAGGTCCTCTCCTCCCTATTCCACAGTAGTTCAGTAAATGTAATAGTACATTGAATAAAGTAGTAAATAAGATATCATAGCAAATGAATTAGGTCAGTCATCCTGTACATCCCTCACAATATACACAATCTGTCCATCACTCTTACTATACACACTCTGTACTTCCATCACACAATACACACTCTGTGCATCCCTCTTACTATACACACTCTCTTTATCCCTTACACTATACACTTTCTGTACATTCTTCACACTATACATACATCGTGTATCCCTCGCACAGTACACACTCCGTACATCCCTCACACTATACAAACTCTCTACATTCTTCATACTATACACACATCGTCCATCATTAACACTATACAAATCTTTATGTCCCTCACATTATACAAAATCTCTATATCCCTCATACTATACATCCCTCACACTATACACACTCTGTTCATCCCTCAAACTATACAGTCTGTACATCCCTCACACTATACACACTCTTTACATCACTCATACAAAACAAACTCTGTACATCCCTCACATTATACACATTTTGTACATCTCTCACACGATACACACTCTGTACATCCATCTAACTATACACTCTATGTACATCCCTCACACTATACACAATCTGTACCTCACTCATACTATACACACTCTGTACGTCCCTCTTACTATACACTCTATGTACATCCCTCATATTCTACACATTTTGTACATCCCTCACACTATACACACTCTGTACGTTGTTCTTACTATACAACCTCCGTGCATCCCTCACACTATACACATTTTGTAGATCTCTCACACTATACACACTCTGTACCTCCCTCTTACTATACAAACTCCACATAAATGGACTAATCTCTTAGTATGAATACATTTGACCTAAAAAGTACATCACGAGTAAATAAACAGAAATAAAATATAATTAGAACGTTAGTTTAAGAAATGTCTTTCAGTTTCTGGATAAGATAAACATGGAGGCTTTTCACATTGGCACGCATTTCTTGAAGTGCTAACATGCTCCATTCAATATGCTGGTGTGAATAAAATAGCATAGCAAGTGAAATAGGTCAGTAAATGAATTTGTTCAGTAAATAAACTTGTACAGTAAATGAATTCTACTTCAGATTTAATAGTAAGTTATCCCGTGAGGACCCGGGTTAGAATAGGTTCTCAGTACCCCTTGCTTGTCGTAAGAGGCGACTGAATGGGGCGGTCTTTGGGCATTGGTGACGTCTCCATATGAGTGAAAAATTCTCGAACGGGATGTTAAATAATATATAATCACTCAATCAATCATAAATAGTAAGTTGAATAGAATACCATAGTAAATGAATTAGGCCAGTAAATAAAAATAGCATAGTAAAGGAATTATAAAATATTAGATAAAATAGCACGGGAATTGGATTCAGTTAAAAATGAAATAGTACAAGAAATAATTTTCAGTCAAATAATGTTTGACATTTCATCAACATGAACAACTAGGTACAAAGGTAGCACAGGTAGTAACGAGAGGGGGGTATGCTTATACAATCAAAATTCTCGGATGCTAGACTTAAAAACGGTGTGTGATTACAGTTGTTTTGAGTTCCAGATTTTAAGTCTCTGTGTGGTTGAGAATTTTGAAAACTATGAATATGTTGCCTTTCCGTTGCTAATTGGAGGTCATTATTTCACATTTTTGTTAGGTCCTCTCCTCCCTATTCCACAGTAGTTCAGTAAATGTAATAGTACATTGAATAAAGTAGTAAATAAGATATCATAGCAAATGAATTAGGTCAGTCATCCTGTACATCCCTCACAATATACACAATCTGTCCATCACTCTTACTATACACACTCTGTACTTCCATCACACAATACACACTCTGTGCATCCCTCTTACTATACACACTCTCTTTATCCCTTACACTATACACTTTCTGTACATTCTTCACACTATACATACATCGTGTATCCCTCGCACAGTACACACTCCGTACATCCCTCACACTATACAAACTCTCTACATTCTTCATACTATACACACATCGTCCATCATTAACACTATACAAATCTTTATGTCCCTCACATTATACAAAATCTCTATATCCCTCATACTATACATCCCTCACACTATACACACTCTGTTCATCCCTCAAACTATACAGTCTGTACATCCCTCACACTATACACACTCTTTACATCACTCATACAAAACAAACTCTGTACATCCCTCACATTATACACATTTTGTACATCTCTCACACGATACACACTCTGTACATCCATCTAACTATACACTCTATGTACATCCCTCACACTATACACAATCTGTACCTCACTCATACTATACACACTCTGTACGTCCCTCTTACTATACACTCTATGTACATCCCTCATATTCTACACATTTTGTACATCCCTCACACTATACACACTCTGAACGTTGTTCTTACTATACAACCTCCGTGCATCCCTCACACTATACACATTTTGTAGATCTCTCACACTATACACACTCTGTACCTCCCTCTTACTATACAAACTCCACATAAATGGACTAATCTCTTAGTATGAATACATTTGACCTAAAAAGTACATCACGAGTAAATAAACAGAAATAAAATATAATTAGAACGTTAGTTTAAGAAATGTCTTTCAGTTTCTGGATAAGATAAACATGGAGGCTTTTCACATTGGCACGCATTTCTTGAAGTGCTAACATGCTCCATTCAATATGCTGGTGTGAATAAAATAGCATAGCAAGTGAAATAGGTCAGTAAATGAATTTGTTCAGTAAATAAACTTGTACAGTAAATGAATTCTACTTCAGATTTAATAGTAAGTTATCCCGTGAGGACCCGGGTTAGAATAGGTTCTCAGTACCCCTTGCTTGTCGTAAGAGGCGACTGAATGGGGCGGTCTTTGGGCATTGGTGACGTCTCCATATGAGTGAAAAATTCTTGAACGGGATGTTAAATAATATATAATCACTCAATCAATCATAAATAGTAAGTTGAATAGAATACCATAGTAAATGAATTAGGCCAGTAAATAAAAATAGCATAGTAAAGGAATTATAAAATATTAGATAAAATAGCACGGGAATTGGATTCAGTTAAAAATGAAATAGTACAAGAAATAATTTTCAGTCAAATAATGTTTGACATTTCATCAACATGAACAACTAGGTACATAGGTAGCACAGGTAGTAACGAGAGGGGGGTATGCTTATACAATCAAAATTCTCGGATTCTAGACTTAAAAACGGTGTGTGATTACAGTTGTTTTGAGTTCCAGATTTTAAGTCTCTGTGTGGTTGAGAATTTTGAAAACTATGAATATGTTGCCTTTCCGTTGCTAATTGGAGGTCATTATTTCACATTTTTGTTAGGTCCTCTCCTCCCTATTCCACAGTAGTTCAGTAAATGTAATAGTACATTGAATAAAGTAGTAAATAAGATATCATAGCAAATGAATTAGGTCAGTCATCCTGTACATCCCTCACAATATACACAATCTGTCCATCACTCTTACTATACACACTCTGTACTTCCATCACACAATACACACTCTGTGCATCCCTCTTACTATACACACTCTCTTTATCCCTTACACTATACACTTTCTGTACATTCTTCACACTATACATACATCGTGTATCCCTCGCACAGTACACACTCCGTACATCCCTCACACTATACAAACTCTCTACATTCTTCATACTATACACACATCGTCCATCATTAACACTATACAAATCTTTATGTCCCTCACATTATACAAAATCTCTATATCCCTCATACTATACATCCCTCACACTATACACACTCTGTTCATCCCTCAAACTATACAGTCTGTACATCCCTCACACTATACACACTCTTTACATCACTCATACAAAACAAACTCTGTACATCCCTCACATTATACACATTTTGTACATCTCTCACACGATACACACTCTGTACATCCATCTAACTATACACTCTATGTACATCCCTCACACTATACACAATCTGTACCTCACTCATACTATACACACTCTGTACGTCCCTCTTACTATACACTCTATGTACATCCCTCATATTCTACACATTTTGTACATCCCTCACACTATACACACTCTGTACGTTGTTCTTACTATACAACCTCCGTGCATCCCTCACACTATACACATTTTGTAGATCTCTCACACTATACACACTCTGTACCTCCCTCTTACTATACAAACTCCACATAAATGGACTAATCTCTTAGTATGAATACATTTGACCTAAAAAGTACATCACGAGTAAATAAACAGAAATAAAATATAATTAGAATGTTAGTTTAAGAAATGTCTTTCAGTTTCTGGATAAGATAAACATGGAGGCTTTTCACATTGGCACGCATTTCTTGAAGTGCTAACATGCTCCATTCAATATGCTGGTGTGAATAAAATAGCATAGCAAGTGAAATAGGTCAGTAAATGAATTTGTTCAGTAAATAAACTTGTACAGTAAATGAATTCTACTTCAGATTTAATAGTAAGTTATCCCGTGAGGACCCGGGTTAGAATAGGTTCTCAGTACCCCTTGCTTGTCGTAAGAGGCGACTGAATGGGGCGGTCTTTGGGCATTGGTGACGTCTCCATATGAGTGAAAAATTCTCGAACGGGATGTTAAATAATATATAATCACTCAATCAATCATAAATAGTAAGTTGAATAGAATACCATAGTAAATGAATTAGGCCAGTAAATAAAAATAGCATAGTAAAGGAATTATAAAATATTAGATAAAATAGCACGGGAATTGGATTCAGTTAAAAATGAAATAGTACAAGAAATAATTTTCAGTCAAATAATGTTTGACATTTCATCAACATGAACAACTAGGTACATAGGTAGCACAGGTAGTAACGAGAGGGGGGTATGCTTATACAATCAAAATTCTCGGATTCTAGACTTAAAAACGGTGTGTGATTACAGTTGTTTTGAGTTCCAGATTTTAAGTCTCTGTGTGGTTGAGAATTTTGAAAACTATGAATATGTTGCCTTTCCGTTGCTAATTGGAGGTCATTATTTCACATTTTTGTTAGGTCCTCTCCTCCCTATTCCACAGTAGTTCAGTAAATGTAATAGTACATTGAATAAAGTAGTAAATAAGATATCATAGCAAATGAATTAGGTCAGTCATCCTGTACATCCCTCACAATATACACAATCTGTCCATCACTCTTACTATACACACTCTGTACTTCCATCACACAATACACACTCTGTGCATCCCTCTTACTATACACACTCTCTTTATCCCTTACACTATACACTTTCTGTACATTCTTCACACTATACATACATCGTGTATCCCTCGCACAGTACACACTCCGTACATCCCTCACACTATACAAACTCTCTACATTCTTCATACTATACACACATCGTCCATCATTAACACTATACAAATCTTTATGTCCCTCACATTATACAAAATCTCTATATCCCTCATACTATACATCCCTCACACTATACACACTCTGTTCATCCCTCAAACTATACAGTCTGTACATCCCTCACACTATACACACTCTTTACATCACTCATACAAAACAAACTCTGTACATCCCTCACATTATACACATTTTGTACATCTCTCACACGATACACACTCTGTACATCCATCTAACTATACACTCTATGTACATCCCTCACACTATACACAATCTGTACCTCACTCATACTATACACACTCTGTACGTCCCTCTTACTATACACTCTATGTACATCCCTCATATTCTACACATTTTGTACATCCCTCACACTATACACACTCTGTACGTTGTTCTTACTATACAACCTCCGTGCATCCCTCACACTATACACATTTTGTAGATCTCTCACACTATACACACTCTGTACCTCCCTCTTACTATACAAACTCCACATAAATGGACTAATCTCTTAGTATGAATACATTTGACCTAAAAAGTACATCACGAGTAAATAAACAGAAATAAAATATAATTAGAATGTTAGTTTAAGAAATGTCTTTCAGTTTCTGGATAAGATAAACATGGAGGCTTTTCACATTGGCACGCATTTCTTGAAGTGCTAACATGCTCCATTCAATATGCTGGTGTGAATAAAATAGCATAGCAAGTGAAATAGGTCAGTAAATGAATTTGTTCAGTAAATAAACTTGTACAGTAAATGAATTCTACTTCAGATTTAATAGTAAGTTATCCCGTGAGGACCCGGGTTAGAATAGGTTCTCAGTACCCCTTGCTTGTCGTAAGAGGCGACTGAATGGGGCGGTCTTTGGGCATTGGTGACGTCTCCATATGAGTGAAAAATTCTCGAACGGGATGTTAAATAATATATAATCACTCAATCAATCATAAATAGTAAGTTGAATAGAATACCATAGTAAATGAATTAGGCCAGTAAATAAAAATAGCATAGTAAAGGAATTATAAAATATTAGATAAAATAGCACGGGAATTGGATTCAGTTAAAAATGAAATAGTACAAGAAATAATTTTCAGTCAAATAATGTTTGACATTTCATCAACATGAACAACTAGGTACATAGGTAGCACAGGTAGTAACGAGAGGGGGGTATGCTTATACAATCAAAATTCTCGGATTCTAGACTTAAAAACGGTGTGTGATTACAGTTGTTTTGAGTTCCAGATTTTAAGTCTCTGTGTGGTTGAGAATTTTGAAAACTATGAATATGTTGCCTTTCCGTTGCTAATTGGAGGTCATTATTTCACATTTTTGTTAGGTCCTCTCCTCCCTATTCCACAGTAGTTCAGTAAATGTAATAGTACATTGAATAAAGTAGTAAATAAGATATCATAGCAAATGAATTAGGTCAGTCATCCTGTACATCCCTCACAATATACACAATCTGTCCATCACTCTTACTATACACACTCTGTACTTCCATCACACAATACACACTCTGTGCATCCCTCTTACTATACACACTCTCTTTATCCCTTACACTATACACTTTCTGTACATTCTTCACACTATACATACATCGTGTATCCCTCGCACAGTACACACTCCGTACATCCCTCACACTATACAAACTCTCTACATTCTTCATACTATACACACATCGTCCATCATTAACACTATACAAATCTTTATGTCCCTCACATTATACAAAATCTCTATATCCCTCATACTATACATCCCTCACACTATACACACTCTGTTCATCCCTCAAACTATACAGTCTGTACATCCCTCACACTATACACACTCTTTACATCACTCATACAAAACAAACTCTGTACATCCCTCACATTATACACATTTTGTACATCTCTCACACGATACACACTCTGTACATCCATCTAACTATACACTCTATGTACATCCCTCACACTATACACAATCTGTACCTCACTCATACTATACACACTCTGTACGTCCCTCTTACTATACACTCTATGTACATCCCTCATATTCTACACATTTTGTACATCCCTCACACTATACACACTCTGTACGTTGTTCTTACTATACAACCTCCGTGCATCCCTCACACTATACACATTTTGTAGATCTCTCACACTATACACACTCTGTACCTCCCTCTTACTATACAAACTCCACATAAATGGACTAATCTCTTAGTATGAATACATTTGACCTAAAAAGTACATCACGAGTAAATAAACAGAAATAAAATATAATTAGAATGTTAGTTTAAGAAATGTCTTTCAGTTTCTGGATAAGATAAACATGGAGGCTTTTCACATTGGCACGCATTTCTTGAAGTGCTAACATGCTCCATTCAATATGCTGGTGTGAATAAAATAGCATAGCAAGTGAAATAGGTCAGTAAATGAATTTGTTCAGTAAATAAACTTGTACAGTAAATGAATTCTACTTCAGATTTAATAGTAAGTTATCCCGTGAGGACCCGGGTTAGAATAGGTTCTCAGTACCCCTTGCTTGTCGTAAGAGGCGACTGAATGGGGCGGTCTTTGGGCATTGGTGACGTCTCCATATGAGTGAAAAATTCTCGAACGGGATGTTAAATAATATATAATCACTCAATCAATCATAAATAGTAAGTTGAATAGAATACCATAGTAAATGAATTAGGCCAGTAAATAAAAATAGCATAGTAAAGGAATTATAAAATATTAGATAAAATAGCACGGGAATTGGATTCAGTTAAAAATGAAATAGTACAAGAAATAATTTTCAGTCAAATAATGTTTGACATTTCATCAACATGAACAACTAGGTACATAGGTAGCACAGGTAGTAACGAGAGGGGGGTATGCTTATACAATCAAAATTCTCGGATTCTAGACTTAAAAACGGTGTGTGATTACAGTTGTTTTGAGTTCCAGATTTTAAGTCTCTGTGTGGTTGAGAATTTTGAAAACTATGAATATGTTGCCTTTCCGTTGCTAATTGGAGGTCATTATTTCACATTTTTGTTAGGTCCTCTCCTCCCTATTCCACAGTAGTTCAGTAAATGTAATAGTACATTGAATAAAGTAGTAAATAAGATATCATAGCAAATGAATTAGGTCAGTCATCCTGTACATCCCTCACAATATACACAATCTGTCCATCACTCTTACTATACACACTCTGTACTTCCATCACACAATACACACTCTGTGCATCCCTCTTACTATACACACTCTCTTTATCCCTTACACTATACACTTTCTGTACATTCTTCACACTATACATACATCGTGTATCCCTCGCACAGTACACACTCCGTACATCCCTCACACTATACAAACTCTCTACATTCTTCATACTATACACACATCGTCCATCATTAACACTATACAAATCTTTATGTCCCTCACATTATACAAAATCTCTATATCCCTCATACTATACATCCCTCACACTATACACACTCTGTTCATCCCTCAAACTATACAGTCTGTACATCCCTCACACTATACACACTCTTTACATCACTCATACAAAACAAACTCTGTACATCCCTCACATTATACACATTTTGTACATCTCTCACACGATACACACTCTGTACATCCATCTAACTATACACTCTATGTACATCCCTCACACTATACACAATCTGTACCTCACTCATACTATACACACTCTGTACGTCCCTCTTACTATACACTCTATGTACATCCCTCATATTCTACACATTTTGTACATCCCTCACACTATACACACTCTGTACGTTGTTCTTACTATACAACCTCCGTGCATCCCTCACACTATACACATTTTGTAGATCTCTCACACTATACACACTCTGTACCTCCCTCTTACTATACAAACTCCACATAAATGGACTAATCTCTTAGTATGAATACATTTGACCTAAAAAGTACATCACGAGTAAATAAACAGAAATAAAATATAATTAGAATGTTAGTTTAAGAAATGTCTTTCAGTTTCTGGATAAGATAAACATGGAGGCTTTTCACATTGGCACGCATTTCTTGAAGTGCTAACATGCTCCATTCAATATGCTGGTGTGAATAAAATAGCATAGCAAGTGAAATAGGTCAGTAAATGAATTTGTTCAGTAAATAAACTTGTACAGTAAATGAATTCTACTTCAGATTTAATAGTAAGTTATCCCGTGAGGACCCGGGTTAGAATAGGTTCTCAGTACCCCTTGCTTGTCGTAAGAGGCGACTGAATGGGGCGGTCTTTGGGCATTGGTGACGTCTCCATATGAGTGAAAAATTCTCGAACGGGATGTTAAATAATATATAATCACTCAATCAATCATAAATAGTAAGTTGAATAGAATACCATAGTAAATGAATTAGGCCAGTAAATAAAAATAGCATAGTAAAGGAATTATAAAATATTAGATAAAATAGCACGGGAATTGGATTCAGTTAAAAATGAAATAGTACAAGAAATAATTTTCAGTCAAATAATGTTTGACATTTCATCAACATGAACAACTAGGTACATAGGTAGCACAGGTAGTAACGAGAGGGGGGTATGCTTATACAATCAAAATTCTCGGATTCTAGACTTAAAAACGGTGTGTGATTACAGTTGTTTTGAGTTCCAGATTTTAAGTCTCTGTGTGGTTGAGAATTTTGAAAACTATGAATATGTTGCCTTTCCATTGCTAATTGGAGGTCATTATTTCACATTTTTGTTAGGTCCTCTCCTCCCTATTCCACAGTAGTTCAGTAAATGTAATAGTACATTGAATAAAGTAGTAAATAAGATATCATAGCAAATGAATTAGGTCAGTCATCCTGTACATCCCTCACAATATACACAATCTGTCCATCACTCTTACTATACACACTCTGTACTTCCATCACACAATACACACTCTGTGCATCCCTCTTACTATACACACTCTCTTTATCCCTTACACTATACACTTTCTGTACATTCTTCACACTATACATACATCGTGTATCCCTCGCACAGTACACACTCCGTACATCCCTCACACTATACAAACTCTCTACATTCTTCATACTATACACACATCGTCCATCATTAACACTATACAAATCTTTATGTCCCTCACATTATACAAAATCTCTATATCCCTCATACTATACATCCCTCACACTATACACACTCTGTTCATCCCTCAAACTATACAGTCTGTACATCCCTCACACTATACACACTCTTTACATCACTCATACAAAACAAACTCTGTACATCCCTCACATTATACACATTTTGTACATCTCTCACACGATACACACTCTGTACATCCATCTAACTATACACTCTATGTACATCCCTCACACTATACACAATCTGTACCTCACTCATACTATACACACTCTGTACGTCCCTCTTACTATACACTCTATGTACATCCCTCATATTCTACACATTTTGTACATCCCTCACACTATACACACTCTGTACGTTGTTCTTACTATACAACCTCCGTGCATCCCTCACACTATACACATTTTGTAGATCTCTCACACTATACACACTCTGTACCTCCCTCTTACTATACAAACTCCACATAAATGGACTAATCTCTTAGTATGAATACATTTGACCTAAAAAGTACATCACGAGTAAATAAACAGAAATAAAATATAATTAGAATGTTAGTTTAAGAAATGTCTTTCAGTTTCTGGATAAGATAAACATGGAGGCTTTTCACATTGGCACGCATTTCTTGAAGTGCTAACATGCTCCATTCAATATGCTGGTGTGAATAAAATAGCATAGCAAGTGAAATAGGTCAGTAAATGAATTTGTTCAGTAAATAAACTTGTACAGTAAATGAATTCTACTTCAGATTTAATAGTAAGTTATCCCGTGAGGACCCGGGTTAGAATAGGTTCTCAGTACCCCTTGCTTGTCGTAAGAGGCGACTGAATGGGGCGGTCTTTGGGCATTGGTGACGTCTCCATATGAGTGAAAAATTCTCGAACGGGATGTTAAATAATATATAATCACTCAATCAATCATAAATAGTAAGTTGAATAGAATACCATAGTAAATGAATTAGGCCAGTAAATAAAAATAGCATAGTAAAGGAATTATAAAATATTAGATAAAATAGCACGGGAATTGGATTCAGTTAAAAATGAAATAGTACAAGAAATAATTTTCAGTCAAATAATGTTTGACATTTCATCAACATGAACAACTAGGTACATAGGTAGCACAGGTAGTAACGAGAGGGGGGTATGCTTATACAATCAAAATTCTCGGATTCTAGACTTAAAAACGGTGTGTGATTACAGTTGTTTTGAGTTCCAGATTTTAAGTCTCTGTGTGGTTGAGAATTTTGAAAACTATGAATATGTTGCCTTTCCGTTGCTAATTGGAGGTCATTATTTCACAGTAAATGTAATAGTACATTGAATAAAGTAGTAAATAAGATATCATAGCAAATGAATTAGGTCAGTCATCCTGTACATCCCTCACAATATACACAATCTGTCCATCACTCTTACTATACACACTCTGTACTTCCATCACACAATACACACTCTGTGCATCCCTCTTACTATACACACTCTCTTTATCCCTTACACTATACACTTTCTGTACATTCTTCACACTATACATACATCGTGTATCCCTCGCACAGTACACACTCCGTACATCCCTCACACTATACAAACTCTCTACATTCTTCATACTATACACACATCGTCCATCATTAACACTACACAAATCTTTATATCCCTCACATTATACAAAATCTCTATATCCCTCATACTATACACACTCTGTTCATCCCTCAAACTATACAGTCAGTACATCCCTCACACTATACACATTTTGTACATCTCTCATACTATACACACTCTGTACGTCCCTCTTACTATACACTCTCTGTACAATCCTCACATGATACACACTCTGTACCCAACTCATACTAAACCCAATCTGTATGTCCCTCTTACTGTACACTCTCTGTACATCCCTCACATTGTACACATTTTGTACATCTCTCACACTATACACTCTTACTATACTTACTATACACTCTGTACATCCCTCACATTATACACATTTTGTACATCTCTCAAACTATACACATTCTGTAAGTCTCTCTGTACGTCCCTCTTACTATACACTCTCTGTACATCCCTCACATTATACACATTTTGTACATCTCTCACACTATACACACTCTGTACGTCCCTCTTATTATACACTCTCTGTACATCCCTCACACGATACACACTCTGTACATCCATCTTACTATACACACTCTGTACGTCCCTCTTACGATACAAACTCTGTACATCCCTCACACTATACACATTTTGTACATCTCTCAAACTATACACATTCTGTAAGTCCCTCTTACTATACACTCTCTATATGTCCCTCTTACTATACACTCTCTGTACATCCCTCACATTATACACATTTTGTACATCTCTCACACTATACACACTCTGTACGTCCCTCTTACTGTACACTCTCTGTATATCCCTCACATTATACACATTTTGTACATCTCTCACACTATACATACTCTGTACGTTCCTCTTACTATACACTCTCTGTACATCCCTAACAGTATAGACACTCTGTACCTCACTCATACTATACACACTCTGTACGTCCCTCTTACGACACACTCTCTGTACATCCTTCATATTATACACATTTTGTACATATCACACTATACACACTCTGTACGTCCCTCTTACTATACAAACTCTGTACATCCCTCACATTATACACATTTTGTACATCTCTCACACTATACACACTCTGTACGTCCCTCTTACTATACACTCTCTGTACATCCTTCATATTATACACATTGTGTACATCTCTCACACTATACACACTCTGTACGTCCCTCTTACTATACACTCTCTGTACATCCTTCATATTATACACATTTTGTACATCTCTCACACTATACACACTCTGTACATCCCTCTTACAATACAAACTCTGTATATCCCTCACATTATACACATTTTGTACATCTCTCACACTATACACACTCTGTTACCTTGCAAATTGTTTTTCCAATGACATACTTAGATATATTAAATACAATTGAAAAAAGAACACTTTTCTTCAAACCATCTCTTCAACCTCTAGCATGGTTGCAGTGAGATATATATGATAAACTATGTTGAAATACCAGAGCTGCATAAACCAGTCCAGTGACCAAAAGAGGATGATCAAAAAGATTTATGATGCAGCAATGCCCCCCTTCTCTTCGTCTTTATTTGATATGTAATTTGTATGTGCTGTTGAGTTGGTTAATATAATTTACCTAAAGTTGAAGCTTATTGTACATGGTTTTCTACTAAAAGAAAAAAGCACTCTTGGTATTGTAATTAGTATTTTGATCTGTATGGATTGACGCTGTAATGCTTATTCATAAAATATGAATTGAATTGAAACACCAATTTCAGTGAATGACTTTGTTTAAACTAGTGTACAGCAGACTAAAAATCTGTCATTTATATCTGCCATGTAAGCAACTGAACATCTAGAGGAAGAAATAGCTAGAAATATATACTAGGAAAAATATCAATTTTGTTATGATGCAATATGGTTGACTTGTGGAGTGTCAGGTTTGTGAGGGTTATCTGGAAATAATCCTAGATAGAAACATGTATTTTACTAGGTAAAAACTGTATGAATTTTTACACATCTTTGATAGGAATGAAAGGGATTAGCATCCTGTGTTGGTCCAATGAAGTGTCTGTACATATTATTGTTAATCTGAGTAAGATGAGCTATGATTAATTATGGGCTTTTAAAATTCAAACACTGGTGGCCCTGCCACCTGTGATTGAGGTTTTTCTAGAGATACGAGTCCACAAGGAGACATGGCATCATTTGGTGGAGGATTGTGGGAAGACAATGGATTCATCAGAAGACCTGGCATTACTTGGTGGAGGATTGTGGGAAGACAACGGATTCATCAGGAGACCTGGCATCACTTGGTGGAGGATTGAGGGAAGAAAATGAGTTCATCAGGAGACATGGCATCACTTGGTGGAGGATTGTGGGAAGACAATGGATTCATCAGAAGACATGGCATCACTTGGTGGAGGATTGTGGGAAGACAATGAGTTCATCAGGAGACACAGCATCACTTGGTGGAAAATTGTGGGAAGACAATGGATTCATCAGAAGACATGGCATCACTTGGTGGAGGATTGTGGGAAGACAATGAGTTCGTCAGGAGACATGGCATCACTTGGTGGAGGATTGTGGGAAGACAATGTATCTGGGGTACTTGTTTACATATATCAAATACAAATAATTAAAATAACACTTTTCTTCAAACCGTCTCCTACAACCTCTAGCATGGTTGCAGTGAGATATATATCTGATAAACTATGTTGACATACCAGAGCTGTGTAAAACAGTACAGTGAGCAAAATAGGATCATCAGAAAGATTTTTGAGACACCAATCCCCCCCCCCCCTCCCTCTCCTCCCCTCTCTTTGTCTTTATTTGATATGGAGTTTATAGAACAGCTTGTATGTGCTGTTGAGTCGGTTAGTATATTTTACCTAAAGTTGAAGCTTATTGTACATGGTTTTCTACTAAAGTAAAAAAGCACTCTTGGTATTGTAATTAGTATTTTGATCTGTATGGATTGACGCTGTAATGCTTATTCATAAAATATGAATTGAATTGAAACACCAATTTCAGTGAATGACTTGTTTAAACTAGTGTACAGCAGACTAAAAATCTGTCATTTATATTTTTCATGTACGCAACTGAACATCTACAGTAAGAAATAGCAAGAAATGTTTACAATGAAAAATATCAATTTTGTTAAGATGCAATATGGTTGACTTGTAGAATGAGTGTCAGATCTGGAAATAATCCTAGTAGATAGATATTTCCGTCTCAAGATAGATATTTCCATCTCATTAATGACGGGTGCTGACATGCAGACTGTCTCTGTTGTAGTTGCTACAGCACTCCTTCGGAAGAAGGAAAACTGCATTGTCAAAGATGACAACATTTACAACAGACAAGACTAAATCAGGTACATTTCATGAGTGCTAGTTGGTACTGTAAAAATATTTAGAATATTTCTCTACTCAGTTTTATTTTCTCTTTTTAGCTCACCTGTACGGAAGGGTCAAGTGAGCTTTTCTGATCAAAACTTTCCATTGTCCATCATTGTTGTCATTGTAGACTTCATATTTTTATTTTATCCAGAACCACTGGGCCAATTTCAACCAAACTTAGCAAAAGTAATCTTTGCATTAAGGGGGTTCAAGTTTGTTCAAATGAAGGGCAACACCTTTTTCCAAAGGGAGATAATAGCAAATAGTGAAAGTACAATAGCAATTTTAAAAATCTTCTCCAAAACCAACTGGCCAATTTCAATCAAATTTGGTATAGTCCTTTGGTAAATGTGCTTCAGGTTTGTTGAAATGAAGGGCTGTGCCCCCTTGAAATGGGAGATAATCACAAAAATGTCAACCCAAAAAAAAATGGGTGGAGTGATTTGAATTTCTTCTACTTAAAATCCACTGGGCTGGACAAATTCAAATTTACATGGAAGCTTTCTGCCATGGTGCAGATTCTAGTTTGTTAAAATCATGGCCACGGGGTAGGATGGAGCCAAATGGGGAATAAAATTTTTTGCATACTAATATACAGGGAAAATCTTTCAAAATCTTCTCAAGAACCACTGGTCCAGAAAACTTCAAATTTACATAGTAGCTTCCCGACATAATGCAGATTAATGTTTGTAAAAATCATGACTCATGTGGGAAGGCTGGGGCCACAATAGGGAATGAAGGTTTTACTTTACATTCATATATATAGGGAAAATATCTAAATACAAGTCAAGGTGACTCAGATGAGCGATGTGACCCATGGAGCTCTTGTTTTTCATCTACAGTGAATTTGGAACAAAGTGCTGTAAACACAATTAGATGATATGAAAATTAGACTGGGTGCTGAGAGCAGAGTTACCTGTTTTGTGTGCAATGCCTTTCAACAGAATTCGCATTGACTGGAGTTTGACACAGGGGGAGGTAAAAGAGTTTTCTACTTAAAAACCTTTTCATTAAAAAAGGGGAACAGCACCCCATCCTTGGGTCCTTAGTTACAATGAGACACTTTATCTACATGTTATCTACATTGTGACTAGTTAATTACTTCTAAAAAGTAATCATACTATAGTTCATCAAAGCTATGATAGTTGATAGATACATGAGGAAAATCTTGGTCGGGAAGTTACATGTGTCAGTTACGTATTTATAGAACCGGTAGTGTTAGCTGAGGCCCTTTTCCTCCTGGAAGACTGGCTATATGGTGCCTCCAAGCTGTAGTATTTTCCACACTAGAAAGCCAAGCTCTCCAAAGTTAGGACCAAATCATCTTGGGGAAAACTCTGCTATAGAGTAGCCCCCCCCCCCCCCCCCATTTAGTAGGATAATGCTGATTCCATTTCCTGCAATTAATGTTAGATTTGCAAAGGGGTTAAATAAAGAGATGTTCAAAATGATGTGAATGGAGTTCCCACAAAATGTCACGTTTTATACATTTTTTTTTTTTCATATTCCTTAGACACAATTTTACACCCCTACTATAAACTACCACAAAAGGTTTCAGTTAAACGTGGGTATCCGGGTTAGAATAGGTCCCCAGTACCCCCTTGCTTGTCGTAAGAGGCGACTAAATGGGGCGGTCCTTCGGATGAAACCGTAAAAACCTTGGCCCTGTGTCACGGCAGGTGTATCAAGACAAAGATCCCTCCCTACTCAACGACCATAAGCGCTGAGCATAGGCTTCAATTTTATGGCCCTTCACCGGCAAAGTTGACATCACCATATAAGTGAAATAATTCTTTTAAATAATATACAACCAACCAAATGATATCAAAAAAGGTCACTGAAAACAAGTCATAATATTTAAATGCCACCTAATAAAACAATATCTAAATACAACCTAATAAAACCGATATTATAGACAGTTGCTGAAATTCTATCGCCAGTTGAAAGACTGCTGTTCACTGAATTTAGGAACTTTTAGTATATGTGGTCTTTATTTTTAACTATATCAACATTGCCATTAATGACATGTCCAGCTGGACTATAGTTAAAAGAAGACGAAGAACAAGAAAACGTAGGTGGATTGAGTATAGGATGGTGTATATCTAGGCACTACAAAGTTTGTTTGTAGTTAAAAAGTTTGGATGCGATAGTGGAAGTATATTTGCAGGAAATACAAGGTGTAGACTTGGAACTTGATATATTTTGGAATACAAGACATTTTTTCATGATGAAGAATGTTGCTTATGTTGACAGCATCAATTCTTTTGTTAGTAAATTTGAGTTTAGGGAACTCGTGGCTTGATTTGAAAGTAATCTCATCCAAAATCTGTGGTGGTTTAAAGAACCTGTGATGAACAAAATCCATAATCATAGAATTCAGTCTATATTCTGGTGTGGAAAAATTTACGTATGGACTAGTTTTGGTTTCGAAGTATATTTTTGTGTTTATTAATATCTTCTATTGCATAACTAATGCTCGTAAATGAAGAAATACATTAATTAAATAATAAAACTCCCGAAACCCCCTACCAAACTACAGATTTGCAACCCTTCTGAAATTCATTAAATAAACAAGCATTATTAGAGTATTGCAGGCAATACAAAGTCCCCTACCGAGAGGATTATTCAGTCCAAAGTAGGTCAAGCATAACAAACCTCAAACTTGATCTGTAACTATCCAAGACAAAGCCACATATAAAATTTCATTTGAATATCTTCATCCAATTTGACGAAAAGTCCGGAAAACTGATTGGAAATCACTGACAGACAAACCGACGATAAATGGTAGGGGACCAATAATCTGCTGCAAGAATAGTTACTGGAATTAGGGTAGATTTTCCTAGAAGTTTAATATTTAAGGAATTTGGAAGAAAATTCATAAGTTTAGTTTCAATAAATTGTCTATCAAAATTAAGATAATAATATTAGATTAATAATCATGGTTTTCATTCCTTCAAAACCATACTTGACTGCTTTGGAAGATAAATGCACGACAGTGGTGGATTTAGAGGGGACCAGTCCCTTGTTTTAGCTACAAATTTGCAAAATAACATTAGTGAAACTTCAGATTTGGCACCGAAATTGCTGAATATTTTTACCGATACTTGACATTTTGAAAATCTGGATCCACCACTACATGGTATAACCACAACACCGAGATTAAGATATCTTGTGTATTACTAACACCGAACGCTGCTATTTTCCCCAAGTTTTCAACATCTGAACAAAATATGATAGCTTAATGCTGAAGTATCTAGGAAAAGATAAATGTCTGGTGTAATCTTAAGGTCAGTTCAATAATTTTCCATATAGGTGCACATTTTATCCTTTTGTGGTGTAAACAGATTTTTTATCACTTGCAGTTCTTTTACCTCTTTCCATGTTGTATTCTTGCAACACTTTTACCCTTTCCATATTGCACTATTCCTTTCCATATTGTATTCTTGCAGTACGTAACCTCTTTCAATAATAACTATAGATGTGTATGCATTCAGCAATAAATGTTATCTCAGTGTCTCTTTTTCTCTCCAGCATCTGATTGTATATTTTGTCATATTGCTTGAATTCAATTCTTTTAAGATTTATGGAGAAGTTTCGGCATGGTTATATATACTACAGCTAGATTCATAGCCTGTGTAATGCAATATCAAAGATAATTAGTTGACATTTTTCAGACTCCGAGGTGACCTGCCAACAAAAAACTAAGCGGATTCAATCTTCTTTAATGAAGGAACAGCTTCATATATGTCAAGCCAACTTTTGTACTGAAAGCAACCAAGTATTGAACAGAATTGATCTTAAAGCAGAATCAGTAGACTTGTAGCCAAGCAAAAGAAGCAACTATTGTACATCAACAAGGCATCTCCACTTGACAGTTGTTGTGAGTGTTAATACAGTGTTATTATTGTTACAAAAATGAAGCATGAAGTGCGACTGCTCAGAAATCTGAAGTTACAAGTTCATGAATATTTATTATTTCTTTGTTGCAGCTCATGTTCAATGACCAAGTGGACCAGGGTGCCAGTTCAGCGATTCTGCAGTTGTGAAGTTATCCCGGTTTGAGCTGCGTGGCCGTATTTCCGTGGATTGTTTCTAAATATCATGAACTGTGTATATAGCAAGAACTATTTATAATACCAGGTTTTCATTTGACCTAGGAGTTCAAAGATCGCCACTACGTAAACGCACTTTACGTACAATTTATTTCGTATAGGGACAGAACAAACGTCTTTTCTAGTAACTTTAAAACATAAAATGACAATGAATGCAACCGATACCAAATCTCCATCACTGAAACTCGGACACGGTCAGGTATAATCTATGAAGCTGGGAAACCTGTTGAAGGGTGTACCGTCAACAGCGTGTGGACCTATGACGTTCATTCAGAACTCTTACGGGATAAAACGTCATATTATTCACCTTCAGCGACCTTGGGGATTTGAAAGTAACAAAGGTTACATCCATGGCACACAGAGGAACAGTTTGTAGAACACCGTGTGTAGATATACTGAATATGAAAATAATCATATATTAAGATTTGATATCATGCTATTGACTAAGTGCTTCCCATGTATTTGAATAGAGTCTTTTAGCACACACATGGGTATGTTTGTGTGTGTGTATACGTTACTTACCATCTCATTCTGTGCTATTTATAATTGCACACATTTTATTATTTATTTAGCCTTTCATTTTTCTCTCTACCTTTTGATACCAATGAAAGTTAAGGTAGTTCACTACACCAAGACTTATACTCTTTATAACACAACGTCACAAGATGGCGATTTAATTGTTTTGTGGAATTGTATGTATCAATCGATTTAGTTGTTTGCCGAAGTCCTATGATACCGCGATACTTAAAAATTTCAATTCATTTTAATATCTGTTGGCCTGATTTCACTCAATTGTTAATGTTTTGTAAATACCTTATAAAACTGTTTTTATTCATATAAATAAACAAACAGATATAAATGTAATTGCTTGTCAATTGTGAGGCCATATCTGTTTACTTTTGAAAACGAGGGTACTACGATACCGTGCTATTTACAAAAAATGCAGCGAATGGTGTCCTAATATTGCTACTTTTGTTTAAAAGGATGTCATTTTGTGAAATGTTAAATCGGGGTAAAGTTAATAAACGAATAAATAAATTTCAGCAATTTTAATAGAGTGAAATAAAATGTTCCAAAATGTAAAAGAGCAAAAATTAAGAAAAGTGACTTTAAAAATGCTGAATCTTCACTCGTTTTAAATTCAAAGACCGTATTTTCCAAAATTTTGAACATTTTTACTATATGACTTAAGGGCCTCTTGTTCTTTTTTGTATTGCAATTCACCATGTTGTGAATATATTTATTTTTACATATTTTATCGTGTACATTTTTTTAAAATCTATTTACAATTTCTATACAGAGTTAATTTACAATTACAGAGTTTCTTACACTCGCATTCATGTACACCGAGCTCTGTGAATGTGTCTGGTTTTTCAAGATTCTTGTAAAATGACACACAAAACACACGAAACATTTTTAATTGTGTGGAAATACGAATGCTTGTAGATGCGCTAGGTCGGTATGCATTGTAATGGAAATTAAAAACTACAAGTTAATTGCCCTTCATTTTCTTATCTTCTATTTCTTAGTTTCATTTTATTAGCCATAAATATTCAGATTTTAACACGAAATAACATTTTTTTTTCCCCAGACGTTGACAATAGGTACATGCGAGTGTAAGGAACGATAACTCTGGTTATGATCCTGAAACTAAAGTGACTTAATTTGATGTCATGGAATTCAATGATGTTTTTAATTTTTGATACATTTATCATGAACCCTCGTTATTTTCAGACTGTTAAAAAAAACATTTGTTGATATTAGGCTGTGTTGATCAACAATCAATTACAAAATCATTCAGCATAGTTCATACTGATAATGTCTGCAGTTTACTTTGAATGTTGATCTGTTACCTGGTGTGATTGCACACCTTGATGAATCTATAGGTAATGGTGTTCTTGCTGCCCCCTTGTCTGACTATCACCATTTTCTGTAATATGTGTCTGTACTTAGAGATAAATTAAGTAACCCCCCCCCCCTTTTTTTTTCATACGGAGGAAGTGTAGAAAATTTGAATATTTAGTTTTTTACCATAGCGAATGCCGAAATATTCTAATATCTAATTATTGTTTTTCAATTACCGATTAGAATTGACAATAGTAAAAGACATAAATATAAATACGGACATCCTTTATTTAGGTTTTTAGTCAGATATCTTGCATGTATTTATTCATTTTTTTTTAAATAACAGGCGTGCAGTGTAGTACGCATTAGTGGTTATAATATAGGTACTTATCGTATTCTATCTCTCCTGCTTCCTGACCATTACTGAATATTGATCAACAGTAGCTACGTTTCCTATTGTAGGAACGATCCTTACAGTATTATGAAATGATTTGATAATTTCATTAGCATCGGGTCTGCTTTTGATGAATACTTTTTGTATCTTGTTGCTTTCAGTAATGCATGATAGTGTTAAGATTTTTTTTTTTTTTATGGTTTTTGTTTTTTGAATGCATGTAATGTCATTTTATTGTTCACGACATCAAGTTTATTAATGAGTATTCATTGCAGTAGTGTGAAGTGGTGTTGTGAAGGGACAATGAATCCTCTTGATGTTATGTTTTTCCTATTTACATGTAATGTGTTTTAAATGATAGTAATGTATTTGGATACGGCCTGCTTTTAATTTATATTTCACACCACCTCGATGTTTGCAGACGAATTATAAAATCTTATCTTGTTTGTAAAATAAAGTGAGAAAATGAATTACAATTATTATTCTTAATTTATTTGAGGCAACGGAAATACTATAGATAGAATTGAATTGTCGACCGAGGTTGCTAGAAGTACAATGATCTAACAAAGTGATCCAATAAAGAAAAACACACGTACACAAAAATAATAAAATACCCCCCCCCCCCCCACCAAAAAAAATTATAAAATACAAGAACGCTTCAGTTTAAATTGGCCTAACCGCCGGGTACAACATTCTGATTAGCGAACATGGACGCCCATAAATACAGTCGGTCTGAAATACAAGATATAAAATTTGCCATAGCTCAGTCAGTTCTCCATTAATGAGTGACACTTTGGATAAATGAATTTGGAGGTATGAACTATAAGAGATGTTTTTTATGATACATTTGATTCCTTAATTCAAATTTTTCAATAGGAAGGTGCATATACTGAAATCCACAATCTGAAATGAGAGACCAAAAGAACTTTAGCTTGGACTCGGACAAAACTCTCAGGATCCACTCCTATGCAGTAATGTTTGTGTACAGCAAAGAAAGAAACTTCAGAAAAAATTGCGACTTTTACTCCCAAGAAATCAACTTGACGCAAGCTGCAACGGTATCAGATCGCAGAAGATACGAAAGAAATTATATTCTATTAGTATTATTTAGATCGGACTGACGATATGAAGTTTGTACATAAATCCCTTCGCGGTGAAGAGTTAATTGTAAAGTCATGACGTCATACTTTAATTAATTAATTTAATTAATTCTAATAGTAAGCAAAATTCGTCGGTAGAAACAACTTTACAGAGGATAACGACTTTAAAAAGAGTTCTCACGAACTTGTCTTGACTCAACTCCCTTTATCACCTAAAGATCAGTTCCATATATTACTAGTTGTGTGAAATCCGCATATATACAAAAGGCTGCAAACTCTTTTCGTATTCCATACAAGTGAAATAAATTGAACCCGAAACAACGTAGTACAAATTGACAACTATAATGTTTATTGCATTTTAAAGTTAATTTTAAAGGAATGTGTTACACGGGCAGATGAACACAAGCGGTATTCTCGCGAGATTATACATACTGGGGTGAAACATCACCAATAAACAATATTTTTCCGGAATAATTATAATTAATAATAAACCGTATCAAACTACGAAAAATTAATCATAATAGTTATTTACATTAAATATAAAATGCCTTATATATTTAATTACATTATACCAATTTTTTGAGATACAACTGGAATGAAATTACACATTATTTGGATAGGCTATTTTTTTTCCCCTTTAATCATAAGGTAGAACTTTATATATATATATATATATATATAAAAGGAAGTTTTCAGTTTTCAGAATTTTAACTGAACTTGTTTTGCACATAACGTAAAGAGTATCAAACACAGAGCGTTGTGTTTTTATATTTTTCTGGAAATGTTATTTGGAAGGTCAAGAGGCTTAATCACTTTGTTTCCTGAAATTAAACTTCAAAGTTAAAACCTGTTCAGAATTTCTGATTTTAAAATATTTGAAATAAATAAATACTTATATTGTTTAAGTGACATTACATGGAGCGAGTGTGGAATTTTTATATACTTGGCTGTCACCTTCCCATTGCATGCTTCATGGATGATTTGTACAACACATAAGCTGCTGATTTGACAATGCCCTTCCTTGTTTTTCTTTGGTATTTTGAGTTGCAGTTTGAATTACACTGGTTTCCACCTGTCTGAATATTGAGGCTGTCCTCTGATTTCACATATAAGCAAAGTGTGGATATTACTGGAGGATTTTTTTTATAATTTTTTTTCATATCAACATGCCTTGAAAATGCAGTGACTTTGTGTTTCCATTATGACCTTGACCTTCAATTCTTATTGAATCTTATCTGGGTAGATCTAAAGATCTTTTCTTTGTCACAGATTTATAATAACATATTCCTCTTCAATACCACAAAATATTGATGATTTGCTGAGGTTGCCCACATTTCCATAAGTAGTGATTGGGTTGCAACATGTATCATTACCAACAATTTCCAGGATATTAATATCTAAAGTTGAAATAATTTTGAAACAAACTTAAATTTCCATTCCACAGACATATTTCAGTGTTAGAGATGATGTTTATTCTGATGAAAATGAAGAGAGAAACAAATACACTGGACAAGACAGTTACAATCTCCTGCTATGAGATTTCTTTGTACACCAAATTATGTAAAAATACCTATTTTGTTGTTCATTTTCCCCAAGTCGAAGTAATGTTTGTCTTTCATGTTGTTTTTAAAAAAAATCATCAGCCTTCATGGAAGATCAAATCATTAAAATTGCATGTGATGCACATTATGTACTTAAAATTAGATCTCCTTTAAAAAACAACTTCAAGTCAGATACACCTAACTGCTTCAGATTTGCATATTTCATTCAAAAGCATAGATAATGGTAACAGTCACATACCTGATCCCACCTCTGGTGTGTCTAGGGGTCCATGCTTTCCCTACTCATAATTTTGTATTCTTCATGGGATTTATGCGATTGATCACTGTTCGTCAGTTTCATTTTTTCATCCACCATAGCATTATGAAAGAAAGGAAAAGAGTTTTTCCTTCAACGTCTCCGCTTCGTTTGTTTTTGCCGCCATTACGCACTAGCATTCCGGAAAAATTCTATTTACAGAATACGTCTCTTTCATTTCGTCCACTTTCGCGCGAGACTATGTGTTGTGTTCATCTGCCCGTGTAGCACATTTATTAAAAATGAAACGTAACGTCATTGTTGATGTGGCGAATAAAACATATGGAAAAAGGCGAGAGCCCTTAAAATGGATATGTGTACAATTTAAAAAAACATACGTGAAATAAGGTACCAAGACTGCATTCAAAGAAGTTAATTTTTAGCCGAAGTGAAATACAATCATGAGATACATTCAATTATTTATCAGTAATGTTATATACTTATCAAGGTTAAAGCCTTAAATATATATGTAAAGGTAATAATACCAGTTTAAGAGTAGATATATTTTTGTACATTCTATATATATATATATATTTCTCTCTCTCTCTCTCAATATATATATATAGAGAGAGAGAGAGAGAGATATGTGTTTGTGTGTGTGTCAATATATATATATATATATATGTTTGTTTATATATGTAAATATTTACAATATATAAAAAATGATATCTAGAGTTAGCTAGATATCTAGATATCAATATATATCTAAATATCTAAAAAAGAAATAGATATCCATAGATATCCTAATAGAGACATTTTGATATCTATATATGTCTAGTTACCAATAGATATCTAAATATCTATATGTATCAAGATATCTTCACATCTCAGTATATATCTAGATATAAATAGATATCTATTCATCTCGATATCTAGATATCTAAAGATATATAGATTTCTTCATATATCAATATATATTTAAATATTTATTCATATCTAGATACCTGTATATCTACATATCTAGATATATAGATATCTATAGATATTTAGATATCTAAGTATATCAATATATATCCAGATATCTATAGATGCCATATATATCCTCATGAAGATATATTGGTATCTTTATAGATCTAGATATTAATAGTTATTTAAATATCTGTAGATATTTAGATGTCTACATATATAAATATATTTCTAGATAAATATAGATATCTATATATTCTGTATATCTAGATATCCAGATATCTAGAGATAAATAGATATCTACATATAGCAATATATATCTAGATATCTATAGATCTCTATAGAGTTCTAACAATCTATATACTCTATATATCTAGATATTTAGATATCTAGGTATCTATATGTATGTAGATATCTGTAGAAATCTAGATGTCCAAAAATATCCTGATACAGATATTTTGATATCTATATATCTATATCTAAATATCAATATATATCTAGATATCTATAGATATCTAGATATCTATATATATATCAATATATATCTCGATAAATATAGATACCTCTGTATCTAGATATCTTTAGATAAATAGATTTCAACAAATATCAATATAAATCTGGATATCTATACATATCTATAGATATGTATAGAATTCTATATATCTATAGATCTAGATATCCAGATATGTATAAAGAAGTAGATATCTACATATATCAATATATAGATGTCTATAGATATCTATAATATCTATAGATATCTATAGAATGCTATATATCTATATACTCTACATATCTAGATATTTAGATATCCATAGATATCCTGATACAGATATTTTGATATCTATATATCTGGATAAAATTAGATATCTATAGATATCTAAATTTCTACAAACCAATATATATCTAGAGATATATAGATATCTACATGCATATATATATTTATATATTTAGATATCTAGAGATTTATAGATATCTGGGTATCTAAATATAACTATATAATAAGATATATATACATATATATTAGTTCACTCAGTCTCGATCACATCAAACTGACATTGGGTGTTTTTGAAATCGTAACTAAACAACGGCATCCTCTTAATTCCAGTGATCCACACTATATTACGTAATGTAGAGTTGCATTTTCCGTTGATCTTGATGCAATGTGTAGTAACGCAAAATATAAAATTTAGAGTTTATTTCATTTTTCGTTGTTATAACCTTTCGCGTTGCGACACAGCGTAATGATGAAAGGTATTAAAATGTTGAATATAGATTACTATAATGGAAACAAAAGTCATACTTTTACTTTAGAACAAGAAAGAAAACCACAGACTCTAATATATCAAATGAAGATATCTGAAGTATTGAACTTCAAGTAAGATATTGGAAAAGAATTCTAATAATGTTACATCAATTGTAGGATATAAAATAAAAAATGTCTAAAAATGTAGATTACAATACGAAATTGCACAATACAAATGAACAGTAATGTTTTTGAAACATCATTACTTCTTTACAAAAGATGCAAGAAGAGCTAAATCCAATGCTTTGAAAATTGTAGCACATCAATGATGATGGAATTATACTATATATTATGTATTATGATAACGGCAATGCTCAAACAATATGTACATTTTTACTACATATATAACATATACGTTAAATATAAATATGATAATATAAGAAAAACCGTCGAAATATGCATCATGCATCATTTTGTATGGTATTGTACTGTACTGCTGTTTTTAAAATGTTGATCTGTAGTATCAATTCTGTAGTTTTGTAGTGTGCTGCTATTATATTCCTTTTCAACAGTGAAATACTATAATTTATCCATTCAATAAAAGTAATATTTTCAAGAGATTGTCAAATAATGTATGACGTTGTGTATTACTACACAACCTTTATAAAGATTTGAAACCAAATAAATCTAGAACCAAACGAAATGTTTTGTAGTTGAATATCAAATTTATTTCATTTGGAAGACAGTATTTTCATTCTACATTTTCAATGAATATTTATCAATATATAGATATCTATCGATATATATATATATATATATATATATATATATATATATATATATTGATATCTACTCATATCTAGATATATATAGATAGCAAAATATCTGTAAGAGGATATCTCTGGATCTCAATATTTTTATAGGATATATCTGGATATCTATGGATATCTATGGATATCTACATTTCTATAGAGATCTAAATATTCACAGAAAGTCAGCGATATTTATATATGTTGATATCTAGACATCTATAGATATCTAGATATCTATTGACATCTAGATATATATAGATATCAAAATATCTATATCACGATATCTATGGATATCTACATTTCTGTAGATATCTAGATATTTATTGATATATGCAAATATCTATAGATGTATAGATATCTAGATTTATAGATATACAGGTATCTAGATATCTAAATATATCTAGATCTAAATTGATATATGTAAATATCTATAGATATTGAGATATCGAGATATATAGATATCTAGATTTCTATATATACCTAGATTTATAATAATATATGTAGATATCTATATATATCTACATATCTTTCGATATCTAGATATATATAGATATCATAATATCTGTATCAGGATATCTATGAATATCTAGATTACTATAAATATCAAGATATATCTAGATATCTTGATATCTAGATATATAGGGTATATAGATATATAGAATTCTATAGATTGATTGATTGATTAAATATTGCTTAACGTCCCACTCGAGAATCTTTCACTCGTATGGAGATATCACCACTGCCGGTGAAGGACTGCAAATTTAGGCCTGTGCTCGGTGGTTATAGCCTTTGAGCAGGGAGGGATCTTTTACGTTCCACACCTTCTGTTACACGGAACCTGGGGTTTTTGCGGTCTCATCCGAAGGACCACCCCATTTAGTCCCCTCTTACGACAAGCAAGGAATACTGAGGATCTAATCTAACAACCCAGATCCCCACGAGGATAGAATTCTATAGATATCTATAAATATCTAAATATACGTTGATATATGTAGATATCTAGATGTCTTTTCATATTCAGATGTTTAGATATATTGAAATATAAGTATCTAGATACCCATAGATATCGATATATATATTGATATACGTAGATATCTTTATATCTATAGATATCTAGACATATATAGATATCTATACTTATTAAGATAGATATTGATATATGTTGATATTTAGATATCAGTAGATATCTAGATATCTATAAATATCTAGATATCTATTGTCAGGATATATATATATATATATATATATATATATATATATATATATATATATATATATATATAGATAGATAGATAGATAGATAGATAGATAGATAGATGCATAGATATGTATATTTTTATAGATATCTAGATACCTATAGATAGATAGATATATATTGATATATGTAGATATCTATATATCTATAGATATCTAAACATATATAAATACTATATTTATTAAGGTAAATATTGAATTATGTTGATATCTAGATATCCATAAATATCTAAATATATATCGATATCAAAATATCTGTTTGAGGATATCTACGAATATGTAAATTTCTCTAGAAATGTTGATATCTATAGATATCTAGGTATATAGAGAGTATATAGATACATACGAATCTATAGATATCTAATATGTTTCCAGATATATATCGATATATGTAGATATCTAAATATCTCCAGATATTTACATATCTTGATATATAGATATATAGGTATTTAGATATCCATATATATCTAGATATATATTGATATATGTAGATATGTATTTATATACAGATTTTCAGTTATCTTGATATCTAGATATATACATATCTCTATTTACCTAGGTATATCTATTGATATCAAGATATTTGGAGATATCACAATAATTGTATCAGGATATCTATGAATATCTATATTACATTAGATATCTAGATATCTATAGAGAACTAGATCTCTAGATTTATAGAGTATATAGGTACACAGAATTCTATAGATACATGTATATAGCTATCCAGTTATCCATACTTACCTAAATATATATTGATATATATAGATATCTATTTATATATAGATATCTAATTACCTATATACCTAGATATATAGATATCTATATTTATCTATGTATATCTTTATATATGTAGATATCTATACATCTCTAGATATCTATTGATATCTAGAAAGATATAGATATCAAAATATAAGTACCAGCATATATATGGATATCTACATTTTATAAATATCTAGATATATATATTGATACACGAATATATCTAGAAATATATAGATGTCTAGATATATAGCTATATCGATATATATGTATCTCAATATATACAGAAATCTAGGTATATATTGATATATAGATTTCTATATATCTAGATTTAGATACCTAAATATCCTGATATATAGAAATCAACATCTATCTATCTATATATAGCAATATAATTCTCTCTCTCTCTCCATATTTATATCTACATCTATCTATCTGTCTATCTATCTATCTATCTATCTATCTATCTATCTATATATATATATATATATATATATATATATATATATGTGTGTGTGTGTGTGTGTGTGTGTGTATGTGTGTGTGTGTGTGTGTTTGTTTATAGATATATATATATATAGATGTGTGTGTGTGAATATGCATCTGTGTGTTTCTCTGTATATATCCACTAACACACACTAACACACACACACACACACACACACACACACACACAAAACACACACACATAAATATATCTATAAATATATAAACACACAAACACACACAAATATACATATATATATATATATATATATATATATATATATATATATATATGGATATAAATACACATCTAGTTATCTACAGACATCTACATATATTAATATTTATTTAGATATCTATCGATATATAGATGCATATATATATATATATATATATATATATATATATATAGATATCTTGATATTTCGAAGGGGCCGCCGTGGTGAGAGCATTTCAAAGCCTCTCACCTCTAGTAATCAGCTGACATACGTCACTACTGAAAAGTATAGTTCTTGTAAATAACAATAACAAAAAACATATTTTTGGCAAAAATTAATTTATTTTAAACAGAAATCAACAGTAATAATACTTATAACAAGTATCAATGTTGTCTTTTTTGTTTTAAGCTTAAAAAGATAAAATGTTCAAACTTCAATGCGTAATAACAAACTGTACATGAGTGATCCGGTCCTCAGTCGCCATTTTGAATTTAACGAACGTTAAATGTGCAGCCGCTGAAATTTGCATCAGTGAAGAAACCAAATCAGCAAGAGAGGAATCAAAATCTGTGTCGGAAAACAGTTCAAGAATGTCCATATCCTCAAAAATTAAATTAAAATTTGGTTTGAGTTCATCCATTTTGACTTTATGTATATTTCTATTTGTTTACATTTAGCAGACTACATCTACATATGTAGTTCTAGTTGTGTATTCATACGCCGTGATTAGGTTTTGAGTGTATTATAGGAATTTGAATGTTTTGGTTTTCCAATGGATTTCTTTGGTGAAAAATACACTGAATGTATATGTATATATATACTACTCAAAGTTTGATAAGGATCATATAGTTCTTACATTATAAAATCAATATATGAATTGATAAGACACGCAAATTTCATCATAGTGTTGGACTGACCCCTCTTGAGCCTCAAAACACAGGTTAGGTAGGGAAATGCATGCTGCAGTGATCATGAGTAGCACGTGA